>JANXJC010000055.1:45539931-45561457 GCA_027564655.1 Leptodon cayanensis
TTTCTTTTCTTTTCTTTTCTTTTCTTTTCTTTTCTTCTCTTTTCTTCTCTTTTCTTCTCTTTTCTTCTCTTTTCTTCCCTTTTCTTCTCTTTTCTTCTCTTTTCTTTTCTTCTCTTTTCTTTTCTTTATTTTTCTTTTCTTTTCAAGTGAGTCATCATAGATTCCTGAAGTGTTTCATTCAAAACAGCCCTTGAGCTGGGGAGACCGGTGTCACGTGTAGAACACTGCTCATTTCCATGTCAGTAAGAGTCAGCATATGTATGAGTGACCAAATATCTACACCACAGCAAATTTCTGCAACAGATAGTAGTCAAAGGCTTTCAGGAGTCACAAAGGAAAAAATAATAACAGTAAATGAGTCTTTGTAATGAATCTAGTTCGTCTGCTTTGAGCGTGTGCTCTCTCTCTCAAAAAAAAGCTAAATGGCTTTTTCAGTGACCGTTTTGGCACTATTACATCTTCTCTTCACCCCTTAGGAGAGCTTTTACCTTTAATTTTGGTGTACCCTGCTGTGGCCATGCTATTACTTAGCTATGGCAAGAGTTTTAAAATTACAAACATGTGGGGCTCGGGTTGCTGCATTTTGCTTTAGCCTTTCAAAGTGGCTTGTTGATGTTAATATACAGCACCCCTGCTGTGCTTTTTTTTCTCATTCTGACTTTGTTTTTTTGTTACATTTTGCATGTGGAGCCTGAGTGATTAATATTTCATCAGTTCTTCAGTGCAGCATGACACAAGGATGTGTTGCATTTGGCTTTTCTGGAGCTCTGTTGCCACTGAATTGTGACTAATAGCTGGAGCTGGACCTCTAATGGTTTCATGGGATCACCATCAAACAGAAACGACTGTTTGCCACATCATTAATCTATAAGAAGTTAATTAAATACTTTCCTTTGCATTTTAAATATGTTACCTTCTCTACAGTATGTCAGAAGTTAGTGAGTACTATTCTGATCTTGTATACCACTGACTTGTCTTAATTCAATGTTTCATGTAAAATTCAATGCACAATAGCATAGTTTCATTAGTAAAATGATTTGTCACAAAAATGGAAGTGTTACAAAATTTTATGAAAAAAACCTTTCATTTATGTATTTTGACTAGAGATGACATAATGTGATGCATTTTAAAACTTAAAATTTTTACAATTTTAAAACTCCTAAATAAAAAATTATATATATGTATGTGTGTACACAAACATATCTACATAAATACCAGATGCCAGTAACACAACCACTTCATTTATATATTTGTTTTCATAAATTAAATTGGATGGAATTTTTCATTGTAATTTCATTTCTTTTTAAATTAATGCATGCTTTATGGGTGCATGTGTTGGTGTGTGATTCTTAAAATCAGTTTTTCACGTGCACATCAGATTGCATGCTTGGGTTAGCCTTGCAAGCCAGTGACTGTGGTGATGGTGGGTGGCAATCTAGAGGAAGACCAGAATGCTAACATTACATCAGAAAAAATAGGAGTTAAAAGTGGGGGGAAAAAAAATCAGCTTAGCTAAATCTGCAAGAAGCTCAGGCTGGAGGGCTCTTTGATTATATTTCTACTAGATAGCCTATTTGAGCTACAGTATAAATGGATAATCCACATAAGTACTCTTATCAGAAGCCTTTGGCTCTTTGTAGTGATCTCAGTAGGCTACCAATTCATCTACTAAAAATTCTGTGATCACATTAACAATAAGAAAAACAGTTAACATTGGCTTATTAAGTTATATGTACAAATATTTAATTTTCTGTGGTCAGTTTGCCAGTGTTGTGGTTACTCTTGTGAATAGTTTTGTGGATCCTTCTGTTTGTTATTTTCAAAACCTAAGGGACTGTTTAATAGGAGACTTATACCTTATAATACAGGCTTAGCTGTGGAAGAAAGACTTAAACAAACCGAACCGTTCTCATATAAAGTATTGAGCACGAATATATGAAAGTGATATAGTGTAGATTAATCTTTTAGAAAAATAAAGAACATTGGAAAATGAAGGGTAAAATATGAGAGTCTCATCTCAGAACTGTAATGAAACTTAACACTGATACAATGAACTAACCTAAAGATTCATTATATTTTATTTATTTTCTATGATCTATCAAAACAGAATGAAAAAGATTCTTTTGACTGTTATTCAACTGAAGCCATTTCTAGTATTATAAATTTTTCCTCCAAAATTAACAAAGAAAAATGTATTGCAGCGAATGAATGAGAAAATTATATTGTATCATCCACATCTTGGATTTGAATGCAAGCAGAGCCACATCCCTGATGATTTGGGTGCTCCCTAGTGTTTACTGCATGGCTGCCTCTTGGTAAGATTGTTTCTACTTCCTACTGCCTCCAACGTCTGACCATGTAGTGTGCTACTGGAGGAGAAACTCTGCATTCAGCATTGCCAGTTCACATTTGTGTTATTATTTTCTTTACAGGCTCTACAACATTTAGGATTTTTTGAAAAATTTATCAAGGAAAATCAAGAAATTGCTTGACAGGTTTAGCTGACGAATGCAGAAATTCCCAAATCTTCCGCTCTTTGTGGGTGTGGTGAAAGGTTTGAAAATGTAACCTTGAAAGAAGAAACCAGAAAACCAGGAGAGGTAACGTGAGAACTGCTACGATGCTTAGGGAGAGGGGAAGAGCTTGTTATATTTGAATGCTTAGGAGCTGTATTGCTATGCATTGTAACTTGGTGGTGTTTCCATGTTATCAGTGTACATTAGCTGCCAAAAAGCACATGCTGAAGGAGCACGGTAACTTAAACCAGTCTTCTGTAGCCCAGGGGAGTGCTCCAGCTGTCGGGCTCTTGGGTGTTCAGCAGTGTAGATGTCTCAGCCTGTCCCACAGGAATAATCCCACCCTGCGGCCGCAATGATTTCAGCCTTAGTCTCTTATGGATTGTTGTGTTACAGGGCTACAGAGCCATGATGAAAAATGTTTTATTGTTGGGGAAAAAAAAAAAAAAAAAAAAAAAAGAGAGCAACTGTCTTTTTCTAGAACAGCATCTTACAGGTAAATATTTGCCTAAATTTTACATGTTTCTGCTGAGGTTAAACTTCAAAGTTAGGGGGTTACTTATTGTTTTGAATTACAAGAGTCTGAAAAGCAGTTGTGAAAGATTCCTTCCTTCCTAACAAATTACTCCAAGTCACAGACAAGAACAATTGCAGTGCTGTAGCCGCAGAGCAATACCCTCCGAAGGCTGCTGTCGAGCAACATTTTGCAAAGCCGTCTCCCTCAAAATTAAAAATTCAAGCCACACTGATTAAATAAAGCAGTTCTGCATACAGCTGGATGCTTGCTAGAATTTTAAGCTTTTCCTTTGGTTCACAGTCAAGAGATTCCCTGGCAAGGCTTACTATTTTTGTCCCAAGGAGATTTACCCTTCGTGCAGCAGGCAGCCATGGGGATGTGGTTTATGCCAGCCCAGGAGAAGATAACTGGGAAAACAGAGGTTGTCCACAGCCTGCTTTGTTGGACTGCCAAGGGTTTGCTGCTGATAACTAATTAGCAAGAGGGGTCCAGAGCTTACCTCCCATGCTTTTTTTGTTAGACCACCTCCTTTATTAAGCCAAATATTATGGCTTGGCACAGACAGACTAAGGACTTCTCTGGGTCATCTAGACGGAATTTAGAGAAGTGTCCTCCAATCCCAGCTCCTCCAGGGGTAGATTAAGGGGCAGAAGAGCTGGGGAACTATTGGGTGATGCTTCTTGGCTCTTTAGCAGTCACTGAGAGCCCATCAGATAAGTCTTTGCAGCCTTTTGGAGTAACGGCCACCTGCTATGGAGATGTCAATCCATTACCTAAGCTTTCAGAGTGCTTCAAGACTACAAATTAAGCCACAGCCTCCTCTTATTAAAAAAAAAAAAAAGACAAGAGGTAGAAAGCATCTAGCAGGTGAGTCACCAAGACCAGACCTGCATCCTTTAAGTAACAGATCCCTCCACTACTGGCCGGCCATAACTTCAGTCGCACGTTTCCAACCCTACTTCAAGTCAGTCTTTTGTCATCAAGAGCCAGATGGAAACATAAAGCTTCCGCTGCCACTTCAGTAATAATTCATAACAGAACTGAAAGAACTGATCTTCTACAAGAAAACCCCACACACCCAGGCACTTTTGAATTAATTCCAGTATTGTATTTTGCAGCCAGATTTCTAGGAAATGTTGTGAATAATCCAACTAATTCAGTGGGGCTTTGTTTTTATTTTTTGTTTTTACAAAACACAGCAGCACATGGAATTTTAGTTCTGTACCAAAACCCACAGAAATCAGGAGTGTTCATTTTATCATAGGCCTCCTGACAGACAGTTCTCCAAAATAAAACCTGCAAGAGACCTGCAAGCCACCCCCTCCAACTCTCCATAGGTAGCAGTAGTGCATCTCCTGCTGGTAGACTGGGCATCTCAATGGGGGAAACCCATTGCAAAAGAATTTGTTTCACAAAGACATTTAGATTAGTCTCCCAGTTAGGCAAAGAATTCCAAGACAGATAAAGACAAATTTAAAAAAAAAAAAAAAAAGAAAAGAAAAAACCCCACAGCACACATACCAAACTGATCTGCAAACTGAAAAACAAAAACAAGCAGATAAAATATATCCAAAGATCCCAAGCCAGACTGGGGCCTTGGGGCCCTTCAACACAACTGCAATTTATTGTGCCAGCAAAACCAATTAATAAGTCAGAGGAGACCAAGTAGTGAGGGATTTGCTCTGGAAGACAAAAATTTATGCTGCAATATCTGTTGAGCCAACTTTAAAACAATGCAACAATTCAGATATCCCCAGCGCTATACTGGGACTCCCTCCTTCGGATTTTGCAAGAGGAGCTAGAAAGACTCTGGGTTTGTGTCTTATCAGGGCAAGTTCTTGTGTCAGTTAAAAAGCTCATCATCCATTGGCAAAATGTCACCACTTGCAGCTAATGCAAATGCCTTTAGAGCCAATCCACTTGTAGCACACACTAGATACTCCCCACCACCCCCGAGGGGGGTACAGGAGGCTGACAGCCAAGAGAAAATGATGAGTAATTGTTCTGAACACTGATGGTCGGCTGCATTTCATCAGGACTCCAGTTATCTTCAGGTTTGGACTGGGTCTACACAATCATCTCTGTCACTTCAATTTACCAGGAAGAAAACTCATTTGACTGAACAACCTTGCTGAAGATTCAAGTGACTTAAACACACAGCCTGCTCATGGGGCAGGCAGAGGGACACCAAGTATTACTGGGCCATGCCAGATTTTGTTCATTTGCTTGTGGAAGAGGCTTGTTCCACAGCCTCAAGGAGTAAACATGTGGATTTTCATCAGCAAAATATGTCAGAGGACAGCTATTAAAACTGACAACATACATGGGTTGAAAACAGAACATGGCCAACAGCTGCCATCGTACCTGCTGCCACCACACTCTTCATCAAAAACTTCTCACCGGGCAGCCACAAACTCATTTCCTTATTTTTCCTCTTAATGTTGCCTCTACAGAGCAAACTACTAAACAGATTTTTTTTTTTTCCCCCAGTCATACTATGTGCATTTACCTTCTGCAATGCACTAAAGGCCACACAAGTGGCTTTCAGTCAAGTTCTTCCAGCAATAAGGGAAAAATCAGAGTATGCTGGAAACTAGAACTTGTAGCTAAAGACATGGGCTCCTTTGATTAACTTTCCAGATTTTTAGCCAGTTAAGAAGTTATCAAATAAGCTGGTACATGGGTGGGACCATAACAACCCTCTGAACTTCCAGAATAGTTATATATTGGCATCCATTCACTAGAAAATCCTTCCTGGGCTTTCCTCAGCTCATCAATAATTAACAGAGCTACAAATTATTAAATACTTCAGTAAGTTTTTATGAACAGTAAATATCCAGGAGATTCTCGCAAAGCACTGCTTTGGTGCTGCAGCCAAGATTACCCTCACTACAACAGTTTAAACTAAAACTGAAATCTCAACTTTTAACATTGCTGCAGCTGCTATTGAGAATACAAGGGCAAGAAAAAAAGTTAGCTGGCAAAGACAGACACAGTCTCTGAACAGAGCCTCCGATATGGTCAGAAACAAAAACATCTTAATTACTAAGGCTACAGAAAACCATATGTATATGCAAGATCTCAGGAGGAGATAAGGAAAGAGCTTGACTGTGCAAAGAGCAATAGTATCAAAAGATGTTTCTCTACTGAGAAAGGGGAAAAGTGTAAGTGCTAAGGGAATCAAAGGAAGAGGCTTGGTTTTTTTTCTTTGCTCCCTCTCCAACACACAGCTTAGTGGTTTGGCTTTTTTATTTTAAAGGTGGGGCAAGAGCATCTCTTGGTTGCCATAATGAACTAGCAGATCCAAACAAGTGGTGCCAAGGAACAGCTCAATGATTACGTAGCTCCATTTCAAAACGAGCAGTTTTGAAACTATGTGAAAAGGTAACTTCTTTCTCCGTGGTTTCCTCTAGCCCTGATTAAGATTTTGGGTAAGCCTTCAAGAATCTGAGCGCATGAAACTTCTGTACAGAGAGAACCAAAGCACTGCCTCAGAGGGATACGAATATTCACACTGGCACCCCCCTGAGATGCGCTGTCTGTATATTCTGTGCAAAAACATACAAGCCCTCAGTTAAATCAGGCAGTAGAAGGTGACTCATCACTCAACAGCAACTGAACTTTTAAAAAAGGTCAGTTTGTAATGAGGAACAAGAAAGGCAGCAGATTTGAGCATGAAATAACCAAGAAATCCACTGTTATTTTCAATCACAATTAATACAGCATTCAATACTGCGTGCAGGCTGAAGAGGAACTTGCAAGCAACCTTCCCTCCTTCCCCCAAACCATGCAGAAGCATAACAGGAGAGAAGCATACACAGTTTCATGAAGTCCTTAATGGTAGCTCTAAGGTGCCGTCTCCTTAAGACAAAGGAGGAAGCTGAGCAGTAACGCAAACGGGGCAGAAATGAACACTCACTGCCACAGCACCAAGTTGCACATCTCATGAGAGCTTCGCACAGGGAATGCCACAACTAGAAACACGTGCTCTAAAAACATCGGGAGATCTGGGGTTTTTGTTTGGACAGTTGGAGGAAGACAAGATGTTGAGTCCTGGAAGGGGGCATGTAGAGCCTTTCCACACGAGCTACTAGGACAGACAGCTGTGCTTGTGTTCCCTGCAGCAGGTGGGCTTGGGATGAAGTAGGTGGCTCCAGAAGACAAACCGCCTTTGCCCTTCCTCCAAGTCATACAGCAACATTTCTCCAAGCCCTTACACTGCTGTCAGCCAGAAGCTGGAGGCTTAGCCATCTCTCCAAGTCCCAACCTAGATCACCCTCTTCCATTCCCAGTCCTCAGGAAAGCACCAACCACATCCCAAGGGGCCACAAGCCAGCCAGGGAAGGTAGGAGCAGGGCTACCCAGACCTCACGCCCCACATGCCCTCAGAAAACCTCCCTGAGGTCAGGCATTAATTTCTGCCCTCCTGCAACTCAACCCAGCCTTCAGAAAAGACCTCTTACTAGAGGTGAGAGTACTTGCTTCCAGTTTCATCCTTTTACTCCTTGAAACTGGCTTCACGTAACACTTTTGGAGAAGACAAGCGAGCCAGTGCAAAGGAAGCACTGTCAATAGCAGTGCTGGATCTACTGCAGCTGACATCTGGCAGACATTCCACTTCCCCTTCCCAGATGTTACGCTAAGACTTGGGCCCCTGGAACAAGAAAGATGAGCCTTGTGACAGCTACAAGCATCTACAGGCCTAAATCAATGACGCATTTTAGTCTTCTGCTCTCACCATTTGGAAGTCCTGAATACTCCAAGCATTCCACTTTCTCAAGGGCAAGAAGCCCCCGACCCTTAGAGACGACATCCTGAAGAAGCTGGTCCTGAGTTGCACTCTCAGGATGATCTCTCCCTAACAACCCCACACATGGTATTGCTCCAGAACTAGTAGAGACCTTGGGACTTCGCTACACCTCAGGTTTAGTTGTACAATACCTTGGCCCTTCACCAGCACAATATCTGAGAGCTCAGCCACCTCTGTTGAGGCAGATGATAAAAGCTTCCAAATGCCACAACTCAATATTGCTTCAAAGAAAAATCTTAGAGAGCATTTTGCGCTAAAAGATGCATTTACCAGAGCCATCCGACATTTGCCTGATGCTCTTGGCAGGATGTCTCCAAAGGGATCTGACACCTACACATGATCTCCATTCCGGAAAGAGACAAGCAAATACACCTGCCAGCCTGTATTACAGGAAACCATCGTGAAAGAACTTGAAAAACAAGGAGCCACCCAGAATAGTCACTGATGACAACGTGAAGATGATTATTTACTGCTTTGGATATCTAGAACATCTACAGGATTTAAAAATGCAGAGTCTGCTTGCAGTACAAGATTACACAACCACCATGCAAGACTGTCTTCGCATGCTGCTTAAGCTAAATGGATTTTGTATCACCTGTTTCAAGTTCTCAGCTAACCCTGCAGCGCAGCTCTCCCTCCAATAAGGTGAGACTATGCACAAAGAAGTCAAATAATACTTGCCACTCTCTTCAAAGAAGTATCCATTTCTTGACATCGCTGCTGGTGGAGACTCTAAAAGAGAGAAAAAAGGAAACATGGGAATCATCAGGACGCTGAATGTCTTCACCTTACTGCTAAACTCACTGTAAACCTGGATTACAGCAGAAAGCCAATCCCAAAATCCTGCAGGCATCAGATTCTCCTGAACATGGCAACTTTAACCTTTTATTTATTGACTTTAGCATTTACCAGAATATCCTATACCGTCACTGCTTGAAGAAAGTTAAGCCTGGGCTGGGACCACAAAACAGCAAGTCTAAAGATCGGGACAAGAACTATCATCTCAGTGACCTATGAAACCTGAACGAGTGCATCCAAAAATAATACAAGCTGAGCATCTACAAGGCTTTTATAAAAAAAAAAATACAAGCTGTAATGAAGTCCAAGTTGCAGCTTACACTCGGATAAAAAGAGCCAGTTTAATTTAGAAAAAGCAACTTAAGTTAGCTGAGAAGGGGATTTCACATCCGATTCTGCTGCTCCTAATCACTAGGATATCCCAAAACGGCGCTTGGCACTTGAAGATAAGCACCAGAACACTGTAGCCTGCCTTGGCCCGCTTCCTGAGCTGGGGTCCTGCAGCAAACACCATCCGCACCAACAGGGTCTCACGAGGAAGCCACAAATGGGAAATGACGCTGACCAAGAGCGAACCCACAAACACAGCAGCACCAGGACCAAATCCCCACAATTCATTATGGAACATACTGTATCTGTTAGTGAGTCACTTCTACAATTGACTGGTGGCAAACTGGATATTTACCATGCAAAGAGATATTCGAACAGCATAGGAGCACCTGCTTTCAGGTGTGATCAAAGTCTGGTACCCAAACCCAGCCTGGCTGTTCTTAATACTAACAGTATTCGACAGTTCAGACTGCATGGGCTAGAAGCACCAGCTTTTCTGTACAGGTGCGTGGCCCCATTTTACAGTGAGCTAACAGAGGTCTTTATTTCAAGCGTTGAAGAAGCGTCACCCAAGCAGTCCCTTAGAAAGCTCTCACTAGGTGCTGCCTCTTTATATGCTTCTTCACAGCCAAAATGCAATCAGAAAGAGGAATAGATTTGCTCTGTCTTTCCCCACTTCATTAGGCTAATCAAAGATTACCTACGCAAGCCTGGGATGAATTTGGGCCAACAAGGAAAGAGGTTTTGCCTGCTTTATTGTTCTACAGATTAGGCTTCCTGCTTTTCGTTCGAGGTGTGAGACTGTTTCCCAAAGACCCTTTCTCTACCCCATAACTTCTGGCTTACAGGTTACATGCTTTTTTTTTTTTTTTTTCCCCTGTTACAGTGTGCCATGTTTTCAAGCATCATAATTCATCCTGATCTACCGGAAGCCTTTGCGCGTCAGACGGATACAAGTCACACCACTGACGGCAGCACCTTCCAGCCCTAACATTTGTCACAGCCCGGCATGGCTTAGACCTCCGTTCAGCGCAGACAGCATTTGGCTGCACAGGTTCCTGGAGGGACACCCTGATGACCATTTAAAAACCCACATAAACCCAAGGGCAATTCAAGTATCTGGTCCAAGAGAGAAACACAATGTTCCACGTTCATCCCAGAACAATGGGTTGGAGGAACAAACGCACAGTGGCCAAGGGGCACCCATTACACCAGTCAATTGTTTCCCACCACCTGGAAGGGAAGGAGAAGATCCATCCAGACTGATTAGCACGCTAATGATCAAAGGAAAGTTTTTTTAAAGAGGCTTTTATTGTGTAATGATTGCATTTACGTATTTCAGAGAAACAAACAAAATACGCCTCGGCAGATGGATTACCCAAGGAACTGACATTCCCACCAGGATGGTGTTACCAATTTCTCATTTCTGTTATGGCTTCTGAGGGAGCCTGAAGGAACATGTTCATCCTTCGCTAGGCAAAATGAGACACTGTTTGCTTTTTGTTTAACTGAACACACCTATTTCTATGGGCTGATAATGCCTAATGAACAGGAATTCAGAGTTGGTTTCTTCATTAGAAATACCTTCTAACTGCAGCATTACCTGGGTTGACATCACACCTTTATGGGAGACTCTGGTTTGGTCACTGCTTGGACTAGGCATGAAAAGGGCAAGGCTGGGGTATTACAGCAGGCAGTGCCATTTCATTAGGTGGCACTTGTTCCTCTGAGTCACTAATGAGCAATAGTCCCCTAGGCAACACGCTCAGACAATTATGTTGGAGGTGCTGTTTTTTCAGATGAGTCATAAAACAGAGGTCTTAACCTTGTAATTAAAGATGCAATGGCACGTTTGGGAAAAAAAAAAAGAAAAAAAGTCAGGCGTTCACCCTATTATGTCCTGGCTAAAGTCCACCCCTGGTAATTTGTCTTCTCCCTACGTAAAGCTGTCCCATAGCACCAACGGGATTCAGACTTCAAAACAGCCTCATTGCAGCCTTTTGAAAAGTTGTTGCAACCCCCACGGAAGGGGCTACGCACATTAACATCAGGAACGGTGTGTAACATGCCCAGGCGGTAAAAGGTGATGGGGTGTTTACACAAGTCCAGACACAGGCACAGAGCTATGGGACTAGCTTAAAGGTCAAGCCATTAGCAGAAGTGGAGGTAGGAAGGGTAATTTGGGGGCTACATCATCTGCATCTCTGAGAATCCAGAGAAAGCAGCATCCACCTGAATTTTTAACTGAGCACCACAAAGGAGACAGATTTGGGAGAGAAAGCAATTAATATCTTTCCTCCTTATGCATCAGCCCCCTTCTTCCCCATATTTCCCCAATCAGTTTAGCACACGTAAGCATAACTTGTGTTTATGAGGTGCTAGCTAAGGACAAGGCCAGCTAGACTGAGCTTAAGTGCATGCTCAGTAGCAGTCAGCAAGGCAAGCGTATCAGCAGGCTCCACACGCCTCTCCTTCCACAAGGCTGATGGGATTTTAACATCCAGGATCTCTGCTCCTTGGTCACGTTTTGCTGAAGACAGGGCCAATGGGTTTGAGTTGGGCAGAACTGACAGCAAGGCAGAGTCCTCTTTTCTCTAGCAATAAGGTCCATACCCACAGCCTGATGCGCAGGCACCAACCTGCATCTCCTCTCCCCATCTCACCTCCACTCTTGAAATTAAAAGAGCTCAACCAAGGGGCAGTTATAAAACACTGCAGTAATCAATGCAAGTGTTTGGCTTAGGGAAGCCTGGGCAGGAATACCAGTCTCCAAATACGTTAAAGATCAAAATTACAATGCTCCAGGGTTCGCCTGAAGTTGCGAAAGTGTTTCCGTGAAGTATAAAGCAGCCCCCGCACAGCCTTTGCAGGCTGGAGGAAAACACCTACAGTCTGGGGAACACTTCATCACCTACCACAGGGTGGGAGTTCCCCCTCTCCACACCAGCAGGCTATGTCCCTCGGACCCACCAAACTCATGCTGCTAGTTCCTTTCCCCCAGGTTTTCTTTCAGAGACTTCAGCAATTAAAAAAAAAAAAATCCAAGCAAAGCAATTTCAGCAAGACATAAGGTCAGGCTTCTAGAGCTGGAGCTAGAAAGCATTACCCCAAGGAGCTAAGATACACAACACAGCAACTCACTCTCATGCCTCTAATATCTCTCCCTGAGAGGTCCATGTCCTCACTCTCCAGACTCTGCTTTCTCATCCAACACCTACAAGGACAACCAGACTCCACAGTTGCTCTCCCTTTCCAGAGGCAGAACAAGATGCCATCTTCCATTATCTGCCAAAAAGCATGTGCTATAGCTCTTTGGACAATTTAAGCAGTGCTCTTCATTTTTTAAGAGTTAATTTACTCCAGCAAATAAGTTTCTACTGCCACCCCACCTATTCCCTACAGGGATATCTATTAGATGAGACCAAATTGGACAGGCTTTAAAAGTGTCACCGCTTAGTCGCTTTTTTCAAAGGAAAGCTTCTGACTAGTTTCTCATCCCTTTATGAGCATCGCATTGAAAAAGTAAAAGTGAAGAGCTGAAGCACTGAAGTGCTGCAAAATGGAAAACAAAGCCTATTTCTCTAGAATCTGGAACACAGCTTAAGATTTCAGAAGTAAGCCACTGCCCTTTGACTTGAAGCAACTGCAGCGACTCCAAAAGCCACCAAGGAGGAGGTATGTGAAGTTTACTCCTTAACTGGAAGGACAGTCAAAAGTTTGCTGTAGTTTAAAGGTGCTTGGTCTTAGGACTAGGACAAATCGGATGATCTGCAGTGCAAAGTATCAGACAAGAAGTGGGTACACTTCCCGATTTCTGACATTCTTACCATTTTTACATTTACCTTTAACAACAAAAACAGCCAAAACCCTACCATGCCATCCTCCATTATTAAATTCCTGTGGGAAATGTGTCTCAGATCTAATAACCCATTTTAACTCTCTTGTTTTAAGGTTAGTAATAAGTTCTCTTGAGCCTTGCAATATTAGTGGATTATGAATAAAAACACATTCTCTGGATACTTCGGTAACTCAATTACCATGTTCTGCTGCTGGCATCTTCCAAGTAAACAGCCCTCTGCAGCACATGCCTTATATTGAAGCAAAACATAGCTCTAACAAGCTTTCTACAAGTGGTACTGCAGACTTTGGCTTTTATGACTTCCCTCCAGTAAATCTCTCCAAGTTCTAGTGTTGATATTTAATTGGAGTTTACTTTGAGACAACACCATTTTGAAAGAGTTACTGGAAAGGTACTTTTTCATTTACAGGCCCCTTCATTATTGGCTGCTCTTGCGTTGTCTCTGAACACAGACAGCCTGTACGTCTGGAGCATTTAGTTACCCCATAAGTATCGATCAGAAAAAAATTAGGTACCTTCATCCCCTTTTACTCAGGGTGTGCTCCAATATCCCAGTTTCCATCGCCTTCAACACTGTTTTGCTGGAGCTTTAAGGACATTTCTGAAACTCATCAGCACATAGAACATTTTGCCTTAAAGTTCATAAAGCAAAACACTTGAGGCTCCAAGCAAAAAGTTACAACAAAAGTCACTTGTTCAGCTGAAAAAGCCCTTAGACTTTCCCAATTTCCTCCCAGGAGGAATTATCAATTCTCAGCGTGACAGACTGGACTGCCCAGTTATCTGGAAAGAAATCTACTTTCCAGAAAACATGTAGGGCTTTAGCTTTGAAACAAAGTTTTGGCCACTTCAAGCTACTTCCAGGAGTTCCTCAGTCAATGCTAAGTGTCCATCAGTACCATTAAAGTTGATTGAATAGTTGGGATACCAGCTTCCCTACGGGATGGGGAACATGGCAGTTAGTTGCACCACCTCAAGCAGATCTGCGGCCAAATCCAGATTGAACAAATGTATTGTCTCATCTAAGGCTTAGATCTGGGGGAAGATGACAAAGCTAGCCCTAGCCAAGGCTCCGACAGACCTGGTGTTCAACATTAAACTCTTGAGCTTGCTTCTTATTCTTTGTTCTCTCCGCTCCACCATGAATTAACATCCCAGGACAAGGGAGTCCACAGCTGCACAAGTGACCAGGGAGCTACACCCAGGTTCATGCAATTTGGGGCAGGGAGAGAGCCAATTTATGTGCTTCAAATGCCTAATAACCAAACAACGCTGCTCCCCTCCTCCCCCTTAGGTCAGCAGAAAACCAGACCGACTTAAGAGAAAAACCACACACAAGGGATAATATCCTAAGGGAAACCTGTAGGAGAGGACTTCTTTTTTAATTACATGGAGCATTGACTGACAGGACCCTGCAACTGAGAGTTTAAAAATCTCCATATGCAGCAAGAGCTCAACAGCAGGAGGATGAGGAAGCCTCAAACTCCTTTTGTAACAACTGCATCACCGCAGAAGAACAGGGAAAGAGCTAGACAGGCAGCAAATCTGATCGCACTGACTAGCTGATCGCTTCCAAATATATCAATATTGCAGGATTCTCCCACAGAGCATCACTTGTGCTCTTAAAACATGAGATTTTGGCAGTGTTCAGGGAAGAACCAAGCAGCCAAGTCTCCTGGTGGAGACATTTGCTGCAAATTATTTAAGACCATCCAAGTCAGCAAGAATGAATGGACAGCAGCACGCAAAAAATCTATTTTGCCTTAAGTTACCACTTTTCGTTTCTTAGCTACACCTTAAGCACCTGATCCCTTCCCCCAGCCCTGCATACTTCAACTGGAAAAGACTGGTGAAAGCACAGCTCGTACTGGCACAGTCAGAGATGAAAAGCATGCCCCTATGCTGCTGTTCTGGTCAGCAATAATTGACATACAGGACAAAAGCTTGAGATTTCACTTGCTTTTCTCTACACCTAGAGAGGTGTGACAAAAAAGAAAAAAAAACCAAAACAAACCACACGAGTCAGGGCTTCAAGACCAATCACCATGACTCAAGGAAGTGTAAGACAAGTAATTTAATACTTGGGCAGGAAAATGCCCGGCAGATACGGTCCATGAGCACTGCTGCCTGTGGCAAGCCCAAATGTAGACGTTTCCCCAGAAAGCACCAGGATGCATCAATAGAGGCAAAGGAAAAACATAATAGAAAAAACTCAAGAGGGATAAAAAGACGTTTTGTAAGTCATTAAATGGGAAATACCAGCACTGCTATGTTCCAGAGAGTTCTATCTTGAAGGCATAAGAGTCGAGATCAACTAAATGACTCTTCTTCAGTGCAGCTTTACAGCCTCACTCCCCCTGCAAGTACCACACATGCTTTCTCAGCAGGGACATGCGTCCATCCGCATTTCATCCCCAGCAGAGCCTGAGGGGAATAAACCTTTGTTTCACAAGGCACACCAGAGCCCTATCCCTCTTCAACTTATCCTTTATTCATCCCAGTGGCATAGCTGCAGGGAAGGGCTAAGCACAGCCCTACAACAAGCTACCCAGCTCCACAACAGACCAGCTGTGTTCCTCCTCCCCCCAGTTATATACACATGCCCATCGCACATGTCTAAATATCTTCCTAGTACTGCTTTCTACAGCACTATTTGAAGAGTAAAGAGTTAGCAAAGTACCAGTAATCACAGTGAAAGCCTAAGGGCACGCTCCAGCCAGTACTCACGGAAAGGGCAGGCTCCCCTCTATCTACACTCCCCTTCTGCACTGCTGCCCCCCACTTTTCTTCTCAGCTTATCCTCCTCCTCATGAAGCTGTCGAGCCTTTGAAAAACACAGCCAGACAACAAAGAACAGATGAGGGACTCAACCCCGCGTGGCATGCCTAGAGGTTTAATGCAGACAGCAGTACGTTGGCACCACTTCGTAATAAAGCAGGGATTTTTGTTGGAGACCTTTACCTAAATGGGTTGATTAAAACATCGTCTGCATGCAAACACCTACAAGAAATCAACTTTTGAGGTCCTGAAAACAGTCTAGAAGACACCCATGACCCAGGAAGATTTAAATCTACTCCAAACCCCTTCACCTTGGTAAGCTTTTAGAAGATAAAGCATTGGCCAGAGCAGACACCAAGAAGGAAGGTGCTTTTAAGTAGCCCAATCCCATGGCAAATTGCTGCTTTAGCCACAAGGCTCAGACCTGCAGGGACACAAATTTGCCCTCCTTATGTATAGAGATGGCCAAGTCCTCTAGCAATCCTTGCAGGAGAGGATGTTTCTGTTAGCGAAGAGCACTTTTTAGAAGTTATGTTTAACATACTCTTTTTGCCACAGAATTGCGTAGATGCATCACTTGTCTCCCCTGCCCCCCTACTAGAAGTAACCCTAAAAGATTTTCACCACCTCATTGCTTCCCACAAGGGTTTCATTTCCCCCAAAATTCCTGTTTTTTTAGGACTAAGAGGTCTGGATTACCAAAACTAAACATCTCACACTCCTGGGAAGTGTTCTATTCCTCTGATTTTTGGAGGACGCAACAAGCGCTCTGACATTTCCCAGGTTATCGATGGTACATTAGTCGCTTGGCCAAAAAGCTTTGCTCCATGGATCTATCTAAACAGTGTCCTCCATCCCAGTGTGACCATCATGCCAGTCCCAATCCAAGCAGAAAACACAACTTTATAGCTTCGTGGCTCAGCAGGCACTAAAGTATTGAATCAGGGATTATATGCAAGGAGCTGGATATTCTTCTGATGAAGGGAAATGGTGTGAAGAGATCTTAAATCATGCCACGGTCACCCTGGTAAATGAAACCCCAGAACTAATTTTCACAGTCGCTGGCTGTGAAAGTAGAAAGCATCATACTGAAAGGATAAAGCATGAAGCATCCTCCCGTCTGCTCAGTCCCAGGCAAACACACACCCACACACAAGCTCAGGGATCAGACATGTCTGCTTTAAAAGCATTTTCCTCCCTGCATTGAACAATTCCGCTCTTCATCCCCTCCCCATCTTCCTCCAGAACACCCATCGCAATAAAACCATCTAATAGAAATCACTGGCTGCAGCAGTGACAGCTACCAGAGGCCCCCCCCCCCCCAAAAAAAAAAAAACAACCCACAACAAAAAACCCATGCACACTAAAGGTTGGTGTCAGCAGTGCTTGGATGTACCAGCAGCACCAGGCTGTCCAGGTTGACTCATCACAATTTAGCCCACCCGAGCAATTAATATCCAAGGGTGCCTCCCAGAGGTGAGCCGCAAGAGGAAGCGACCCTGTAAATTGAGAGCCATGCAGCTGCTTTGCTAACAGGATCTCTTTTCCTCCTCCACCGGGTTTCTTGGCCAGCATTTCGTAGGTGAGCAGGACAAGCTGAGAAGGAAGGGAACGATGATACTTTGGGATTTGGCTGGCAGACAGAGAATTTGGGCTGTTTGCCTTTTTTTTTTTTTCAGGTTGAAGGGGGACATTTCATTCTGTTGGGCCCTCTAAAAAAAAAAAAAAAGTGATTTAAGACTTGCAAGGATTTCTTGCATAAGTGCTACATGGAGAGGAGCGAAAGCAAATACCTCCAGAGATCCCACAAGCTGGCAAAGGCCCAAGAACAGACCAGTTGAGGCTTTCAGTAGACTTTTCCTGAAACATTTAAATAATTTAGAAGGCATTAACTCTTACTGACAGCTTTTCAGACAGCTCTTTCACTTGCAGGGCCCTATCAAAAACCTCATAACTCTTAATTAAAAAAAAAAAAAAAAGATACTGGCCCCAAATCTTGGTCAGGGTTGAATATGGATTCAAAAAGGGACCCGAGATATTTTTCTTTGCTGAAACGCTTTCCTTGTACAGGCAGGTCTTCCAGAGGCCACCACCTGCCAGTCATCTGCAGTGGTACTGTGTCAAACACGCAAAAATAGTTAAGAGACAGTCTATCAACATTTCACTTGCTTGTGGCTATTCAGAGGAAGGGAGCGGTTCCCTGCAGTGGTTCAACTGTGTTAAATTAAGCAGCAGCAAGGTGTAAACTAGTAGCTATAAGACCTCCTCTTTGGGGTTAGGTGGAAGAGATGCTCCAACACCACCAGTTTCACACTCTAGCATCCCCCCAGGGTACCAGGATCATGTTTTGGAACAAAGTGCCTTTCTATAAAGTTTTCATCCTCTAGCTTACTGTCACCAGAGATGAAAACAGCTACTAAAGAGGCAGCAGTGGCTGGGCCAAGCTTTTGCACCCCTTCCCACCCCCGCCCCCAACAGGCATCTGGATGGAACAGGAGACCAGCTCGAATTCACGCAAAACCAGAAGTTAGGGTAAAACCAAGATCTGTACTGGAAACATAGAAAGACATAGAAGTAGAGCAGTGAACCCAGCCACCTGATCACCAAACACATTTTCAGTTGTGGTTCCAGGCAAGACACAGAAAGAAAAACCTCCCCCCTGCCATTAAAAGTGAAAATAGTCCAAAGGACACCCAAATGGCAGCCCAGCTGCCCTCCGCAGCCTCAGCCATCCCCCCAGAAACAGGGATTTCGGATCACGACAGGCTTACCAGGCTAACACAAATCACCCCATACAGTTTCTACGTCTAGGAACCACGAAACAGCAGCAGTGACACCACCACGGGTGGGGGGAAAGGCAGCAGCACTAGGTCTGATTTTGCTGTCCATCATCAACCCAAAATAAAAATGCCCCGGTCCGGTGGTGAAATAATTGCAGACTGACAATCCATGATAGAGTGTTATTCGTTAGGACATTGTTTATGGTTCGTCTACATGGCTTCCATGGCTACAGCAACAGGGATGATGTTTGCTAGCATTTTAGACAGATTACATGTATGCATTTTGTTTTCACTCAGCACTGCACTTTCCCCACGTGAAACATCAGTATGTAAAGCCTCGCAGACAGGCTGTTAGGATGTTTTAGCATTAATTAGAGAAAAAACAGAACAGGTAAGATCTCTTGTCCTCATCTCCCCATGCATATCTTGAAACTAAATTCAAACCCTGAAAGGCAGCACTCCAGTTAATGTAAATTGAATTCAAAAGGTATTCTCCAACCTTAAACACAACAGCACAGAGACATCCGGCACAGGCAATAGATATCATCACTAAGCAGCAAAGCCCATTGAAAAATACATCAAGTACTGCCTTACTTTAGTGAATTAAATAATTAAAGAGCTGGCAGAGCTGGTTTTCTAGATTTCCTGTCCAAATGCATCGCCCAGCAACAGTAGTGCTTCAGTTTGGGGTTTTGTTTTGGCTTTTTTTTTTTTTTTGGAATACCACAACTTACCTGCACTACTTCTTTAATAGAGATGCTGTTCAAACAGCCTCCGCTCCCCTCCCGGCTGCTCCCCCTGAGCCACCACCACACTGGTTCCCAAATGCCGCTTCGCTCAGGTGGCCGAGGCAGCAAGAGCTTGTGCTTTTCCAATGGCTCCAATATTAATCCATCCAGAGCATCTTTCTCCCTCACTTCCAATTGGCGAGTGGCGAATGGGTGGAGCGAGAGCAGGACCCATTAGCTCCCAGATGGGTACCTCCAACCCAGTTCTCCCAACCGGAGCGGCGACGCCGGCGTGCCGCTAACTTCGCGCCTACGAAGCATCTCTCCGCATTGCCGCCGCGGCCCCTGCGAGGCTGGGCTTTGGGTTGTCTCCTCCAGCCCCCCAGATCTCCCTGCCTCTGCGAGCTATTTGCCTTTGGTAGCAAGGAGGAAAAAAAATAGAACAATTAAAGTGACCCTGCGTTTCGGAGCGGGTGGGTTTTGCTAGATGCTGTACGGAGAAAGCCTGTGTGCTTCCTTAAAAAAAAAAAAAAGAAAAAAGAAAAAAAAAAAAAGCTTTGTGGCAGCCAGGCTCAACTGAAGTGAGGAGACACTGTACCTTACAGACAGAAGTACAGGGAAAGCAAAAGGATGTGAAGATGCAGGAAGAAGAGAGGGAGGGAAAAAAAGAAAACACCCTGCTGCTGAGAAGTAGATAACAAAATTTCTTAAAGATATAGCTGCTCTGGTCTGCGAGCATGGTGCCTGCCCGATTGCAGGGCTGGACTCTGATGGGTTTTCCACGCTACTCAGCATGACAGTGCAGCAGCAGTGCAAGGGTTAACGCACACATTCAATGAGGAGCCTGCATAAGGGAATGAGAAACAGGGCAGTAAGTCTGTGTTCTAACAGCAAGTTGCAGAAAATAATGCTGAAAAGACCTCACCTCAGCCGAGGAGACTTATATCCAAGCCTGTCTGCCCAGCGCTCGACCACGCAGTGCCTAAAAAGCTTTGGAGGGAAGATGCCACATCCTCTCCCCCCCCCCCCCCAGCCTATTCTACTCCTTCACTTTCCTTACAATTTCAGATTTTCATAACAATAAGCCAAGTCTCCCCCAGCTGGATATTTAAAGCCCAGAGGAATGATCTATGCTAGCCAAAAAGAAAAAAAAAAAGGGAAAAAAACCCCTAGCTCCCCAAAGCAACATCAATTCAGCCTTAGAAAAGGCAGAACCCTCAAAAAAAAAAAAAAAGACAGAAATAAACAGCAAGTTATCCAAATGCTGACAAGACCGGGTCACTCCCCTACAGTAACTCTGACAATTACTGTGACTTAAGTAAAAAAATCTCTCAGCGATCATATTTACCAGGAGGCAGCAAATGTTTCCCAGCGCAAAGCAAGGCAAGGCAGGGCACGGCTCGGCAAGAGGCATCACTTTTAGCAGAGGGCTTCAGTCAGAGCCACATACCCCCGTTTTCGGTCCCTGCTACAGACTTGTTTCCGCTGCATGAAACCACAGGCAATGCATGTTTTTAAACACCTCCTACGCATTTTCTCTGCCGAGACTGCTCATCCAGTCTCCTCCATTTTTTTTCTTTTTTTTTTTTTTTGCATGCCACCTGACGAGCTTTTCCAGGTACGGCGCATCATATTCAGACTGTTAATAAGATGTAAAGGAAGTATACCACGGTTCATAAAGTATTTGAGGATGGAAGAGACCCATGGAGGTCTCTCACCCTGCTCCTTGCTCCAGGTAGGACCACCTTCAAAGCTAAATCAGACCGCTCAGGACCTCATCTCATCAAGCCCAATACCTTCCCCAAAAAAGTTTTATGGAAAGTCAAGACTCCTGTCCTAGGGATCAGCACTCACAGCAGAGCTCAGCTCCTAAACCAGCAGGATTGACTCAGATTCCCCATACAGGTTCTTTGCAGTAAAGCAACGTGTACAATTTTGAACCAAGCTGAAACGTTTAAGGTACTTTCTTATAGCAAGACAAATCTGCAATAGAGAATCTTAATACCTTCCCCTATACCCACACTTGATACCTTTAATAACAGTTTAAAAGCCAGTTGACAGCATCACAACCCCAAAGGTGAAACGAGCCCGCCTAGCCTCCAGCAGGTATTTCAGGTTTCAAACACTGCCGGATTCGTTTCAGCAAGCGAACGAGCTTATGAAACAAAAGACTGGCTAAGATCAGTTTCTATTTTTTTTTTTCTCCACGCTGAGGTTGTTTATCAGCTCTCCCTGGCCAGCCTGCCTGGGTGCGAGGGTGTAGCAGGGACCAGAGCAGCTCCTCGGTGGAGATGACAGCAGCCAAGCAAGCACCACCAGAAGATGTCCGAGAAGAGGGAGCATCAACACAACCACGCCAACGCATCCACCTGCATTACCTCCCTCCTCACCCATCCCCAAACACCCCCCC
>JANXJC010000055.1:45566274-45576916 GCA_027564655.1 Leptodon cayanensis
AACTAATTGAAGAAAAGGCTTTATGCAGAAAGACCAGTCTGGGACTGAGCCTGCCCAAAAACTAAAAAATATATAAATAAAAACCCCAACTCGCCGTGCAGGAGTGCGGGCTGGAAGGGGAAGGGACGGAGCGGTCACACCCCCGCCCGGGTCCTAGCGCCCGCCCCGCAGCCCCTGCCCAGCGCACCTCTATGGAGGCTCGTCGCTTCAATTAAAAAAAAAAAAAAATCTGTTTTCACTTTTCTAGGGATGCAAGGCTACTAGAAGCATTAGCAGGTGAGATGCTGCTAATAACTGCAGAGCTGGGAAAAAGCAGCGAGCTGACAAAGTCTTGCTTCTCCCGTAAAGCGTGCTGATGGACGCCACAGGGTCCCATCATCCCGACTGGTTTTCTCTGCCCCTTCGAAACTTCTTCTGAAATAAGCTGGCACAGACCCATTTGAGTCAAAAGCAGCCAGCTGGGACTCAAAAGAAATCCCCGAGGCGCAGCACAGCCATGTACCTCGAGTTTCTTTACAAAATGAAGCAGCAACAAAAATAAAGTTTTTAAAAGCAGGTGCAGAGTGATGCTCCCCAACCTGCAGCTTTTCCTTTAAGAAAAAACAGGCACATTTAAGTTCCTACAAACACTGCCACTTTTTTTTTTTTTTTGGGTGAGGTTTCCCCAGCTGCTGCTACCTTGTTTGCTCACAACCTGAGCAAGCCATGGTGGTTTTTTTGCTTCCCTGCTCAAATCACTCTCCCCAGACGGAGGTAGGTACTGACACCAGGAGTACTGAACACAAAGCAGTTGGGGAAGTGATGGATGAAGTTTAACACTCCTCTGCTGAAACAAAAGCAAGGTAGCAATTAGAGCCTGGCAAGAGGATATTTGCATCTCCTCCAGTGTGTATACAGTGTCATATTAGGATAAACACCTATACTACCATAAAGGCTGGACTTGGACTGTTTTGTTTCTCCATTTCCCAATCTTTCATTCCTCCAGAAGGTTTGAGCTGATCCAGCTGCAGCAAGCAATTTGGGAAATTCAGAAGTTAGGGGTAAAGGGGGTTTAAAGAAGTCTTAAAGACATCTTAGCTTTTGATTGCTACAGATCTTGGTCTCAAGGCAGCATATCCATTGTGAACCTTCTCCATCCTCTAAATCAGCAAACCACATCCAGAAAAAAACACCTAGAAAACCATTTGACACCATTCCAGCTGGAGGTGGGAACCCCCCTGCCAAGACTTGAAGGCTTAAACTGCTGTATAGATCCAGCAAAGAGCATTCATCCGTATTTAGCAGCTAGATTAATTTCAAGGAATCAGCTCATTTTCCAGTTCCAAATGCTAAGTGCCATCTCCTTCAGCTCACAGGAGAAACCCATTCCCACCCAAAAATCATCACGGGAAGAGTGGGAAGATCCAGTTTGAATCCGATTACGTTGCCTTGGAAGATGCATACATTGCAGAAGTTAATACTTGTTTTAATGGTTTAAACTGCACACATTTAATACAACAGCTAACTCCTTGCACAAGTTGAACGTGTGGCATCCAGTTACACGAGGTGATGGGAGCCCAGTCTTTCAAGTGCTGACCTTGCCAGCTCCTCCTGAAAGAACTGGACTCTGGGAATACATGCGAGAGCATGCGAGGACAGCTTTGCAGGACTGTATTTCATACAAGTCTCCCGCAGGGGTTTGTAGGATTCCTTCAAGACCCACATCCCATGGGCACACAGCTAATGGTGGAACACCGGGCCCCATATTAATTTCCTTTTATACATCAAACTAAACTACGCTGATGAAGAAATATTATAGCAGGAGGTCTCCCTTGCTAGAAATATTAGCCCCACTACCAATATAGCTTTCAGGAAGGTATCAGCTTATCTGGTATGATGCCAGGCACCAGAGAAGATATCACCTTCTGTCCGGCGCTGTCTGGTCTATCCCAGTGTCTCCAGACCTGGTCTTTGCAAGCAGTCTCCACTGGCTCAGCTAAGCAGAGTCACCCAGAGGGAGCTGGATCCAAGAAGCAGGAGTTACACCCTACCCAAAGCCCTTCAGCTTCTGAGGACCCTCATCCGAGTATTCCCCTCCAGCAGGTTACTAACTTTATGCACAAAGACAACCTCCCTTCAAGGCAGATGTTCATTAACCTCTCTTTGCGAGTTATTTCTTATCGACTGTCTGATTGGCATTAAGTAGCTCTTTGTACCTAGGCTGGTTTGTGGCTAGAAACCAGCGGGAAGTAGATTTTTTGCTTGCCTTCGCATCCAGATCATGCAGGACCCGATTGCCTGGTCCAGCAGGATCAGCCATGTACCTGAGCAGAAGATACTTGGGTTTCCTCCAAGCCAGGAAGAGATACCAGGTATATTTGCTTTTTTAGTAGGACACTTTTGCCAAGACTGTGATTTTTCTAGTGGGCTAGCATTGGAGACTGCAAGAGTTTGGAGCCCAGAAAGAAACACTAGGTGGACCCAAGCATTGCAGAGAAACGCTTCTCCAATAATCACGCATGAAATACTGCTGGGATTCCCATGCCTGTGACACAGCCAAGACTTTAAACAAAAGCAAAGTTGTTCATGGGATAAAAAAAAAAAAAATTAAAATTAAGTACTACCATACCTGCAGTCAGAGTTTTATTCTGTTTTAATCACGCCTTGAACTCCTTAAATCCCCCCTGCCTCCTGCTGCTTTGACTGCAACTCAAGGGAAACATCAGTTTGCTCCACAAATCCAGCTCCTGTTGCGCAGGCTGCTTTGTGGCAGCAGCTGCAGAAGCCCTGTCTGTTTGCAGGACAGTGCAATAAATGCTGCAGCACAGCAGAGGGAGCACAGTGCCCTGCTGGGAACCCCCCTTCCCGGGGGAGGAACCACCAGATAACAGCTCCTTTTTTGAGTTTTTTTTGTCATTTGGAAGGGGTTTAACTGTTTATCCCCCCCCACCATTTGCTTCAGGGCTCTTTGGTCTTACCCCTGAAGCTGAATCCCACAGGTCTCAACCACAGCACTAAGGATCCCATTTTGAGAAAGGCATTAGAAGTTGCTCTTCAGAGACCCAGGCTAGTTTGGGGCACCAGATTTGCTTTTACAAATCAAGTAAATTCAGTATTAGACACCAAGGTAACTAGCGAGCTTGCAGTCTGAGCAGCCACAACCTGCAGATTGAGACATTGGGGTGAGTTTAGCAACTGTCCCCCCCCCCCCTTTTTTTTTTTGTGCCTGTACTCCAGCGCACAGCAACAGCACAAATAAGCATTAGACAGACCAGTATCAGTCCATCCAGAGACAAGGGAGCACATCTCGAGTTACCCTTTAAGAGTTAAATCTTTTAGGGTTGCCCTCCACCCAAGAAACTCATCCAAATAAGAGAGAAAACCGCAGAAACACTCACAAAACAACTCCAAGAAAAGGCACAACAGTCCCTTTAGCACAAGGAGGGGGGTGGGGGGGTGGTCAGGGGATTTTAGGAGGTAGCAGCACAAGGAGCCAGCCCAGAAGCCCGATGCTTTTAAGGCAAAGACACAACATTCTGCTTCTCATTGTTCCTGTTCACAACTAAGAAGGGGAGAGCTGGTCATGTCTGACAAAAGGAGAGATTAGTTATATTTGATTAAGAAGCACATAAACACTCATTCCTTTGTCTCCCTCCTGTAGACTTTTTTTTTCTTTGTCTCCCTCCAGTAGACTTTTTTTTTTTTTAAACTACAGCTTCCCACAGCTCCTCAAGCACTGCTGGCTCTCTCCTATGGCTGCTTGGAGCTGTGCAGGGCCAGCGAGGGCAGCGAGTGGTGCTCAGACCGAGAGCTCCTGGGAAGGTTGGAGTCCTTTGGGTGTGGATTGCACCCAGATGGTGATTTCCTCCTGGCACTAGTAGGAGTTGGGGAAGTCAAGCAGTCTCTGTAGCGTGCTCTGCCAGAGCTAGAGACAGAAACTCCCCGGCAAAAGTCACACCAGCGTGCACGTTTTATTAGGCTGGGACCTCGCAGCCAACTTGTGTTACTACGAGCTAGAACAGGGAGATGCAAGCAGGACTGATGATGTTTGAATGCTAACTGTGTTTGCTGCGCAGTCCCTACCCTAAACACAGCCCCCGCCCCATGCCCCAAAATACGATTCGTTTTGCCTGGGACAAAGATGCTTTCACCTCCAGGAGGTATTTAAGGGTCCCTTGCGAGCACATAAGGGGAGCAATTCTCACCCAACCCTTGCCTTCTTGGAAAGCAGCTGAATGCCACAGGAGGGAACTGCAGCTTGGGGAGGATCTGACTGCAAAGTCCCTGCTCCAGCACATATCTGGGACAAGGGATAGCAGTAGGAATAAACCTTTTCCTCTTTGGAGGAATTTTCCAGATGTGTCTCACCTCTACGGGAGCAGCAGGAATAAGGACTCCCTAACAAAACCTAAAAGACCTTCCTCCGGTCGGGATGCCCAAGGGTGAAGATCCCACCTGCCAGCAGAGCAGGAGCCAGCATGGCTGGACACCTGCGATACTAAGCTGTGGTTTGCGTCATGGACGGCAATGCTGCCCAGGCTTTTGTCTCCTGACCGCATTGGTTAGAAGGGACTGAATGAAACCTGTTCTCCTTGTCCAGGGCCAAAACATTAACCAGAGACTACTTGGCCATCCCTGGAAGCCGCCTAGACCACAGGGTGAGAAAGCCATGCCCTTCCTACGTGCCCAGAAAGGGGAGATGCTCAGGCTTTCCCCTCAGTAGGGACATTAAAATTGTTGCTCCTCATCCAGCCATCTATTTTCACCAGACATTTCACAAGCAACGTCTGAGATCAGGCTGTCCAAGACTGGCCAAACTCACATCTTACTAGAACGGTGGTGTCACAACACACTAAGACAAGACTTGGTCAGGCTTAGGTCCCTGCTAGCCGGGCTTATCTCAGAAACAAAAGGGAGCAAGGGGGACATTTGGTGGTCTGCTAAAAGCTTAAGCTGCAGAAGATTTGTCTGGAGGTCTCTTCAGGTTGCAACCAGCGAGCTGTAAGTTTGGCATGGACTTGTGGCCACCAAAATCTTCCACGAGACAACACAGCCCCACGCGCTCGCCTTGGCTGACCGATTAAAGCATCCTGTGCAGTACTGCCCATCCCAGGCTCCCCGCAAGGTAGGTGTGGAAAGCAGGAGAGATTTCCCCAGGGAAGTGCCAACACAAAGCCTAATCTAAATGCGACCCACACCTTGGAGTCCTACAGCACACCAAACGCCTTCTCAAGCCTTTCCACCTCTTGTAGGAAAGGAGAGGTGCATCACACCTGAATAATAGGGTAGGGGAGCTGAAGAGAGAGAAGGGAGATGATGTGGAGAGAGCAGCTCGAGAGGAGCGATAGCACATGGACTTCATCGCTCTTACAGCTATGCTCTGTCCTGAGGCTCCTGAGCACATTCCACCCAAGGGCAGGATTTGAACCAGAGTTTCAAGGAATATTGCTCACGGTTATTTTGGTATAAAGGAAAAAAGTTACTTCTAGGAGAGTGTGGTATGGAAATCCATCTCCCAGGAAGATGGATTAAACTCTAGCCTGCCACTTTAACACCCAAGTGTCAGTTTACCTTTCTGTAACAGTTAAACAGAGGACATCTCCATGGAGCCCATCAAAGCACGGCTCCATTTCATGGCTCATTAACAACAGGACACAGTGTCTCCACCTGTATCCTTGCTCCCTGGACCCTGTAGCAGCAGCTGACCAAGGACCAGAGAGCCCAGGCTCCATCTCCCTCCTGCCAGCACGTGCCTGAGAACCAACACATCTCATCGTTACAGGTCACGGCATACGCTGGTACAGCAGGACTGCCGAGACCCAGCCGTGCTGCTGAAGTCACCTAAGAGGTGACATTCAGCAAAACATGGTTTTCCATTGCTTTGGTTTCTGTGTGGGTAAGATCATGGGAAAAGCCTATCCTTAAATGATGTTACAGCTAGACAGAGAGTCCTGCCAGCCTAATGAGTAGGTCTCAGGTAAAGATAAACACACAATAGGTTTGCACAGAGCCACAGCTGTATAGCTGACTTCAGCCTTAGTTTAGCCTCAAAGCGTTAAGAGATTGTTGATTCCAGTAGAGAACACACTTGCCAGCCTTCTTTGTGCAAGAGTAGAATTTAAAGGAAAAACCTCAGTAACTAGTCCAGCCACTGGCAACCCAGCCTCTCTTCTGCAGTTAGCAGAGACTCAAACAACACGAATATTTTCACTGCTGCTGGAGGCAGCGTGCTGGCAATAAGGAGTTCAGCATGGCATTTATTTATTTTCAGAATGCTAATGGATTTAGAAATAAGTGATGGTCCTTACCCAAGACTGAGCTGAACGTGCTCAAAGAACAGACTAGAGCAGCAGATCCAGATGATGTCATGTAATAGAGCAATAAAGAATTACACAACTGAAGGCAACAGATAAAAACAGGAACCCTCAGCAACAGCTAAAGACGTAATACGGAATAACCTTAAATCTTAGCTATGCACACTTACAAAGCCCCTTGCCTAACACATCCAGTTAGATCACACAGCATCCATGGAGATAAATATTTACCTGAAACCTTCATGACCAAGAAGAGGAGGGCAGCAGGCAGCAGTGCAGTTTCATACCAAGTAAAAACACACAGGAAGCAGCAGAGATGAAAACAAGCCTAATCAAGACCAATATTTCCAGGCAAATAGTAGTTTTTAACAGACTCAGCAGCAGGTTCATGAGAACTTGCAGCACAGAGAAGCTGGTAGTAGAGAGCAACTCTTAACAGTTTCCAGACAAGCTAACCCCCCCCACTTCTAACACAAAAAGGGATCATATTCTGGGATGCGCTTGTAAAGATTCTTCACACTTTGGGATGATGACTTTCATCTCGCTGAGCAGATAAAATTGCTGGCAGCAAATATGCAAGTACAGAAAAAAGCCCCTCAAGTTCCACAACAAGCTTCAAAGCCTGCCTGGTAGTGGTTTATTCACTGCTAAAATGGATTCACAGTTTGCTATGCTTGTTTAACTTAGAGTTGCATGAAAAGCCTCTTGCTTTTCTCTCCTTGAAGTGCCACCCTCCCCCAGCAATGGGACGGTAGGGTACAAGTAGCAGGAATGCGCTGGTTTTCCATATTAAGTGATTACTATTAGACACCTCGAGCTTTGACACCGCAGACCGGGATCAGAGCTGGATATTTGCTAAGAGGATGCGGTAGAAGAGGCATTTCAAGAAACCTGTCAAATCCCAGTAGCCAGCAAAGAGTTAGAGTTGAGTTTGAGAAATGCAGCATCCCTGTTCAGCTCCTCTTAGAGAAGCGGCGTTGCAATCCTCTGTGGATTCACCGAGAGCAGATGGTCTCCGTGTACCCGTGGGTTATCACATCTGCTCAGGTTTGAGAGCCCATCACTTTAAAACAACATCAATTTTAAGGAGATGCCTGCCCTCTGAAATGAGAAGAGTGACAGTAAAAGCTAATGCAACAGCACAACCCAAAAGTGGAACAACACTTCAGGATTCTGCTCATCTGTTAGGAAGGGAATGCTGATGCCAATACCTGGTCCCTCCAGGGACTGGAGACCCTCTTGGCCAGCCAGATACAGAAGTTCATGGTGAGCTGAAGGCCCCACCAGCGATAAAGTTACGTTAGAACTAAGCTTGGAGATAGATGCTGAGATTAAGCCAAGCAACAATTCATGGCTTCGCCTCCCCACCAGTAGCACAAACACAACTTCCAGTCTGCAGTAAGGAAGCAACAAGGGGATCCATTTTCTCACTTTTAAGTAAAAGCCCATAGTAGATACCAGGGTGCCTCAATGGCACAGAAAGGACAAAACCCTTTTAACAGCTGTTTCAGTTTGGTTGGGGGCACCAAGGGACACGTGTAGAGCTGTCTAGCTTGCAGTCCCCTACCTCTACCAGGGAACAGAGAGACACACTTTGGTCATTTACAGGACATATCTAAGGAGGTGTTAGCCTCCTTCACCACCTTCCTTGGTAAGAAATACTCTAGCACAGAGCAGCCAGGCAGCATTTACCTCAAAAAAAACCCAAATCACTCAAGTTTTGTAATTTGAAAGATTCCCATCCTATTCCAGCCCTACAGATATGGGATAGAAGTTTTCACATTTACAAGTGAGCCTTCCAGGGCTAATTAGAGCATGAAAAACAGTAGCTGCGTATGCACATACTGAAGCACAGACCATTTAAATAGTGCTCTCATTAATCAAAAACTTAATCAGCTGCTTGATGATAAGTGGCATAATAGACTGCAGGAGCCACTGCCTGAAGATACAGCCACAGTTTTGCCTCATTTCCACACAGAGGCAGGTGATGTGATGGCAGAAGGACCATCACCTAGCATGGTTTAGGACACTACTGGTACGCAGACCTCGCCTCGCCATCACTCCAACCTAAACACTAGTGGCACGTCTCAACAGCAAATTCAAGATTTTTGTAATCCGCCTCCTAGACAATGAGAGTTACTCTTCCTACTGCCATTAAATTAAACAAACACAAGCTCTTTTGATGTTAAAAACCCAGCTGACTCAAATATGCACACTATTAGATAACGCTTGTTCTTAAAACTAGTTTGGACCAGTAACATTCCCACCACCCGGAGGACAGGATAAATAAAGCCCTTGATGCTAATAGGAAGCAGCTCAGTACGCATGTAATTATATTTTTGCATTAAATGCCATAGACTATTGATGCCATCAGGGACTTACCTACTCCCTCTGTGAATAGCAACAAAGTATAAGGCCAAGCAGGAAAGAGTCTAGAAGCATCACAAATAGCCGTCTTTCTTGTTTAAGCACACACTTGCATTTCTCTTCTGTTGGTTAATGCAAGTAGTCGTGCTGTGAAGCTGTATTTTAAGCGTAGGTGGCATTAACTCAAAGCTCAGGGGCCTTCCTTCTTGACCTTGCATTTCAGTCCACCTTTCCACTGCAAGCTATGTGTTGAACCAGCCAGTTTTCATTCAACCCAGGGCTTTCCTAACTGGTAAGCCATAGGCTTCTTACCAGTAAGGCCAAGAGACTTTCTGCAGGAGCTCAGAGGGTCTGCCAACAGATCTACTTAGCTGAGGCATAACCATCTGCACCTTCACCACCAAACACCACCTCACTGGTTGTGTGTTTCCCCCCCCAGCTCTTTAACACCACACACCTCTGTTTTCCGTGGGAGGGAAGAAAGGATAAAACAGTTGGACAAGCCATTCTTGATAGAACAGAATATTTTCAGTTGGAAGGGAACCACCATGATCATCTAGTCCAGCTGTGACATGATTAAATCTGCTTTCTACAACCCTTTGTAAAAGGGGTAAACTGTTTCAGAGTGATCTGGAGACTTGTAGCTTTCTTTTCAGTCTTTGCAAGGCAGAAAGGGAAACTCATAAGCATTTGGTACCCAAGTAACAAGCTTGAAATCACCTGCCAGTCTACAAATGATTCAAGGAGAAACCGTTCCATGAAATCTTCCAGGTAGACTGCAAGATTTTGCCACGTTTTACAGCTCCTGTTTTGTGGCTTACGTTTGTCCCGTTCATATCCATAATCAAGCAGCTTAGCATTAACAGTCAGCATTTTAATAATTTGGCTCCATCGCTCATCATGGAGCACTGGGCAGATAGGTTTAAAGCCTGCAGTTGGAATCACTCACTCCAATGTTGTTGGCAGAGCTAAACAGGATCCTGAGAGTGAACAATAAAATGATTACAGTTTCTTAGAAACCTGACCTGTGAGGAAAGTAATTGTGGACAGGCTTGGAGACAGAGGAACTGGAAAAGGAACAGAACAAACCCAAGCAAGGTAATTTTGGCTCACTAGCAGGAAAGTTTTCAACTCTTAAGCCAGTTAGACTGCAGTCTAGTCATTCTCTCCCACAAGAGTATTATTCCTGCACAAACTGGAAAAACCCAAAGGTTGCTATATAGCAAACAAAGGGGCGTGGTGGTGGTGGGGGTTTTAATAGCAGAAAGTTAGAAGAAAAACAAGTGTTTATCACTGAATTCAGTGTCTTACCATCAGTCCTGTGCCAGAAGAATATAAAATTACTTCTTTGTCACAGGAAAGATCCCTACATGGAGAGGGACACAAGATATTCAGTGTAGGATTCATTTCTGAAGCCTTGCAACTGCATACAATTATGTAGTTGTGTTCAGATGCAGACACCTCAAGACACCCGCAAGCTCTCTGGTAAGAGATTTTCTTACCTAGACAAGAGTTCATAACCCATCCAGGTAGTTTCAACTCATACAGATGTATATGAGCACACTTGGCCTCAGCACACAACACAAACCCACAGTGTCCAGCCAAGCTTGAAATCTTCAACCTAATGGTTCCGAGACTCAATCACTTAATTTTTGGGTTTTTTTTAGATAGGCCATCCATACTCTCTCTCCTTTCCACATTCTCCACTTGAGGTTGCAGAATTATATGAAATGTCTTAAAATATTGTTGTTAGCAGGGCTTACCCCAACATTGAGCAGAAACAAGTTTTATACACCCAACTGACAAAAAAACAAACTTTATTTGCCAGTTTGAGAGCTGCATTCAGAATTGCTCACCCTGACAGACTTGCATGTGCCAAGCTGCAGATCCTGTTCTGCAGACAGCTGCAATCACACCACCTACCCCCTGTCCTTCACTTCTAGATTTTTTTTTTTTTTGGGGGGGGGGGGGGGGGATGTGCT
>JANXJC010000055.1:45577016-45620598 GCA_027564655.1 Leptodon cayanensis
CCCCAGGAGGTCCTAGCTGAAGATAACAAGTACACTTCAAAGAGCCACCTACAGAAGTGCTGGCACGCTATCGCCCATTCAGATGGCTTCCTCTTGCAGACAGACTGGCTCCTGGCTAGGAATCCTGAGAAAGTAGGTAGAAAAGACCAAAATTAAAGCTGAGAGTAATTTAACAGTAATTTCCTTCTCTGGGAAACTCCCACATGCCCTGCCCTTTCACCAGCCTTCCAGTGAGCAAGGTCCTGAAGTCCTAGGATGTGGCAAGTGATTACACCCAAAGAGAGTAAAGCATGTCATGAGCACAACTCCTTCATCACAACATTATGTCCTTCCTTCCCTCCCCCCCCCTTTTTTCTTTTTTATGTGGTCAAAGTCCACAAGAGTTCAACCGGTTTGAAGTATCCACAAAGATGGGCTTGTAGAAGGAGCCTCAATGTCATTTGGTTGTTCTGGTGCTGAGAGATCAGAAAACTAGGGTTTCACTTAGAAAGAGAATATTCCCTTGCACTGGTTTAACACCCACTGCAGAACTACCATTTAGCTTCTAAATGAAGCCAAATGCTCTTGGTAGTCTAAGGGGTTTGCTCCCTCCACAATGGAAAAAAAACATCTGGGGAAAAAAAAAAACAAAAAAAACCCAAATCCCAAACAAACATGCATCTTAAATCTTCCAAAAACTTCTGGTGTCCAAGAAAATCCAGCAGACTGATATGAAGAGAGGCAGCTAGATTCAGCTTGTCAGACTGGCCTGCAATTGCTATTCCCACAAGAGAATATTTTTACACCCTGGTAAGCCAGACAGCAGTCAGATTTTGGGAACACTTTAGTTCAGAGCTAGAAACAAATCCTCTATTCACAGCATTTTCTTTCCCCAAGACAGTGCCAGCCTCAGAGCATTTTGTCTCTAAACATTGACATCTTGAACTTGAGACCTGCCAGGAACCAGATAAGTAGCTAGAATTGGGGTCACAGGGTTGACATTATTAAACCAACTAATGCATGATGCTGCCAAGTGGAGGATGTCCTTAAGTAATTGAGTTTACCGTAGCTCCATACTGTTCTAAGCTTTAGGGAAGGAGAGGTCCAGTGATGCCTTTCCCAGAGCAATCCCCCTGCAGAACAGCAAGAGGTCGACCCTCCATCCCCTTCCAGATACCCAATATGCAGATCCACAAAAGATACCTTATCAAAAATTCCTACAAGTATATTTGCCTTCATACGCAAACATGCCAAGCACTCCTGTTGGACATGAAGGACCTAGCGATGCTCTTCCCTAAAAGAATGCGAGAACATTTAGGTAAGAAGTTGCATTCATCTACTTCACCTCCTTGGCCATGCAGCTATTTCAAGATGGTTGTCCATCTCTCCCCATCCAGGTCATGGTTGGCACTAACTTTATTTCTTCAAATCTTTCTCTCAGTGTCAGAGTAAGCTACCAACAGGTTGTACGCTGCTGTCAGCTGGCAAAACCAGAGGGGAGCAAATCAAGGCAGCATTTGAAGGGAACAACTCCGGCAGGCTGCTGCTCTAGCACAGTTCTGTTTTCAGCCTGGGGATACAAAGCAGATACCCATGGTGCATTTGAATAGAGGGCTTGCATGCCATTACAAGTATTTTATTGACTATACACCAAGAACACCACAGCTGTTAACTGGCGGTCATCTTCTGTCAAGAAGTGCTCCAGGACTCCCCTCTAGCTTAGTCAGGCTAGTTTGGTGATTGCTACCTGAACTATCACAGTCAAAATACTTTACTGTACTCCGGAGCATGCCACAGGGATTACCAAGTACTGAGAGCCAGTTGTGGGTGAGTTACAGCATCTCCCTGGGTCTTTTCTCACCTCCTTGGGATATAGGCATTCAGTGTCCAACAGATTGGGATAAAGATATTCCATCTTGGTCCACACTGGTAAATTAAGTTCTCTTGTTAGTTTTGGCAAGAAATCCTCACCGAAGATTTGACCCAAGTTTGCTACCCAGCTTTGTGTATCTTCACTACAAGCAATTGTCCCAGGCAGCCTGCCTAGACATCACGTCCCTGGTGTCTGTCCCTCAGCAGCAGACTGGAGAAGGAATTTGTCTCCTCACCAGAGGCAGGATGGTTCTGTCTCAATACCAAAGCCAATTCAGGTTTCAAGCTGTACCCCAAGCAAGGTAAATGAGATCTGACAGCTCTAGAGATGTTCAAAGACTTATCAAAGTCTTATTCCTTATTGCCCAAGGTACATGCTCCAGCTCAGAACAGTTTACCACAACTTGCACTTGATTTCAGTCTCTATCAAACTTATCACTGCCTAGATCTGGTGTGGGTTGAGTCACCAGACTGCTTTCAACCTCACTCATTAAAAAGGTTGAAATCACTAACTAGCAGTGTCCCAATCCCACAAAGCGTACTGAAGTGCTGAGAGCACCGTCCTAGCTGGATGCAAGGTTGTTATCTGACTTTCTAAAAGGCTAAGAGGTTCACCTGGTACATTTGCTCTGCAAGAAGCGTTATGATCATCAACAAGCAATAGAAACTATGAGGAAAGAGTTTAGCAAGTCCTATGAAAAACACAAGGAACAGCTTAGCAAGAAGTGGGGAAGAGAGCAGGATGCAGACAGCTAAAGACTCAGCCCATCTCCTTACAACATCCACACCAAGCGAGTGTTTCTGGCCACATTTCCCACACAAACATCCCATTAAGGTTTTGGTTTTGCAGAGAAAGCCAAGGCCTGGAGCACTCTTTCTATTAGTACCTTACCTTTTAACATAATGGGAATTGCTGGGTATGGTGGAAAGCAAGAGTATCTCAAGAGCTTACAAACAGCTCCTTTCACTGATCAACAAAACCTGCATCCAGCCTAGTATCCTGGATTGGATAACAGCTACCAACAAATACCTAGAAGAGAGCTTTAACACCAGCCCAGGCTATTCAGAGGCCTCCTGGGGTATCCTCCAACAAGGCTGGAGACCAAGGACTTTGAGAGTTAGAGGTGGGTCTCTGCACTTCATAGCCTGCAGCACACGTCCCTTCCACAGAAGGGCTCACTCGTTCTTTGAGGTCATCTGCATTTCAGCATCTCCAAAATCCTGCACCAGGGAGCTCGACCTCCACAGCTTAGCATGCTGTCTCAAGGACAGTTACTTTTTGCTAGGTATTTAAGCAAAAAAAATCTGCATAACGTGCCTTCATTTCCCACTTTTAGCTGCACTCTTCCATCTCTTTCCTTGTAACCTCTTCCAGGTTGGAGATAATCTAACTTTTCATTGTGCCTTGTGCAGAAGCTATTTTTGACCTTGGCCCTCACCACTGCCTTTTGAACCCTCCAGTGATGCCTAGGGCTGCTGGAGGGGCAGAAACAGGCACCTCTACATTTGGGAGCACTGCGTTTTACAGGAATACAAGCCAGGTTTAAAGAAGCAAGGGGAGCAAAGACATGTGAGGACACCTCTCCTTGCCTACCAGAGGTCACAGTGCTTTTACTCCATTATTGTACGGGTAAGCCAGAAACTTCTCACTTCAAAAGAAGATCAGATTATACAGTCATTCAGATCTTGAGCAGCACAAACAGAATTAGTGGTGGCCTGGAGAAATACAGCTTTGACAGACTATTTTAGATAGGTTAAGCAAATCTGGCTGAATAACACAAGTTTATGATCCACCTCCCTCTGTAAATCATGCCCCAGCAATGACTCTGGAGCACAGTTTAGTGAAGATAGAGTTGATTAACAGTGCAAAGGAGAGCACCACAGAACCAAAGCTGGGAGTTAGATAATTGTACAGTTATTATCCTAACAGAATACTTGCTACTAACACAAAAAAATTCAAAGAGTTTGATGCTTGATGAAGCAATAGAACCTCTGCTCTTAAGTGAGCTGATTGGCACAGTGATTTCACCCATCTGGAGGAGGTTTTTTTTTTGAAGGCAGAAAGCACAACAGCCCAGAAGAACAGAACGGGGAGCTCTAGGGGAAGCAGGCAATATGCTTTGAAGCAGGCTTCCTGCAGGTAAAGGCTTCCCTAATAGAGGGAGAGATACACAGACATACTTCCCATCAACCATCCCTGAGAACAGGTTGATTAGGGGGTGGATCAGGACAGGAGAAGCAACAAGTCTTCCCGGGCCGTACAATTCCTACATTTTACAGCAGGGACTTTCGTATGCTCTGAGCAGACAGTGCCCTCAGGGTGGTATTCCCATTGCCAGACTATTGTGCTGATGCGAGATGGGTACCGGAGTCCTGGGGACACCAGATTTAAGATGACCAGGTAGCCCCCGATATCCAAGAGACCCCAAGGCTGCCAAAAACTCCTCTTAACACCATTACAATCTTGGAACATGGCTCATTGGCACAGGAAAATGTGAAAGGAACCCTTTTCTACCTGCATCCTTTGGAGGCAGCTTCTCAGAGCTGGAAGCTCTCCATAGTTTTAAGACCAGCAATTTTTGGGTAGGTTCCAGGTACTTTTCACAAACAGCTCCTGGCCAACCCAAACTCCTGAGAGTTGGCGAGGGCTGGGAATCCCAGGTCGCGGCCAACTTGGGCCGCTGCCTGCGTACCTGCACTAGGAGCGTGAATGATGTTGCAGGACCAGCAAGCACTGGAGCTATCTGGGGTAACCCCAAAGCCCTCCCTCTCCTCCTTCATCCACCCTGCAGCTCTGCAGGGCAGGGACACCTCATCCCCATCTGCATGTCCCACCACATAGCACCCTGTCTGACCCACGGGGCATTCACCGCTCAGATAAAATAGAAAACAAGATGTATCTTCATCCCACTAATAGTGAGTTTCAAAGCAACAAGACCCAACTCGCACTAGGACAAGCTCCTGCCATCGGCTTCATAGCCTGCTCAGGACCTCTCATCCCAAGGCGGAGGCAGAAGGACACAAGCCGAGCAGATTTCCTACGGCTAGCCTTGCCTCCAGCCTCACCATTCAAAAACCAGTGCTAATCATCAGCCCTGCCATCACCGCCTCTACTAGGGGGAGGCCGACCATGGCCACAGGCTACTCCACCGCCTTGCCTCCTCCTTCAGCCTAACCCAGAAGTGGTCAGTTGTGGATTTTTCTTTTTTTCCACCCCCCTCTCCACCACAACAGCCCAAGGCTGGACCGATGCGGCAAGAGTTACACAAGGCTGTGCTGCACAGATCCTCCAAATATAGCCGGGAAAGGGCTGGCATCCCCACGCAGGAAGACCCCCTGCCTCCGGAAAGAGCTCCGAGGGGAAGCGCTCGCTCCGCAGCTTCCTGGCTCGGCTGGCCAGGAAAACTGTTTGTGCTGGCAGAAGCCGGCCGGGGGACACCGCCGCATTTTGTCTCGGCTCGTAACAATTATCCACGTCCAGGGACAGCCCCAGGGGCTGCGCTTTGGCATCGGGAACAAAGCCACAGGAGCAGATAATAGCGTCCAAAAGTGGTTCATCCTTTCAGCATCTCCTGAGGAAGTACCCCAGCTCCTGCACGGGCTTCCCCTACCCCCAAGCTTCAAAGAAAAAAAAAAAGGTTTGGAGGAGATCGAGGCAGAGATAAAGCTGCATGCCCAAGTTCAAGAGGGGAATAGAGCAACAGGAGCAAAATTTAGGTCTCTCCAGTCCCAGCCATGCATCTGGGTGATCCTTCCTCCTCTTCTCAATGCCCTGTGGCTCATTCCTTGCTCTGATAAGCCTGACACCCCCATTGCTGTTCCTTTATTGCCTGCAGAGGGGCTGTTGCTTGGGCAGAGGCTATCCCTACCAGGAGCAGCAGGGAAGAAAGATACAGCTGAGAACTGCACATTCACTTTAAGCTTCCTGGATCAGGGAGATGGCAGAGGGAAATAATAATAAAGAATAAAGAAGTTAAGAATTGTGTGCAGTAAATGCTGTGGTTTATTACAGAACAAGTTTGTCTGTTAGGCAGATCCCAATTAAGGGTGTCACTTCTGAGTGTCACAATATTTCTAGTGTTCAATTCTTAGAAATATTAAAGTAGCAGGCATGGGAGCAGGCAGCAGGCCTTCAAAGCCTTCTCTCTAGGTTTTCGGCTATCCAGAGGCACACAAAGTAAACATAGCTGCTGCTGCTTTTAAGCATGTATAGCTGTAACAGACTTTAAGGAGCCCAATAAAAGCAATCTGGGCAATCTCCAAATGTTTCCTAGATCCAAAGAGGTCTAACCAGGTGTAGACAGAAGCAAGTACTCTTTAGAAAAGCATCTGCAGCTAGTTCATCTTCATTTAAAATTGCTCTCCACATTTCCCCTGTTTTCTGCAGCCTTTAGCCCAACATCACAGCACTAGCTGACCTTGGAGAAGTCATTCTGGCTTCTCCTCATCTCCTTGAGAGCAAGGGACACCAGGGCTACCAACACCATTCTTGACTCCTGATTATAGCCTTGCCTCTGGATGGGTCCTTGTCCACCTCCACTGGTGTTTCACTTCCCTACCTGGAGCCAAATAAGCTGTCTGGCTATCCTCCTCTTGATAAAGTCTCCCAGGGAAACCAGAAGGCTCTTAGACAACCAGAGAGTGTTTTTTCTAGAGGTAGGAACCAATGTTCCCTCACTTTGTTAGTGACAAGTGTTTCCCATCCAGCTCCCCCTGCCCGCTCCATCCTGGCGTGCAGATCCTTGCTCCCGGGGGTGGCCAAAGCCAAGCTGGTGACTGAAGCCGTTTCAGTAGGTACCTGCACTTCAATGCAGTCTGTAGCAAGGTCACACACTATAAGCACCTTAAATTTGTCAAAAAGGACTTTGCTACATCTAAGACCCCCACAGTAGCATAAGAGTTTTTCTTTAGAGAAAGGCACTCTTCAAAACCACCGAGAAAGCCACCATTTAGCAAATGGATTTCTACGTTGCACTCAGCGCTCAGAGCAGTCTTTCCGCTGTGCCAGATTGATTTTGTGCTGCAAAGTTAACTCTTCCAGACAAAAGAGGGAACACTGAGTGGGTTATGACTTCCTTCTGTTAAGTCATTTAATAAGAAAGGAAACCCCAGCAGAATACACAGCACAGCATGTCCTGCTTTGTCCTGCACCGTAGGATTCCTGTTCTGCACATCTTTAATTTGACTGAATGTAATTGCAGAGTTCTGCTTTTTTTCCCCCGAAAAGAACATTTTAGAGAGCTGACATCTCCCAGCATGAGTACCTTTGAGTGTCAGAGGCTTTTCTGGGGACATGTTTGTACAGCCAGAAGAGCCAGGGACGACATGAGGAAGAACCCCAACCACCACGCAACAGCCATGCGTTCGTAAGCCAGCAAAATGAAGTCCAGAATAGGTATGTATGGTCTGCTCCGCTCAGTTCTGGCTAGCATTGCTCTTGGCCTTGCTATGACATCTGTTGTTTCATAGCAAAGTCTCCTGTGACATTACACACATGATTTAGCCCTTGCAACCTTGCCAACCTCACACATCATTATCACAGCCACTTCTCATGCCGCCTCTACAACACCACCTTAGCCTACAGGCTTGCAGTACGATTTGGCCATCAAACCCATAAGCACGATCGCTGGACAAAAAGCCCTCTGAAGTGGGCCTGAACTCCTGCCCTTTTGGATTGCAGATGGCCAAGTTCTGAATTTGTTTTCACACACTCCGAGTTAAAAGTTTGTCAGATGTGAAGCTGGACATTTAGCCAAGAAGAGTTGCTGGAGCTCAAGTTCAAAAGACTCTCAGATCTGCTGTAAATTACCAAGCTGTCTCTCAAGGGAGAGAGTCTGTAGGGATTAAACACTCAGTGCTTTAGAAAAAGATAAATTTGTTCTCCTGTTGTAACATGGGGTGTTATCCCAGGGGTTAATTTTAGATTTTTAATAGGCAGAAGTTACATGAGAGAATTCTCAAGGGGTTGGAGGGGCAGGGGGGCTTGCAGACACAGACCTATCTTGCAATCCAGCATGACTTTTGCAGTGCTTTAAGCTTAACAAGTTTTAATTTCAAAGAGTTGTTTTGCATTTCATCTCAAAGTTGATTTGGATTGAAACACCACCACCAAAGATGGAAGGAATTCTTTAGGCTAACACGTCCGGGTGCATTAGTTACCTGAAGGCTCACGCGAGATGTGCAACCGCAGATAACTCATCCCTCTTATACTCTGCAAAGGGGATGCCCTGTTACAGAAGAAAAATCTTCCTTAATGCAGTCATTCTCCCTCATTTTGCAGGCGAGGAGTGCGCACAGGCAGAACAGAGCATCCCGAAGCCACACCGGCACTGCTAGAGGAGAGGAAAACAGGGAACACCTCTGGTCTACAGCGCTACAGCACCTACTGTGCACAAGCTACAACGCTGATCCCTTCTTCCCCAGGAGATGAGGGACCAGAAGACCATGCGTATTACTCTAGAGAAGGAGAGCCCCAAAAGGCTGATGACGTTGAGGGAAGAACTGATTTAAGTGGATCAGGTTGGTTTGGGTTAGCAGATTCTTGCTGCAGCCAAAGGCTCATCTACCCACAGGGAATTTCAGATACCTAAGAGAAGTTATTTTGAGTGCTATGTAATAGATGTATAGGCTTGCCCGGGGAGGGTGGGGGGGGTGGTCTTAAGTAAAATTTAATTTCAAGGGCTCAGATAATACCAGTATTTCTATATTAAGATAATGCCTGGCAAGATAAGCAGGTATTAGAATGTTGTTTTAAACACCAACTGCCTCATACTTTTCCACTGGCAGTTTCAAACACGCTTAAGATCATCACTAGGGGTTGTTTAACACGAGCCTTACTAACATCACAGTACCCTAATAAGTAAGCTTCATGAGCAGACTTACTTCCTAATTTTGGGAGCATTGTTACCCCAGATACAAGTGAACAGCACAACCAGAATGGTTTTCAGACTTTTAAACGCACCCTTCCAGAGGGACCTACAAGCAGCCACAGAGCTTGTTTTGGGGAGACAGACTAGCTGGTGGACATTATTGACTTTTTCATGTTAAGGGCATCCATGGACCTGCAGCTGAGTGCTCTGGGTTGTCCACAGTTTGTACAGAAGTCAAGAAGATATTAATGGTATTAAAGATGTTTTTTGTTCCCATCCACTCTTATCTGCAGTGAAAGTAGACTTGTAAATAGTTCAGTCTATCATGCAGCACTATTTTGTAAGAGGTTTTCAGGCAAAATAGGGTGGGCGTTAACTTTCTTTATCTCCTGCTCTGCTTTTGCTAGAGCTTAGATAGAGAAGACTGATTGTATTTATCCCTAGCAAGACAGCATACAAAAAATCCTACCATAGATTCATTTTTAAGCTGTCAGTGCCACATCGGCTCTTAGTTGGACTCTAGATGCAGCTAAAACTGCATGTATACAGTATGTTTTATCTGAAGTTGTATTACAGATGTATTTCATGCTGCCCTTCCACACGGTCATCCAGCCCCACGTCAGGCAGAGCAGACCCTGTCACCTCGTCTCAGAAGTAAATCTGCGTGAAGAGTTGCCGGATGGCTTGTCACCCTAGGGACACAGTTGCTCCTTCTCACACCAGGGAGGTAAAAAGCAATACTCTTTGCTTTTATACACTCAAGCAACAACTAAGGCTTCAAATACCTCCAAAAACTGATCAGAAGTGAAAAGCAAGGCCAAGCTTGCAGTGCTGCTCACTGGGACTTCCCAGGACACTGTTTTCCAGGTTCCCCTCAATTCTTTCACACAAGGCTGCTCAGTATAACCAAAAGTTGCAATGAAGCAAGAGTCCAACAGTCAAAGGCCTTGTAAGGGTTACAGAGAACGTGCATGCATAGTTGTGTTTCTATATCCAACCTCTAAAACAGAGCTCATTAAATAGGCATCGGAGACAGCACACCCCACCCCACATCTGCCTGCAGTCACTGGAGCCATTCTATTAGTTGCTCTCCAAATTCATATTTCACGCTACAAGTGGTGGTCAAGCAATCATCCAAGCAAGCAAATAAACTTGCATTCTTCTCCAAGACACACAACTACCCGCCTCCCCAGATGCATATTTAAATATCAAAGCAGTCTATCCTTTATGACCCCTCCAAAAACATGTCATTCTCACATTCTCTCATCTGCAAAGCTGGAGAGACCAAGTGACCATGGCACATTCATGACATCTGAGTACTCTCCAGTTAATTTTTATCTGCATGTGAACTTTGAGTCAGGGTCAGCGTTACACACACACAGACCCCTTCTCCTCCAAGAGTCTTTGCACTGCTGCACACAGTACTTACATCATGCCTTCCACCATTTTTGATAGAAGGCAACAGTCCAGCATCAACACATCAGGATCCACCTAACCGTTCATATGGCATAGGACGACAGCCATATTCTGCCAGAGCCCCCATAGCTTGCCAGCAGGTAGAACTCAGCTGGAATTTGACCAGCAATGAAGTCACCTATCTCCCAGACCAAGCCTAAGGATCTCTAACAGAAGTTTTGCAAACGCATTTTGCTAAGGGACACGACCTCCTCTGCCTCACAGGGAAATACCTACATTGCAGACACCCCAATCCTCTAAAGAGCTCCTGTTGAGCTTCAAATACACAGTATCAATGGCATGCACGGCACCAAGTGCAAAGTTAAGAGCAGCTAGTCGAGTCGTTGCAGGATCAAGGCATTTGGTTTCTTGGTGTTCTATGCACAGACTCTGATTAACTTTCACCAGAGCTCTCACCTATTGCCTTTTGAAGGTGAAAGCAAACCTACTTCTATTTCTAAGCAATTAGGCTTTCCTAGGAGGCTCAGCTTCCAGCTGCTTTGTTTTCAGAGTCAAGTATCATTCCTGACGAACACTATCCCAGCTCTTTAAGGAACTGGCTTACATTAGGGACATCATAATTAACCAGGCTCCCAGGTGAGGTACATGTATAGCAAGACAGAAGCACCATAGATGCCTGCATATGAAAACAAAACAAAATAAACCCCCCAAAACCACATCTAGATCACTAAGCAATCCACCTTCTAGGAGGTAGAAGCAGAGCAGACAAAAGAGACAGTGAGCAAGATACGGGAGACCCATGGCACACAGGAAACTCTAAAAGTGTTGAACAGGACAGTTGGGGCATTTGGTAATGAAGCGAGTGCCACAGATGAAGATGAAGCTGTGCCGAGCTCAGGTTGATAGTTAGCTTCACACATCAGAAGCAGATTCTTAGTTCTGCAGGGAAGTGACAACTTACTGATGTATCTGTCAGTATGAAAAGAGCCAAATTCCTACTTTCAACTAATAGCAGCTAGAGATAAAGCAGGACTTACAGCGCTATAGTACCTCCATAGAAATCAGCAACAAGAACAAGGTACCTTGAGATGTCTAAATATCAACACAAAAATACAGGAATTAATGATGAGTCTGATTTTCAGCTTGCTAGAGGAGCTGAAAAATGCAGTGGTTTTGGAAAGGGATAAACCAAGCTAACAAGACAGCAGTATCAGCTGACAAAAAGAGGTTAAAGTCATGGTGACGAATTAAAAACAAAATCAAGTTGTGTAATCACCACCCATATTATCCTTCCTTCAGGAGAAAGGAGCTGTCACCCACAAATACATAGTGCTGATGAACTGATGAGGACGCCAATTAAGCTAAAAACCTTGGTATTTAAAGAAATTATTCTTCCCCTCCACCAAAGGAGGTTTACTTCAGAAAAAGGTTTTTATTTATTTAAAAGCAACTTAAGCCAAAACAGGTAACATCCTCACATGGCTAGTCTCTATTTTGGCAATTCTGGTTCTAAACTCTTATCTGTTGGGGGAAGAATCCACACCACAGCGTGGATATGTCCCTTCCCTGTAGTACATTTCCCAGTCTCTGGTACACCATGTACCATCTAATATATCCACATAGAAGGGTCTGAGACAAGAGCTACAGCTGAAAATTACTCAAGAAATAACCATGTTAATAGAAACCTGCCTCTGAGAATTAGTGCTCATCATTTCAACCTTCCTGTGCCTGTCTGCATTGGTCTCCGTACTAGATATCTGTGTCACACTTGGGCTACATAACTGTCTGCCAGACCCCCATCTTTTACTATTTTAGGTAGTAAATTACTCAAATGCAGAAGCATCACATTCATTTTCTGCCAATAGCCAGAAGTTTTATTTCCTCATAGTTACAGTAGAATTTAGTGCACACTCGATACTTTTGAGATGAAGTGTTATTTAAGTGCCATCATGAAGTACTCAAAAAAAAAAAAAGCCATTTTCAGAAAAGCTAAGATAATTCAGCAGGGAAATTCATTTATGCTTCTCATAAGGCAAGGGTCTCTCTTCCAAATGCCTTTCCAGCAGAGGTACCTTATCTGTACAGCTTTCATCCCCTAATTATCAAGATGGGAGTCATACATATATTTAAAGAAAATGCAGTGGGGAAGCAGTACTATGGCTTGTCATAGCTCCTCAGCCAGCCTAGGAGATCTTCATTACCAGAAACAAACCAAAAAAATTTTAACTTGTCAGAAACAAGTATTTAGTTCTTCATCGGCAGTTACCACCATTCAGGTTAACCCGTTTCTCTACTCTGCATGAACAAAATTATTAAAAAAAAAATTCAGCAACTGAATTCTGTTGTTGTTAGTAGAAATTCAATGTGCAAAATTATTCCTCTGTGTAGGACACTTAAATAGTCCTTTCCTTGCCCATACTTATTCTTGACCTCCTCCTCCTCCCTATACCACCGTGCAACATGGAGATGTGGCCAGATGTCCCACATTGACTCCTTACACGTCAGGCCCACCAAGGGGATGAATGACTTGGTTTCCCTTGCCACCAGCATCCAAGCACTTGTCTGGGGCATGCTCTGAAATTTGAGCTACAACACTGCTCAGTAACCATATAGTTACAGGAGTTGCCCCTTTCAGAGAGATGTTGATTCCCAAGTTCGACACCTGACAATGACAGAAACCGATGCCCAAACTGATCCTACGCTGCTTACCCCAAACCCAGGAGAAAGCCAGGCTCAGATTTCAGTACCTAAACTCATAGGTTGCTGTGCCTTGTGGTCCCACTGGTTTTTCCATTAGACTATATTTGTACAACTCCAATATGCAATCAGTAAGAGATGAGCACGAGGGCTCCTTTCCTTTGGGAGGGTTAAAGGCTGAGGCAACTTCACATTTCGAATGCACTGTCAGTAGAACGCCTCTGAAGTCTGCGACAGAGACAGCTCTTGCGCTGTCTGGTCAGCTGAAGCCCTGGCCAGGTTCTAGGTACTGAGCAGCATCTGCAGGAGACAAGATCTGGTCTCTTCCAACCCGGAGGTGTTCACCTTTAGGTAGAGAACTGTCTGTCTGGAAGGGAAATCCTCAATTCAAGCGCAGAAGTTGAAGCCTGTCACTGTGCTCACAGCCTGCTCTTTCTTGGTCCCTTGCTGAATTTACTCCAGCTCCAGAGAAGCCCTGCAGAGCAGACATAATCCCCAGCCTGAGAGCATAGTAGAACAAGAGTTGGGCTGTAGGTCCACAAAGTGGTGGTAGTGGCTACTTCAGTTTGAACCCAGGTCACGCCTGATCCAGGCATGTGCTCCTCCAGCGGCAAGGCTATTTTATAAGAGCTAGCTAGCAGGAGAACTGGCTATTTTTCTTGTTAATCCCATTGCTTGTTACCATGGAGCTCTGTTGCGAGTTCAGTGCTGTTCGCCCACGCCAAGCACCAAGGAACGTCATTACAAGCAAGACCCTTCAAGGGCTTATCAGGGAGATACTCAGTGCACCCAAGATGCCAAAAGCAATTTAAGTTTCCATCAACAAGTGTAGCTTGAATTCAAAGTGACCAGTTAGTGCAGTGGAAGGGGTAAGCTGGTGGTCAACTTCGTTCATCTCAGTTTGGCACCTGTGTTCATCCCAGGCTGCATATTAAACACTCAACTGCTTTTAAGGCTCAGAACACGAGAAGCTTGGTAAGTACTGAGAAGGCAAAAGACGCGCTTAGGAGGAGATGTAGGGCTTCAGCTTTAAAGATAACAGCTGTACACAACAATAGCCTGACTACCATACCCAAGCAGCCAAAGCTTCAGGGAGCATTGAGGGACAGTTCTTCTGACAGGAGGAGAAGCAGCTGAATTGACAGAAGGCCCAAGACCATTATAGCAGACGCAGATCACCCACTGCAGTTCACCTTCCTTATTGCAAAACCCAGTGCCCAGTCCTGTTGGCAGCACCATGCCTTGCTTGCCAGCATCACTCAGCATAATTCAGGCCTGGGAAAAAGGAGTTTAGAGGTGTTGTAGAAAAAGGATTACTCGCGTGTCAGCACCTCCTAGTAAGGAAATCGGAGGGCAGAAAGCCCTAGCATAGAAGAGGAACTGGGCAGACGTCCCTCATGCTCCAGTACTATAGATTGCAGCATTAAAAACACAGCAAGGGCAGGAGAGGAGCCCCTAGTTGAGCATCACGGCTACCGTTTCTCCATTCTTCCCCCACCCAGGCTGAATGATAGCAAGAATCCTCCATGTGCCTGGGGGAAGTTTGGACTGCAGAAGTTACCAGCATGCTACAGCCCTTACGCAAACGGTGGCCGAACCAATGGAAAAGAAACTCCAAAAGTGTTCTCCCAAAGCCCAGTGTAAAGCACTAAGCCATACACCATAACCCCCTAACCTGGGCAGCCAGACAGCAAAAGCCCCCCCGAACACTCTGCATCTCTTCTCCCCCTCAGCCCCCAGAAGTGGGATAACAGTTGCAAAAGCCCCTTCGCAACAGGGCTATCCAACCCGTACGCATTCGTGCTGGCTATCGCAGAGCTCACGCACCGACGTCAGACTAGACAAACGCCACTAACCTCTCACTGGAAACATCTCCATTGCAAGGCGCTCGTTTGAATAGGTCAGACGAACACGCTGCGAGACTGGCGGTAATAGAAAGGCCAAGGAGCAAGTCTTGAGAACCCAGACACTGGTATAACATTGATAAAAATACATTCAAAACAGTGAAGTCGGCCAACTCCAGCCTTCCATTTAAAGGATCACTACATCAACACCAGGCTTATTCCTTAAGATACAGACAGTAGGAGATGAAGTTTTTAAGAAGTTGTTGAATCACACCCATTCTTAAAAATAAATCAACTATTAAAAGACACACTGCTTTAGAGATACGTATTCCTCATTGTCCTAATTACAAAGTTGGCTGAATGCAGCTCTTTGAAAAATGAAACACGGCTGTTGTCATGCTGTTTCAGCAGGGTGGTGTGTCAGAGGAAGTTCTCCAGCAGACAATGTTCTTTCAGGGTCTGATTGTATATCTAAGGGAGGGCCACATGGCCCATGACCCCTGAAATGCATCCATTAAAGAAAATAGACTCACAAGCACACAATCGCTTCCATTTGTCTTTTGTGCTATTGTGGTAGATTCAAGAATACTGGGCTATTTAAACAGGAATGATGTGGGGTCTGTGGAGGTCTGCACAAGAGTGTGGCAAGTCTGAATTAAATCCTTCATGTTCTTATGGGAATTCAGCAGGACTTGATTTTCTCTTTTTTTTTTGGAGACTTTTTAAAGAGATAATCTTCCTTCCAAGAGTACATCTTTAGACAATATTATTAAGGCTGCCTAACCCTTCCCAGTACTGTTTTCAGTTTCTTATAAATTCACCAAGTTCTGGCTGTTCAAGATAGGAGCTTGCATGCTAGCTGCGTCTGCCTCAGGCAGAGTTGTTTTGGAATATGTGAATTCAACTGCTTCTCAGAAAGCAGCATGGAAATAAACACATTGTTTTGTTCAATTTCTGGTGACTTTTTTTGTAAAGCCTTGGACCCATGATTTAGAACTGGGAATTAATGAGCAGGGGATAGCTTTTTGTGTCAAATTTAATTTTTGTCATTGGTGAAAATCTAGGCAAATTATAAGCCTTTCGAGGGGAGGAGAAAAAACAACTAAATTGCATATGCTCAACAACCCTTAGACTTTTGAATTTAAGACTCAAGGGTTTTGGCTTTGCTGAGTAAAATTGGAAGCAGGTATGGGGCAAGTAGGAGGTAATGAATAGGAGCCAGTTAAAAAAAAAGGGGGGGGGAAGAGAGAATGTGCAGCAGCAAGAGATATACCAAGAGAATTGGTGACCGAACAAGATTCAAAACCCAGGTTTGAAGCCAGTAGGCCAGAGTAACAGCTCAGGAAGACCAAAGAATTGTAACAAGGGACAGTGTCAAGACAGATGTGGCAAGAAGTCCTCTACTGGCTCCACCACAGACCATGCCTTTGCATACCATGGGGGGATCCTCATTTCATCCACCTCCTTGTCAGGAGGGCTCAGTTGGCCAAAGTATATTTTCCATGTCTAGTGCTGCTCCAGTGGAAAAGCCCTTCGCTGTTGGAGGCTGTTGTTTTAAGGAGCAGAGTCTGTCCAGCAGCTCTGGAAATGGAAACCTGCTGATGGACCACACTGACCAGAGGCACACTGAGAAACACTTTCACAGTAGCAGGCAGGAATTAGCTTCTGCAAGTTTTTCTTATTTTGTGAGTAAAAGAGTGTAAGTCAGTCTTTAATTATTCAACCATAAAACATACAGCATTAGTTCCATTATTCTGTGCTTTAGAGCACTGCTTTTGTGGCCTGCGCGTTTTTAACAATTTGGCATGAAGTTGAACGTTGGGCGTTATGCTCAAAGGAAACACATCCGAAACAGTAGTGTTTGCTAAGCCTTATTCAACATTTGTATAACCTTATATCTGGTTGTTATTCAGTTTGGTTTTATGTTTTGGAACAGACATGGAAAAGCATGAGCCATGGTCACATCTTCCTGCATGAAGTCAATGACAGACAATTCTACCACCATACAGATTGCTCCAGAGATTTCCAGCTCTCATGAGGGGGTCTACACAGTGCCAAAAGACTGAAATCAGCTATACACTAGCCGTGCAGGGTGCATAGGTTATGAATACAAGTACCCAGTAAAGTGCCTGGCCAACTGACACCTAGAGCATTCAGACGAAGGATGCATCTCCAGTCCTAAACTTGTGTCAGCATCAATGACATGAGAGGTTTCAAAGCAGCCTACTATTACTTGTGTGGTAGAGAGGGTATGAAGAGTCAGAACAATGATCTCATCTTCCTTCAAAGAAGCTCCAAATAAAGTCTGGTAACACCCAACCATGACATTTCATGCTTAAAACAAAACTCTGCTAATGCAACTGCAAAGGCTTAATTGCAGTATTTGAGAATTTCACCATTTGTTGGTGAAAGCCAAGCATACCTGCTTCTAATCAGTGACATACCAGATCTTTAAAGCAGAAAACTCTACCCCTGACCAAGAGTAACATACCACCTCTTTCTGTAGAGACTGGGTTTCCTCAGCTTATTCAGTCTTACTTTTGAGCTGAAGAGGAAGAATTTTGTCATGTTTTGAGGTTTATGTTAGAAGTGTAAGCAACTAGAGGTACACATTATGAAACTTAACCTCTGTTCTGACCCTAGCAGCTCTTTCTTTCCCTTCCGCCAGCCCACACTGTTCAGAAGGTCAGTTTTATACGATTTTATCTTGTTTTTCTAGCCTTTGCCAGCTTTCCATCCAAAGTTTTTCATACCTTTTTCAGGATACAATAAAAGCATATGATAGCATCTGAAAATGAGGCAGAAATGGATCTGTTACACTGCTTTATTGAATTAATGGCTTGCAGAAAGGTAATGAAGCCTGTCCAGAACAGGAGCCTACCCTTAAATGTTACCCCTTGCAGTTCAGTTTCACCATTTGCAAGTTCACAGCACTTAGTGTCTATTTACTGAGACTAAAAAACTTGTTTACAATGGGATTGCTTTCATAAATGAGGTTTTTTGGATCCCCAACCTAGGCAGAGCCCTCATTAGCAATTCTACAATCCTACTGTGCTTTAAACAGCTGTGCTTTTAGTATAAGATAGGTTGAACAGTCATTCTCTCAATCTCTGCCAAGCCAAGTGCTTGTTAGTGGTCTCAGTTCAGACCCAAATACGTCAAACAACTTTGACTTGTTCTGCAAGATCACCCTTGTAACAACTGCTGGACACAGCAAATCCCTTTTAAAAAAACCTGCCTTGTAAATTTAAAGGAAATAACAAGACCAGCAAAAAGGTAAAAAGGACACCCTCTGAACCTGATGATATCAAGCTAGAGAATATGTCTGATCCAGTTAAAATGACAATCTGTTGGCTTTCCAGTCACTGGGAGTAGCTGGAATACTGCTCTCACTCCACGGGCTTTTTCCACAAGCTGTTTCCTCTGGAGATCCTGAAGCCTTACATCAGCTTCTTTCTTAAAAATCCCAATCCCATCTTCAAGGATCAGTTCTTTCTTTACAGCGTTAAGAGCCTTCTAATTAAACTTTAAGGAGTCCAACAGAAGTTCCCAGTGTACATCACCTTTCTCCCACTTCAACCACAAAGACCAAGTTTAAGTGCTGCTCTGCCCAGATCCTATAGCTCCACACTTGACATGAAGAACAATCCTACACCCATCCTCTCGTGCCGATATGAGTCACCGCAGCTCATCACAACCTTTCCCTTACTGGAACGGGATCAAGCAGCAGGTGCCAGGTCCTTTCTCGCCAGCTGCGTTTTGCTTTAGCATAGTCTCATTAACCAAATTTGAACGGCAGAGGTTTATGAATAGATGAGCTAAACTACACTATCACTTCCTCTGTGCTTGCGCAGTAAACTCCTGAAGGCATGTCGTCTTGCAGGACAGACAGGTGCAGAGCTCTTCCTCTGCTTTCTTGTTTCTTAGAGGGGCACTGCTACCCATCTCAGCATCCTAATCATAGGAAGTTATCTCAGTCTTAAGAATAACCTCACCCACATCCACTTTTTCTTACACAAATTGATACTGCCCTAACAAGTTGAAGAACTTGTTGACACCAGTATTGGGGAAGGTTCAACTCTCAGCTCAGCCACATGCTGTTTCTGGTTTTACATGTACTTGTGTGCACACAAAGGCTTCGCTTCAGGAGACTTCAGCAAGCCCTCTCAAGCCTGGAGAGTCTCTTGGGCTCATCCATCTGCTCTCAGGTCTTAAATAACCTGGATGTATCTGTTTTCTTGAAGCAACACAAACATGACTGCATCCCCACCAAAATATCCTTCTTCCAAATAGCTTGTTTTTTCAGCAAGCCAGTATTCTTAAACCCAATTGCACAACTGCTTTGTGCACATGCTCCAGAGTGAACAAGGTTGGGATATTTTTCTTTTTTTGGAGGGGGGGAATTGCACCCACTCCCATCATAGCTTGCTGCTCATCTCATGTCAGCTATGCCACACTGCAAGCCAGTTTTGCTATCCTGTCACATACCATCATTCATCATGAAATATGCCAGCCAAGGGAAAAAGGTTCAACCGTACAGAATTAAGGAGTTTGTCAGAGTAAAAGTTTAATACAACCATGCTCCCTCCAGCAAGCGTTATCTAATGAGACCGCAGTGCTCTGAACACTTGGAGGGTAGCCTCCAACCCTCCCCTACCTCAAGGGACTGGGGGGGGGCTAGTTAGAAGTGGCTACATAATCCAAGTTGGACAGGACTCTAGTATTTGATACTAGCACCAGACAAACAAGTGTTTCCTTGAGAAGCAGAACAAGTCAGTGACTGAGATTTATCCCTAGATTCAAAGTCACAGGTAGATTCCTCAGCATCCACTACAGAGCAAGGAGACTCCTTTAGCAGGGGTGCTAGTTAGTTATTTCCTTCCGTGTGTCCCTTTTCTTTTAGGCTTGTAAAAAGCTTTGAGACCACCTGTCAAGTTTGGCTGTAGTTGGTTGTTGGAAGAAGGACACACATGGTACCATTACATAAAACCTAGCTTCCTTTAGGGGGGAAAACAGCTAAGAGCACCTCCTACATAGTTATTAGCCTACTTCAAATACCCAGTGCAGAGACTACAATAGATCTTACAATGACAAGATCTGGATGCGGACAGTGCTTGGAGGCTCAATCAAGTTTGATTCTTCAAGGACTATGACAGGTCATGGCACACACAAGTCCAAGGGAACATTTCTGAGGATGAAGTACCTCATTCAGTCACAACAACAGCTTGCAAAGACTTTGACATTTATTTTTATTTCGGTTCGAAATAAAAGGCATCCCCAGGCTGAGCAAACTGTCAGCTACAAGCCTCCAGCACACAAAGCAGCCATTTCATCTCTCCTGCACAAGGCATCACTCTGCTGTTTTGTTACTACAGATTCACTTCTTAATTCCCTTATCTGGGGGGTCGGGAGGCAGGGAGGGATGAATGCCAGGGGGCTGATGGGACCTGAACAGCCAAAATGTTCCTGCTTTTCGAGAGAAAAATGGCTAATTTAAAGGGAAGCTATAGCTGCAAGAACACAGGAATCCAGAGATTAATAAAACAGCCTCTAGGATTAGTCCAAGGATCATTTTGCACAAGCAGACATACAAAGATATCCATGTATATGTAGATGTGTGGAGGCTCTGACTATTCAGACATCAGACTCCAATCCAAGACCTTACTGCAAATAGATGTGGTCATCAACACCAGCAGACCCAGACATGTTGGTAGGGGGGAACTTGTATCTCCCACCAGTTCTGCCCCAGGGACCAGCTGCAGTGCTCTGTCCCATTCCCAGGAGCAGAGGGAAACTGCAGCTGAACCCATCAGCAAGGGACAGGAAAAGGAAGTTTTGGGACTGTTGCAGTGTTATAAACAAGCTCTGGGAGAAATTCCATATGCTAGAAAAAAAGGAAAGTCCCAGCACTCACTCATTTTACCGTTGGCTACTGATTTAGCAAGATGACTTGGTGATCTAGCTTGTAAAAAACCCAACCAGACAAACAACAAAAACCAAACAGTCCCGAGGACAGCGGCAGCAGACATACAGCCTTGTCGAACTGTTCTGACCTAGGGCATGTTCCTCAGCTTGCAATAAGCCAGTCATCCCAGACAGACCCATTTTGAACCACCACTGAATACAGGTAAATATATCAATGCCTGAGCTGCTCCCATCAGAGCAGAGCTGGACCTGGAGCAAGAAGTATGCTAACAAAAAATGAGCACGGGCAAAGTTTAGCAGACATGGGTTCAGACATCTTGTTAGGACAACAACAAACATTTGCATAACACTGTTGAAATCCTAATGAGACATCAGATACAGACACTTGTACTTGAAAGAAGTGTCTGTCATGCCAAAGTTACCACCAGATTAAGAAACAAGGCAGGGTTGCCACATTAACAAGCCTGGCCACATACAAAGGAATCCAGGAAATCACCCAAGGAGTCCTCTGGTCTCACTGTCTGTGCAGGTGAAAGCCTTCAACTCAAAAGTCAACAGGCTAATCGCCTGGAGAAGCCAATTGTTTCAGTGTTAAAGCAGCAGCTGGTGCGTAAAACTTTACGCCTTTTAATGATGACTAATCTGAGAGCTGATACCAAGCTACAGCCTGTTTGCTCTAGACTTCAACTTTTTGTTTATCACCTTAATGCAAGACAAGAATGAGCCTGAGCATCACTTCACCTGCCTCTCAAGCAAGTGCGTCATCTCTCCTAAAGGAACAGAGGAGGAATTGAGTTATTTGGGGAAATACCAGTATTTAGAACTATTGAAATAATGTACTGATACCAGAGATGTGGGGTGGTTATTGTCATTCTCGAACTATCTTGGAGGATGCCATCAGCCACTTCCTTGATGTGGCAAGATCCAGAGAAACAGCTAAAGCTGTGGGTTTGCTCATCACGGATGACGGGTATCTCACCGGGACACCTGCTTTCGACAGACACGAGAACCAGGTTGCAGTAGCGGTACACTTGCCTTTCAGACAGCCAAGAGCCCATGGAGTTTATCTCTAGGTCAGGGCAAAGTAGAGTCACTATCGTTCCTTTGTAGATTCATAGTAAGTTTTAAGCTTTTACTTGTCTGATCTTACGCTATTTTATGTTCTGCCTTATCTTAGAGCAGGAGGAACTTTTGAAGAGATAACCGACCAAAGCTACACTCCCCTTGTACAGTACTGCGAGGCTTTTACCGACTGTCTTAAAGCAAGCAGCTCTAGCAGTCATTAGAAGTCAACACAGAGCCAAATTCAGATTTGCTACTTGGCAGCATCTCAAACAACCTCTCTTTGACAACATGCTAGTTCTGACCTCAGGGAGCAGTGGACTTCCCTTGCATCTTCAGCCATGGCACTGTCTGCCAGGTATCATGGCTATGGAATCTCTTCTCTAACTTACTGGCAATTCCTCTTCTCTGCTCAGCACTGGCGAGACCGCATTGGGAGTGCTGCATCTAGTCCTGGGCTCTCCAGCACAAGAGGTAAATTGAAGTGAAACCAGCAGAGAAATACCAGAACAGTCAGGGACTGGAGCATACAGGGTATGAGGGGAGTGGGAGAAAGGGATCTGTTCAGCTTGGAGAAATGGCAAAGGAGGTATCTGATCACTGCATACAGCTACCTAGCATAAGGCAATACAGAAGACAGACTTCAGATGTGCACAGTAACAAATGCTAGCTGTAAAAATAGAAATGCCAGCTCAATAATATTGTGAGGGTTTTTATTTCTTCCTTAATGACAGTGTTTAAGCACTGGATCAGGATCTCAGGGCAGTGGGAGTCTCCCATACTTGGAGAGCTTGACTGGACAGAGCTCTTGGAAGCCTGACCTAGCATTAAAAGCCACCGATCTTGGAGCAAGAGCTTGGGCTGGAGACCTCCAGACCTTCCTTCCAACCTCATTTATTCTACAATTCAAATTTAAGTTTTAGTAATGTAAGACTGCCAATCTTTTTGCTCAAGAAATTAAAGGCACTTTCTCTTCAGGACAGCAGCCACACAGGTAAAGTACAATTCCACTCCAGACTTCTCTATCCTGCACAAATTAAGAATAATCACATTGTAGGGAACGCTGCTTATTTCTGCCATTGTTGCTGCTGAAAGCACCGGTGAGTCATGTCACAGAATGAGACAGAACAACAGTTCCTGTCCCTGAGGGAAACTTAAAAACAGACCTGGAAGTTTACCTGGAGCGACCTCACGACAGGTACTTTTATACAGAACAGGGATTTTGTCCTTCCATTGCAAGATGGCCAAGGCAAAGATCTCGCACACTTGCTCCCTCAGTGAGGGCACTACGGGAAAGTTGTCCTGAGGTAGGTGGCTCTTGAGGCGAGACTAGAATAAGAAAGCATTGCATATCCTTCCTCCTCTAAGACTATTCAAGCACCACAGCTGAGTCGCAGCACCAGAGAAGTCATCAGGTGAAGCAATAGCTGGTCCCACAGAGCAAGCAGTTATGCTACATGGCTCAAAGGGAATATAGATATATCATTTCTAGCAAAGCCCTGCCAAACACCCTCTGTTTTGTCTTACTCATACCCTCCTAACCTCTCTCTGAAGAGGACTAGATAGCCACAGCAGTGCACACACACCTTCCAATATCAGCTTCTCTGCCTCTGAGCACTTGGACTTGGAGCAAGTGGCATTTCTGACAGCTGCAGATCACAAGCTTTCCTTGCAGAATTACAGTTTCTAAATGCAGTCAAGTAAAAGGAAACTCTGTCTTGCCTGCCAGGAGATAGCAATCAGAGGCAGACAATGCATAATCCTCCAGGAAAGCAAGAGGAAGAAAATAAAGTCCATTTGCAGAGAACATGGCAGAGTTGTGGGGTGGTTTGTTAGTCTGGGGTTTCTTTTTTTGTTTGGTTGGTTTTGGTTTGTTTGTTTTTTTTCCACCCCAGGGTGCAAATTCTCTGTTTACAAGATGCATTACAAGACACAAGTCTCCAACAAGCAATACTGGTTAGTCTGCTAAGGCTAAGAAATTTTTGGGGTGGGTGAGCACCACTCAGCAAGGAAACATTGATCTGAACTAGTGGTGTTTGCCTACCCAAGTACCTCGAGGCCAAGGTAGGCCACGCAAACAGACTGGGTGCACGGCAGTGGCTTCCTAAAGTGGATTGAGAAGCATTTGAACAGCTTCCCTTGCCATATTGTATGCCTTATGCAAGGCACACACTAGCAAAACATTTACTTTCCTACTGCCATCATGACCACGTTTTTTTCACCAAGAGTCCTCTGTCTCACCTCGGGGCTCTTAATAAGCAAGAGAGATTTAATAGAGCTCCAAAACACTAATGAAAACCAGACAGGTCTTTCAAAGAAAGAGCTAACCCCAAGTTAGTCTTTTCCTTTGAACTGTCTTTATGACCTGCATTTCACAGAGCCCACAGCCACCAAGTTCAGCAGCAGTGACAAGGTAACAGTAGCCCCCCCCCCCCTCCGAAACCAAAAAAATTCGGTTGAGACTTCAGCCGCCTTCTCAGGCAAGAGGAGAGCTGGCCTCTGAAGACACGTATGGTCACACTGGGAGCATCACAGTCTCAGATCAAAGCTCGCAAACAGCAGCCCAACTGCAGGCTGCTGTGAACACAGACGTGCAACAGAAAAGTGTTGACCAAGGCTAGACTGTGGCTTGTTTTCTGTCCTGGAACCACACTCAACAGGTCTCTTGGGCATTAGTTTATAGCACGGCTGTTTGCAAACTGGATGCCAGCAAGAGCAGCTAGCCAGGACTTGCTGTAGGGTTTCTGGAGCCTACCTACCAGATCTTATCACCTAAGGATGTCAGGGGAGATGGGCTCCCCAGCCAGACAAAGCATTAAACACATCGGCTTAAGTCCCTCCTCCAGGTGGGAAAGGGACAAAGACATTTCTCCACTGTCATGCAAGCCATTTGATTTTTCAAAGCAACAGCAGATTGTATCTGCACCGAGACCGAGCCATTCAAAAGCGAGCAAGTCCTCTTCAGGCTCCAGCTATCACACATCCTGGTTCCTTCAGGCTGGGAGCTGACAAGATGAGAGTTGTGAAACACGCTGTCTCTGCCGTCAACGTCACCTCACCACATCCAAATGGGTATCGGATCCTATCTTTTCAGACTCACCATGGCTGCACGTAACTACCCCGGCAAGGGATGGGATGCTGTCAGCACCTCTTTTCTCCAGCCTTCCTTACGTGCCCTTCAGACACAGGGAGCCATCTCCAGCTGATTTGAGAGGCTATTGAGCAGATATCCTCTGACCGAGCAAACCCAGCCCAATTCAAGTTCAGATTTGCATAAGCTAGCAGTCATGTACACACAGTAATATCATCCTGACAGCTCCATCTCCAAGGGCTTTGCTGCCTTGTCTGCTCACAGCTTGTTCACTTTTATAAGATACAACACATTCGGAGTGAAGGGCATTATCTTAAGTCTGTCCTTTAATTTTAACTATAATGGCACAAAAGAGGTTTAGAGCAATAAAACAGCATCTGTGCTAGGGGCTACTTGTTAAATTCATCTTGACTCAGTCTCTCCTACATGGGGCAAAACGCAGAGGTCATTCATTACCTGTAAGGTCTCATCAGAGCGATCATTGTAACTGAACAGCAGGGAATCTCCTGCAAGAGAAAAGGCATGTCCAGTGCAGTGGTCTACTGGAAGAACAGTCAGAAAAATCAAAGAGAATGGGAGAACTAGGTTTTGCCCTAACTAAGCTTTCCAAGCAAAGCTGCTTCAGCAGTCCTGGCTAGAACAGGAGCACAAGAGGTTCAGTTGCAGTTTCCAAGCTTTAGGTGGAGAAAGAAAAAGAATCCGGGGGAAGAATAAACTTGACTTTTAAAGTCATTAGATTGATGACTAGTATCTGGGGTACAGGCAGCTGTGAAGCTGGAGTCTTTTTTAACCTTACGTGAGGATGCAAGTCAAGTTAAAATTGCTGAATTGCTGACTAGAGACAGCCCATGGTGCAGTAGTCCTGGAAATCAGAATTGAGGCTGCACAGAATCGAGCGGCTTCATCAGGCACAGGCATGAAGAGTGCCCATCTCCCAGTCACTTCCACTGCACACCGTTTAGCACAGTGAGCAGCTTTCGCTTCAGGTGTTCAGCAGATGCACAGCTCTATGTCACCTACATGAGGGCTCCCAAAACCGAGAGGATCAGCAACAAGTCCCCTGCTAACAAAAAGTAACTTCTTCCATTACATTTTTTTTTTTCTACTAAACCAATTCAGATTTTAGCACTTCGACCCAAGAGCACATGACAGATCCTGCTATTTGCAATTGTGGCTAAGCTACTTTTCAGAAAGAAGGAGGAAAAGCAGAGGGTCTCTAGAAACTTACTGATACCTCCTTCAACCCCACGCCAGTCTGATACACTGAACTACAGATAAGCTGGTCTTGTCAACCTGGTGAAGGCTGAGGAGGTGGTCCTCAGCAGCAAGCCAGCTACTGCGCTATTATTGTCAGGAAACTTCTTCCAGAGGATAAGGCAGTTTGAAAATAATCACTTTCTATTCAAGATACGATACAGACATATGCACAAGCACTGAGAAAAAAATAATATCAGTGTTTTCTTTTAGCAAGTCATCTTCCTTGCTTCATAGGTTGTGTGTTAGCTGCACGCTTTAGGTGACATTTCACCTGATGGAGCAGAGCAAGAGTCTAAATAACATCTCAGCAGGGGCCATTCCCCTCAACTGTAGTGAGGAAAGCACTGTAGAGAACTGGGAACAAGAAAAAAATATGTATGTGTGTGTATATATATATCTAAGCAGAGCAAACTCAAAGCCCAATACCTGCTAGAGACACTTGCCAACAGCTCACACAAAGAGCAAAGACAAGGTTAGGAGCTGCATCACATCAGTCATTTATATTTGCATCCACCTTTGGCCTAGGTCTACCTTGGCCAAGTGCAGACAGCTGCTGGCAGCACAAAGCTCTTGCCGATATCCGAGAGCTGCCGACCACAAGCCTGTGCCCAATTTGACTACGCCAACCACAACTTTGCAAGGTCACGCAAAACAGGAATCTGCCTACCTTTTCTAATAGAAATGCTTGCCATATTCCACAGTATTAAGATTCCAGCCACGATCAACGTGAATCAACATCAGCAACAGAGCAAACAAAGCTGAAAAGCACATATTTTTCAGCCCTCTCAGATTCAACAACTGCTCTCCGTTTACATAGCAATTATTCAAATTTCATTTGTCACTCTGAAAAGCAGCGAGAAACAAACAAGCTGGGTTCTCACTCTCCATATTAGGTGCAGACCAGCTTTCCCCATGAGCCTTCCCATCAGAACTTGAAGCTCAGCTGGCTCCGAAATCCAATTTCAGGGCAATTTCAATATGCTGTGTTACTGCATAATCTGTGCAGCATCATTAAGAGGAAGATACAAGTTTTATTTTCTCTTTAAGTTGGGATTTTTTTTTTTTCTTACTAGATGAGTTTTGATATCATGCTTAGCAGGGAACTAGAGATAAGCCATGTGCTGGGTGAGAGATCTGACGTTTTTATAAAGCATCTTTCATAAGGCAGCAAGGCAGACGTTAAACAGGAAGTGTTTATTGACTTTATACTCACTTTATAAAACATTTACACAGCTAAGAGGAGAAACAGGAGCTCCCAACAACCCAGCCTGGATTTCAGTTAAAACAAAGACAAGTTCATGCATTGTTCTAGCGCACAAGTGATCTCAAACATGGGCAGGCTGAGCTTTAAAGCTGCAACACGCTCCTGGAAAAAGACAAACAGACCTACCCCAGTCAGGGCTTCTTACTACCCAGCCACTAAATTGTAGTTACATCCATTATCCTTTCGATAACTTAAATTGGCATGGAAAAAGCCTGTGCCATTTTTACAGTATTAAACTGATACGTAAACATTACAAAATGAGTGCGTGGAGGGGGGGGGGGGGAGAAGCTGCGGATGCAGGTGAACTGAGAAGCAGCAAGGCAGCTCCTTGCAGATCTGCCCATTTGCAGCCTCCCAAGCTCCGATCACACCAGCCTCTTGCCCCTGCATCGTTTAGAGGAGTTGTGCTGCCAGCAGTGCCCTGCGACTTGCGGCTTTGTGCTGGGCAACGAAGATGGACATTTGTTACAGATATTTGCTCTACCATCCTCAAGCCCCACGTCAGGAGCCATCAAGCACAAAAGCGTTAGGAAAGCAACACTTGAAACAGTTTTATGAAGAATCCACATCCAGTTAAACACTCACATGTGTCATTGCACCGGCTTCCTAGTTCAGAGCAGGTTCATGCAAGTTCAATTTCAGCTCATATTTAATGACCTGGGAATGTCAACGCACAACACAGCTTGCACAAGTTCAGGCTAGTGGGACAGATACACCACATCCACCAGTAACACGTTCACCAGCTGCAAGAGCTGTGAGTCGCTCAGCTCCCAAGTCTCTCATCCACCCATCCGAGAAAAAGAAGTTACTTAGGTACACGAGCAGCATTTCTCTTGCTGTGACAGAGCTACGCATTTACTTGAGGCTTTGCAAAGACTTCTGAGGGAAGCTAAAGCCAGTTTTCCCTCTGCCCTACAACAAAACCAGGAAGGCAATCGGAACCAGCTCTCATGCAGTTTGGTACTGGATCAGCACCACTTTCAACTGGCAGAAGTTGGATCCTCAACTGGCATTCACCAGCAGGACTTCATCAACCAGGATATTAAAGTTTCACAGCCTTCAGCCTCCTTATATCACTGGCTCTGATTTCAGTCAACACTGTGCAGGAAAAAAATCACCCCTCGTACTCTCCTCTTCAAAAAGCCTCTTAATATGCTTGCAGTAGCTTTGTGCTACAAGCTTTGGGGATTTTTTTCCATTACCAATTATAAATGTATTATTGTGTTTTAAAGAAGATACCATAGAACCAGCTATGAATACAGAAGACCTGGCCAGGTAATTTTTTAAAAAAAATTTCTTTATTAACTTGACAAAGAAGATATCCCTTACCGGCATCAGGCTGAGCAACCCACTCCCACCCAGTCCTGTGAGGAAGCGTGGAAATACCCAAACGTAATTTAAAGCATTTCCCATGAAACATGACATTCTAGGAAATACTTCAAAGGTTCTTGCCTACCACACAAATCACATCCCTACCTCCTTCTGAGGTTGCTGACAGATGCCACATATCAGATCCCTCTTTGTTTCAATTAAATTAAGCAATAAGCTTGATTTGATTAGCATGAGGAAGCTAGCAATCAAGATGTTCTCACAGCAGGAGCAGCTGAAGGACTGGTCAGGACCCACTAACAGGCTTAGACACACATTGCATTGCCATCATAGGAGCAAGAGCACAACAGCATGAGTACCAGCCACAGGAGGAGAGTTACCATCAGCAAAGATGTTCAGCACATGCTGAGAAAGGATATTTAAGATGGAATACCTATAGGCTATTTTAGATTGGTCTTACAGGCACCACTCGTAGCTACCATGTGTTACTAATATACCCCTTGCCTAGATGGATACAGCCACAAGCCCTAACACACCCATGTCAACATGCATTACATTTTTAAAAACACATTCATTTCTTTATAACCCAGTGCAGATTTCTGCATTTTGTTCTATTCATTAGCTGCAAATTGTTAAGGAAGAGTTCCTATAGTCAAACGGAGATAAAAAAACCCCAATGCGTGACATCTGGAGGCTTTAGCCTTAATTCCATTTAAGGGAATGGCTGATGTAATTTTTTTTGTTCTGGGAACATACATCCATTAGTTCCAACTGCACAGAACTTTTAGAAAGAGCCACACAGAGATCAGAAAACCCCAGACATGAGAATGACTCAGCCCCTTGCCAGGGCTTAAGGGAGTAGATGTGCAAAAGGCTCTCTCGAAGCTCCAGCGGACCTTTCAAGCTGCTCTACCGTAGAATTCACACAGCAGATTCAATTCCCAACAGCACTACATCATCTTGTCTACGCACCAGTTGTGCGGCTGGAGGCTCCCACACAGCTTTCTGAGGAGCAAGCCACACAGCACTGGTGCTGCTGAGCCACAACGCCAAGTCCCTCCATCCCCACTCAGTGGGCTGGTGGGGGTCAGCAGGTGCCAGCTGCAACAACCCACAACACAGCAGCCTTCCTTCCACAAAAGAATAGCTCCCTACTTGGGAACACCCCACTTCAAAATAAATAAATAATAATAAAAAAAAAAGTCTGCGAACTCACTTTTTGATGATAAACAGTAGGATGTGGCTTGTTTTTTCCCCCCAAGAACCATCTATCTGAGGTCTCGTGAGAAACACCATCCTCCATTTTAACCCAGACAGGCCACCTATATCCCAGACCAGAGGCTATGAAGTGTTTCTCACTCTTATCCCATTAGGCAAAACAGCCTGTCCCAATTCCCCCCCAAAAAAGTCAAGATACCACACATCAATCTAAGGGATAACACCAGAGATGTCAAGCAGACGCAAGGAAATAAAAGTAGTTAGGCACCGTTTCTACATGATGGGAGCCCCTCCTGTCCTCTGTATTACACAATTCTGTGTCGTCCCCCCCCAGAACAGGAGAAGCCTTTGGCTAAGCTGGAGTTCATCCCATCCCCTCGGTCTTCTATGTTAGCATATATATTGTATGGTTGAGGATATCAACACATCTCTTACCTCAATTCCTGCCACGAGCACGCAGCTGGGATAATTACATTATACTCTACTTCACCTACTTTTGACCCCGCACTCTGCTGGCAGAGCCAAACTTGAACAGTCGGTTCTACATCAATACCAGTAAATTATGGGACTGAAGAAGGGCTTGGCAAAGGGCAGCTCATTCCAGCTCTCTCCAAGCAAGGCTTTAGCCAAGTTGTATGTGCATGCATGTGTGTGAAGTAGAAGCTTTTGGCAGGTGACTGTAGCTGCGGGATCCTCTAAGGCACTGCCTGACTAGGGACTTGTATTTTGAGTTGGTCAGTGGGATGAAGGGCAAAAGATTTACAGCACCCACCCTTCGTTCTGCCAGGGGAAATCCCTTCCTGGGTTTGCAATCCAGAAGGTAATTGAGAAGCCAGCTCTACTTTCCCCCCCCCGCCCCCACTTTGCTGACAAGTCTTGGGGATTAATGATTCCCACTTTACCAGAAATAATAATTACAGAAGTGATTGGAATAAGTCATCACTGGATACAGTAGAACTCAAATGCCTTCAGGCAGTCTACTCCCATCAAATACAGTTAAGATTGGTCAGTGGGTTAAATAACAGAGGACTTGGGGTTTGGCTTTTTGGTGGTGGGTGACAGAGGGCATCCGGGAAAACAGGAGGGGAACTTGCAAACAAAGCAGGTGATGTGCAGGCCTTATCCCATCAAGAAGGCAAGGATTATTTTAAGGTCTGAGTTTCAATTCCAGTAGTCTCTTAAAGACAAAGCTTGCAGTAGACGAGTTCTAGCTATGGTCACTCTCAAATACCAGACAACTGCAAAGTTCAGAGTTGAAAGCCACCCTTTGAACCAAGGAAGGGGAGCCCAGCTAGGCACACTTAATTAGAAGATTCCCAACCACTGCTTCCCCAAAGGGAGCTTCTCTGTCATGACCAATTGACTTATGAAAGGAAAATGTCTCCTTTTCTCCCCAGAGCCTCCTTTGGGGCTCCCATGTGACTCCCACCCCCCTGACTTGATCTTCAGGGACATCACAGGAGACATTCATCAGGAGGGAGCATCTATCACAGGAGATAACAGGGGCCTTCAGCTTTTGAACTGTAGCTCCTATTCTCTGCAGGGCAGGAAGACAATTTAATATTCTGGGTCAGTTCCATATCTCAAAGCTGTTCAGCAAATTAGATTATTGCTTTGAAGATTAAACTGTGAGGAAGTTCAGTTTCACGTCTTCTCCCAGGGCCATGCAGAGAAGTTTTTCAGCTCCTGGGAGGAGGACAGTTTGCTCCTCTATAGCCTCTCCCCAGCAAGAGCTGAGGACATAGGGACAGACTGATGTCCCTTGGGAAGGAAGCAACATTCCTCTTTTCACAGCAGTTATCCTTGAATCAAGTCCCAAGCAGCAGAAACAAGTATTGGATGGCTGGTTTGCAGAAAATATCTGAACTCCAGAGCAAGAGTGACACACAGGTGGGTGCAGCACATAACTGCATTACCTACCATTTGATAAACCACACCTGAGCCTCTCCCAAACAGCAGTCCACCAGCTACAACACATCCTTTTAGATAGGAGAGCACCCCCCCCATCAGCAGCAGCCTCAGGGGTTAGGAGTATTTTCCTAGACATCTAGTTGTATGCCTGGGAGCATTTTCCATTGAGCTCATCTCAGCTGCCTGTACCCTAGAGCCAATGCATCGACTGAAAAAAGGACCAAGCATTTGATCCCCTTCATATCTCCTACATACAAGTTCCCACCTAGTAGTTACCCACATCCCTCAGTCCTTCCCTTCAGGAGCAACCTGGTCCATCAAAACCTGTCCAGAAGAAACAGTGAGTAAAGGAATAGAAATCACTCCTGGCACAACCAGTCTCCCCATTGCCCCACCACCATTCAAAAGTGTCTTTTTCGCCAGAGGTAACAGGCACAGCCCCAAGGCTGCTCTCGTAACTGGATGGAAGACTAATCATTGCACTGGGTCCGTCCCCATAGATTCTTCATCTCTCACGTCATCTCCCAAGGCAGCTGGGCCAGGTCACTCAGCGCAGCATTATACAGGTCACAGCCTCATCCCTAGTGACAAGGGTCTCACAGCTCCTTTCACACTTGGTTTATTTCCTCCCCTTCCAGCCCAAGGCTCCTATTAGAAGTTACATGAAATCCCTAAGCACCATCATTGCCTAGCCTCCGACCCATAGGCTTCGCTTCTCCTGGGGAGGAAAATCTTGCTGCATTAGCTCAAATAGCTCATACATCACCCTGTCCACAAGCTTATACTACCAGAGGAGGCTCAAGGAGCTTTCTTGGCTGTTCGTCTGAACAACAGCAAGGAAATTTCTTCCCAGGAGCTATTGGCAGTCGCTGCCTTTTCTCCCGACAAGCACAGTTAGAGGTGCCACCGCTTAGGGGAGAAGAGACACAGCCTTTCATCACCTTGGCTTCCCCACTCCCCAGGCTGTGGCGGAGTCTCTCTGCCAACAGCTTTTTACTAGCTAAAAGTACAAGTTCGTTGTGGGATGCATAACAGGGTGGGATCTTTTAATAGCAACGTAATATTGGAAGACCTTTCAAGTGATACTCACCCCTACATCAGCCTTTGTATGCAAGGGGAAAAAAACGTATTTCTCACCTCTGTCCCTTTCATTGTTTCACATCATCTCACAGCTTTGCTCATTCACCCTCCTCCCTTTACAGCGAGGTCTCTAGTTATCACCCCAAGCATTGCTTTTCTCAGGAAAGGCACAATAGACAAATAAAACTCCTCAAGAGCAGATTAAAAACCACTAAATCCTAAAAAAAAAAAAAAGCCACAGCCAGAAACCAGATACCCTTTAACAAAGCTCTTCAACAGCTTTCCACCTCACTTCCACTACCAGCCCCACACAAAGCCCAACCACTCACTGCCTCGCTTACATTGTCTCCCTTCACTTCCAACAGCCATAAAAATACAAGAAAACAGCAAAAGACAAAAAACCACAACTTACCTTGCTGGGTAGAGAGCCCATTATCATTATTCAGGACTTCCTTTAACTCAGTTTTCATCTTCCCAGGGCTCAGGGGAAGGAGGGCAAAGCCCTCTCCTCCCTTTCTGCTAGCTCCCAGAGGGGTAACCCCATTCATCACCCCCAGCACAAGCCCTAGAGAAACAGCTCCTCTCCACCCCTAGAGAAAAGGACACGCAGTAGGAAGGCCAGGTCCTCTAATAAGGGTGGGGAGGAAGACAACCTCCCCACCCACCCTAGCCTTTACCCTCAGCTATTTCCTATAAACTCATTTACACTTTGGGGTGGGGGAAGCTCCTCAGCTCACTAGGTTAAAGCCCAGTGGCCCAACAGCCCAGGCTTGACCTGCCTGGGGAGGTTAATATTCAAGTATTCAGGGTTCCAGGCAGTCTTTCTCCTCCAGGCAGGGAAATGGGTCAATGAGGAGTAACTGGAGACGTTCAGCTCGGTCGCCTGTTGGTGTGGCAGTGGCGATCGCTTAACTGCTGGGGTTTGGAAACACACCTGGCACTGGGGTGGGATGGAGGTTGTGCAGGTGATACTGGGCAGCCGGATGGGGAAACTTGGTTCACTTGGAGACAGGGGCAGGAGAGGGCTCTTCCCCAAAAGTTCCTCCCAGTGGTATCCCCTAGAGACTGGAGAGGCTTAGAGAAGCCATGGTGAGTGATAAGTAAGGTAAAAGATCTCCAAAATAATTGGGATTTGTGTCCATGAGATGTTTTGGGGACTACCTGATAGGGAGAGCTTAGACCACACAGCTAAGTTTGCTTTTGGTTCTTACTCATTTCCCTGCTTTTTCAGTGTTATTTCCAAGGCATGTTTTTGTGGGTTGTAACTAGGGTTTCTGATACAATCCCATACTCCTGCTACTTGTCCAGAATAACTGCTTGTCCTTGTATCACAGCACTTTTATTTATACTTTGTCTCATGCTCCTGATAACTGAGATGGAAAATGTCAAGGAACCATGTTAAAAAAAAAAAAAAAGAATCAACTAGTCAGTATCATTACAGAGTCCAGATCTCAGGTAGAGGCTTTAATCCCAGTTTCTGAAAGAGAAAAAAATATACACCCAAGCACCTATTCAAGTGACACACTCTCATTCTTTTGTATTATATGACCTAGGGCCATGTCACACAGCCTTCGTGTTACCAGGTGCAAATGTTCATCACTTGCACTTTATATTGGATCTGAAAAAATACATCACTTGCACTTTATATTGGATCTGAAAAAATAATCAAAAAACTTCATTAAAGTTGCAAAGTTATGAGCTTTAGCACAACTGTATTTTATTCTGTCTCTTCACTTTGATCTGCTCAATTACAGATATTAAGGGTTCCTCCTCTCATCAGAGCCTTTCACTAGAAGGAAAGTTATTTGCTATTTCTTTACATTCTCCATCGTCGGTGTTAGGCTGTTGGTCTTAAAGCCCATCATTCAAATTTTGCCCTGAAGATGGTATGACTTTTCTTGGAGAGCAAACCCCATGTTGGTTTTTATATGGTAGTACATACCGACTTGCAAAGAGCTCTGAAATGGGGAGATAATGTTATTGTCCCCTCTGTACAGCTGCTGCAGTGAGCCTAGGAGATTAGGGGGAGATGCTCGATGTGAGCCCCTGGTTTTCTGCAGGTGATGCCATTTTATGGCAGGCTGCTGCAGGAACCGATCCCAGCCTTGATAGGCACTGTGTCCTGACTGTACATCTCTACCACACTGCCCGGGCACGGGGAGGGGATATCCTCCAACCCATTTGCTTTGCAAAATAACTCATAATTAATGAAATGCAAGAATTCCACTGTGAAAATAGTTTCCACCCAGCATGGAAATTACCTCAGCCCTCAAACATGTTGTCCCTGACAGCTAGGTTATACTATACATCACAACGGGTGCCAGCATTTTGCGGCAGGGTGATTGGACTCAAATCAGAGATCAGGTCACCCATCAAGAGGGTTTTCCTCCGGCTGGTCTCATTTACAATCACTAATTGGGACCTGTCTTGCAGTTTTTGATAGTAACATCAATAACTTCACAGAGATGTTATTAGTGTGAAAGATGGAGCATCTTTGATTCAAGAGACTCTTTAATGAAGACATGTAGTGTCTCAAGAAGGCAGGATGGTACCATCACACACGTCTCAGTAACTGAGCACCTGAGCTGCTCCTGTGTGAGCATCTACCTCCCGAGCAGAATCTGGCATCCTTAACCCTTCTCTCATAAAACCAGACCGAAAAACAAATAGTTGTGACAATAAGTGAGCACAGATGTCTGCTTTCCTATGGGTTTTGGGGGTGGTGGTGGTGGTGGTGGTGTGGGGGGGTGTGCTGTCCACATGGACATGCCGTGGAAGGAAGGGTGCATAAGAGATTTCTGAGGTCTCTCACCTCTGCTCAGCTATCTGTTTTTATGAAACTTGTGGAAAATCCATAGTTTTCTGGCTCTGTCAGGTTTGTTTGTAATTGCAGAAAGGAGTAAAAAGATACACCAGCAAGGAGTGGGGTGGGACTAACATGTACATTCACACGTGATGCTCCTACGTACCCCATCGCATTAGAAAAGTAGGCTAATAATGTTTCCTGTTTTCCATTTTTTTACACCAGAAACACCATTGTTTCCTGGTGGAGATGCCTAGAAACTACTGTTGTTCGCTCCTGTAGCGCAGAGGATAAACACCATTGCCGCAGAGAAATGAGTTAGGTGGAGGCAGGTTTAGCACCCTCAGCCGTCACCCTTGCAGACACCGGTGAACCCCAGCTCTAATCCTGCCCTGCTCTCTGCAGGGACTTTGCCTTCATGAAACACGTTCTGCTGAGGCTGATATTGTCCTCTCCGTGTTTTAATCCAAAAGCAAGGCAGACTTTATATTTATTATTCTTTTTTATTTTGGGGGCTCCAATGGATTTGTCTGGTTCAGCTCAAATCTGTGAGCAGGGAAAAGACACACTGTTTTTTTATTACCGAGGAAGGAGAGAAACAGGTAGAGGATTTTTTCTTTTTTTCACCCTAGAAGCCAGTTTCCTAAGGAAATGAGGCCTATTCCATTAAGCTGTGTGTGGAGGGGAAGGTCAGACAGTCACACTATTAGGGAGTGCCGTCTGCTCAACATGCCACATTTTTGAGGTGATGTCTGGGAGCATGCGGTCAAGATTTGAGGACGAGAACAGACAGGGACTCACTTGCTCTCCTCTGCAGCAGAGGACTTTTGGGACAGAGCCTGAGGGCATGCAGCCAAAGTTGCCTGAAACTTGTAGGTTTCAAAAATATAACATTCCTTACAGACAAATAGGGGTGACCATGATGTTGAGGAGTTCAAGCCTTTTACAGACACTCGAGAAGCTACACAGAGAGATGTTCTTGTTAATCAGAGGAAGACCTTCCACTGGATCTCTTGTGTAGTTAGACGCGAGAACTCAGCCATGAGGCAATAACCCATATGACAAGGACAGGAGTTAATCTTTCTGTTGTTCCCTGAACTCCTCATTTTCTTCTTCAGTTTCACCATACTGCCCTGGAATGGGTAAATTCAGGGAACTAACTGAAGGACAGGCACTCAAGCACTTAAGAGCAATGCACATTTACAATAACTGAATCATATAATAGCTACCCATGCATCCAGGGCCATAATCTCAAATGGCAACAGCAGAAGACAAGTTAATAATAGTCATTGTTACATAATTAAATTAGGTAGACAGGAATAATTTTTGCAGGATTCATAATGGTTTTAATGACATTATTTAGTTACCAAGAACAATATATCTTCTCTATTCATGAGTTCCTGGAAATCAAGGATGTTGAGCTGTAAAGTATGTCTTTAAAGACAGAGTTGAGAGCTACAGCCTCTCTGAAAGTTAGTTATATACTATATTGCCATCCTACAGCTCTTGAATTGTCCTTATCCAGTAAGCATGAGCAAGACTTGAATGGGAATGGTGGGCCTGTGCATGACATTTTGGGCAAGTTGGGCTTTTGAGCCAGGAGCCAGACTCTGTGGAGGAATTTCAGATTGGGTCAAAGCCCGGAGATCACTTGCATCCACCTTGCTGTCGTTGCTTTAGGGGAAGTGGTACCAGCATAGCATGGGTTGATGTCCATGTCCTGCTGTAGGGTTGCACTGTATCCTGGAGCCGTCCAGCAGCTGACCAGCCCCACTCGAGTGTCCCAAGGCATAGTGTGGTCGTGTGGCTCTCAGGATACCCTACATGCCATTTCACGCTGGCTGATGTGGTGGTAAGATGCGGTCAGGGCTAGAAGTGAGAGAGGAGCGCGATGCACACAAACTGGGCTCGATTTGGACCACAAGAACTGGGACGTGCTGAGTCCACTGCGCCATATAAAACATTTCTTTCTTGTGAATTGTCAACGGAGACATTTTCCTAGAAAGTATTTTCAGTTTTGTAGCGTGTATTCTCTGTGAACCACATAAAACACACAGAAAATCTCCAGCTGTAGTGACGCTGCTCTGTACAGCGCTGGCATTTGTCAATGTCTTCCTGCTGCTGGGATTTATTTCACAGGGCAGTTTGCTGTGGAAATGCAAACTGAAATCAGGGTGGCCTACACCACCACCACCAAATGGACATTAAATCATATCAAAACAGACCTGATTGATAGCTTTTTCCTCACACTGCTCCCAGTGAGAGCCTCCTGAATTCACAGTCGGCTTTGGCTGGACTGTACCAGCAGACATACAGTATGTTGGTTGCTCTGCCAGTATGAGCCCAGTGGGGTGAGAGCTGAGGAAAAGCAATTGGGAAGCAGCACAGAAAGTCTGGATGAGCAGTTTATGGTGTCCCCCTCCAACATGGGATTAACCCGTGTCCCTTGATAGGACAACCAAGTCAACATTGAGACCTAACTTCACCAATGCTATAGAGGCCAAGACGATACTTGTGCTGAAAGACTAAGATTGGGCAGGTGAATTTGACACAGTAGTTATATTTAAGCAGCTGAATATCCATCCTTGAAAGAAACAGCAAGAGGGAAGCAAAAGCTACAAGGCTAACAACTGGCAAGGAGCACAGGAGACATGCACCCTGACTTTGGAGTGAAGAAAAAAATCTCTCCATGTGGTTTGGAGAAACAGTGAATTGACAGAGAAACATTTGTGGCTCCCAAACTCTTCCTTTCATCACCTTTTAGTAAGATGATATTTTGACAACATTTGTCCCAGTTATCAGCCTGGTCAAGGCTGTGAGTGAAGACACTCGGCTTTCAGCTCTTTATGTAAACTCCTACCTTCTTCCAAGAGTAAAATCAACTTGCTTTTGTTATATTGACCCAAATAGACGTTCTCTCAGGGAGCAAGGCTGCTGACTGAATGTGTCAGTGTGGACATCTTCTCATGCCAGCCTTGACTGGCAAAATGAAAGAAGGTTATATAGGGCTGTATGTAAATTTGTCATCAACTTTTAATTAAGATAAATGTTTTCCTAATTTCACGATTAGATTTAAGCATATAATTCCAAAGCTTCTTACAATAGGACAAAAAAAATCAAAGGGAGGAAGTTGTAATGAAAGTGATCTTGACAACATTTGCCGATGTCTGTTACGCAGGAGGGTATGATCCTCTCCCAGAGTCACCTGCAGAAGCTCATGAAGCAAACGGTAAGTCCCTGTCTGTGGCAGTCTGCAAATTAAGGGTGCCCAAACACCAGTAATTGATTGTCAATCAAGGTTACAACACAAAGTGTGGGGTTTTTTTCTGAATTGAGCCCAAACTTCTGCATATTCTCAATAGCCAAGAGATTTGTCTCCGAGAAAAAGAAAAGTAGCTGCAGTCATCAGCTGCTAAGACCTTGCAGCATAATCCAAACTGAGCGATTTCAGCCGGTTTAATTTTGACTGAATTCCATTATTTTAAGAGCTTCCCCTTTTCCCAGTGAGGATGGAGCCCCAAGTTTCGCCACATAATAAGCAATTAAATTTTAGAGAAGACACTACAGTTTGCAAGGAGCCAACAGTCAGTAAGTGCTGGTGAGAATAGCCCTGTGCTGACTCTGTCCCTGAGTTCACTGGGGCTGTTTGAAACATCAGTACTGGAGAAGGCACTGAAAAGGTGAAGGCTCTCATCCCAGAGAGTGTTCACAGGGTAGATGCTGCAGGCAAAAATGGGAAAGTTGCCTAAATGTCAAATGCATCTCGTCCCTCTGCGCTTGCCCCGTGCTGGAGTGAATTGAGGACACAGCTAGAGCTGAACTTCCAATCTGAACTCTGCAGCTGCAAGCTCTGCATGCCTGATCCCTCTCTCACATTGAATGAATGTTATCAAGCACTGGGTTGATTAAGCGTTATTAAAAGAAACCACTTATCACCAAAAAAAAAAAAAATAAGAAACAGAATGAAGAAGAATTTGTCAAGCTTATTTGGATCTGCCATTGCAGTCCCTACTTGAGAGAAGCTTGAAGAGGCAGCTAGGAACCCTTCAGGTGTTGATGACAAAAGCTCTTTTGTGATGTCCCAGAAAGCAGTGACCACAAAAAATGTTACGTAAGGTTAAGAAATCCAATAGCGTTTCTGTTTGATGGTGTATTAATCCGCTTGCAAACAATAATCACATTCCATTTCTCTCCACTGCTTTTCTGTCCATATTAAGGCTCTTATTATGATCTTCTTATCTTTCCTATTTATTTGTGAAGTCATATATATCAACCTGATAAGCAAATAAAAGCAAATGTTGTCCCAGAGGGGATGGAAGAAAGCAGTGAACAATTCCAGCATGTGCTCTGATGATCTCCTAGCAGGTTAGCACAGCCAGGTCTAACATCTACGGGGCTCCACAAGGTCTGTTCACAGACTTTGGTGAGCTTTGGGTGAGGCCTTATCCTTGAGAGAAGGAACTATTACTGCTCAGCGATATGAGGATCACTCAGCTACAGTGGGTCAGAGGAGTGAAAGCATTTTCTTAGGGCAAAACCCGCAAGATTGTCTTTGCTTTACACAATCAAGCAACGTGGCAGTAAATGCTGTGCTGCATTTTGGGTTGTGTTTTAAATCCTCCATCTGAACTAAGGTGGAGTGACCAGCCCTTGTGACCATATTCTGATCTTGGGTAAATCTAGAATTTTCTCACTGATTTTACTGGAGTTAAGTCACTTTCTGGAGTTTGGTGCCCATCAGCTCTTTGAAGGCACGGGATTGAACTTCAGCTTAGAGTTGTGGCTTTCTGTGCCAGACCTTTTCTTGGCCAATGAACAGGGTTGTTGTGATGCTCACTTTTGTGCTGATGTGAGAGCATGTTTTGTTGACATAATCAGGTCGTGCCCTCTTTCACTTGATCTCTGCTAGCTCTGGTAAGAAACACCTAGAAGAAACGAGTCGATTCCCTTACCTCCCAGTAACAGGGCCAAGAAGATGAAAGACAACTTAAGTTGAAGGGAAACTACTTTGCAGCACGTCCCTTCAAACTGGGGCTTCCCTGTTGCTTGTAGGGCACTTACATCTCCCCTTTCTGGCATTCAAGAAGAGCCAAGGACAGGTTGTTTTTCAACACCAACCCACAAAAACATCCTCTTGTACCTCCTCGCCCCTTCACAACCTGCTTCATGGCCCTCATGAGCTTGGCCTTCTTTTGTGCAGGGCAAAGCTCTCCTCTCGAGACAGAGGAGAGCAATTTCTGGCATGACTCACATTGTAGTTGGAGGTCACAGTCTCTGATGCAGTTCCCAACCCACTGCCTCCGAAGCACAGCAGGAACCACGCTGTGTCTAGGAAATAGTATCTCCACCCCCTAATTCTGAGGCCATCTCAGACGGAAAATCACAAATGCCATAATGAATAACCACAGGGCTGAGGAAATCTCCCAGCGGAGGCAGGCTCCACTGCTTGCTAATTAGTCCAATCATTAGGGTGAATTTAATGCTGTTTCTGAAATTTTGTTCCCTGGTACTCCCAGCTTTGTTTAACTGAGAGCTCAAGAAGACATGCTTCTCCAGCTGAAGAAGCTGAGATCAGGCTTCCCTGCAAAGAAGTTTCCTATGTTAAGGCATATGTGCTTACGATGATGGTTTGTGCTAATGGCCTTTGCAAGAACTTTCTCACTCAGGGCAATCCCAAACATGGATACAGGCTGGGCGATGAGTGGATTGAGAGCAGCCCTGTGGAGGAGGACTTGGGGTTACTGGTGGATGAAAAACTGGACATGAGCTGGCAACGTGCGCTTGCATCCCAGAAAGCCAACTGTATCCTGGGCTGCAACCAAAGCAGGTCGAGGGAGGGGATTCTGCCTCTCTGCTCCGCTCTGGCGAGACCCCACCTGGGGTCCTGCGTCCAGCTCTGGGTCCTCAGCACAGGGAAGACATGGACCTGTTGGAGCGGGTCCAGAGGAGGGACACGAAAATCATCAGAGGGTTGGAACACCTCTCCTGTGAGGAAAGGCTGAGAGTTGGGGTTGTTCAGTCTGGAGAAGAGAAGGCTCCGGGCAGACCTTACTGCAGCCTTCCAGTACCTAAAGGGGGCCTACAAGAAAGCTGGGGAGGGACTTTCTATAAGGGCAAGTAGTGATAGGACAAGGGGTAATGGCTTTAAAATGCAAGAGGGTAGATTTACATTAGATATTAGGAAGAAATCTTCACTATGAGGGCAGTGAGGCACTGGACCAGGTTGCCCAGAGAGGTTGTGGCTGCCCCATCCCTGGCAGTGTTCAAGGCCAGGTTGGACGGGGCTTTGAGCAACCTGGTCTGGTGGAAGGTGTCCCTGCCCATGGCAGGGGGATTGGAACTGGATGACCTTTAAGGTCCATTCCAACCCAAACCATTCTGTGATTCTATGATTCTTTGATTTTTCAGTTGTTCTCCTCCAGCGTGGATGGTGAGAGCCATCATGGTAGGGCATGGCGGCACAGAGCACCGTGACTTGTGCGGGGAGTTGAACAGAGGAAGTGGGATTTTCTGGGGCTACGTGGGTCACTTTGCTATTCTCTCAGCAGTAATTAAAGCCAGATAAAGTGGAATGGGAAATGAAGTCTCAATTTTTCACAGTGGAAGTGAAATTCTCCGAGGGCAGTGGAGTCCTCTCTTTCTTCACTTCTTCAGCCCTGGACAAACACAAGCTATCAGTCTCCTTACAGGGCTAACAGAGTGAAATGAAAAGGTCTGTTCTATACAGGAGTTCAGGTCTTCTTAATTTAATAGTCTTGTCCAGCCTTAACAATATGATTTTATTGATTTAAGGAAAGTAGCAAAGAACATGTAAGCAGCTTGCTTATTTCCTGACACTGTCCCACAAATCAGTCAAAAGGTTAATTTTCATTCATGAAAAATGTCAGCTTTAAACGGAACTAAAATAATTAAAAAAAAAAAGAAAATCAGGAACAGGATAAAAACCAGGAAAAGCTACTTTTTTGCGTTAAGGCTTACACTGGGCTCTGGAGATAAACTTGTTGCCTTTCAGATCTTATTTGCACAGATTTGGACAAGGCTGTAGGCACAAGGCTCTGGAAAACAAGGCAAAGCACCAAAGTCCTGTCAAGAGGGACCTGACCTCTTCCAATCCCAAAGGATTTGTCCGCTAAGATATTGGAGCTACAGCTCCTCCCAAGGTAAACATCAGATGAGAAAAAATGAAAGGATGACAAACCCTGCCCTCAGGCTCATAGCGGAGAGTTTGAAAAGGAGTCCCTCATAAGTTTTCTGATTATTTCCTCCACCACAACTGCCTCAAAGGAACAGAGTGACGTGAAAAGGTCAGCACTGCAGGCTCGATAAAAAAAATGCAAAGATTAGGGTCTGTCTGTGGGAGACACTGGAAGACACAAGCTATAGCAGTCAAAAGGGGACATAAAGGTCTCTCTGCGTCACGCAGTAAAGTGCAATGCAGATTCAACATGCAGAAACTAGCCTGGAGCTGGGAGCAGTCCAGTTTGCCAACATAAAACTCCATCCAAGGCAATAACCTTTGAGGTAGGAGCTGTGATCTCAGATGACAGGAAGCCTCCTGGGAGAAAAAGCAGAGGGGCTGGGAGAACTGATCTTTGGTGGGGTGGGAACAAGCAGATGAGCGGAACCAATGCCAATGTTGGCACCAAACCCTGCCTACCTCCTGTCCTCCTCAGGCTGACCTCTAGGGAAAGGTTGAGAGTGTTGGGAAGAGAAGAAGCCATCTAGACTTCTCAGGAGAGAAGGAGAGGCAGTGTTTGGGCACAAGGAGACAGAGGAGTAGTTAGCAGGTCCAGAGTGAGGGGGAAATGAACAGAGTTGTTAGATTTCGAAGGGGTCAGTTTAGGAACCACATCATAGCTGCATCAGAAAAAAAATAGAGAAAGGAAAAGAGAAAGGAAAGGAAAGGAAAGGAAAGGAAAGGAAAGGAAAGGAAAGGAAAGGAAAGGAAAGGAAAGGAAAGGAAAG
>JANXJC010000055.1:45620672-45637684 GCA_027564655.1 Leptodon cayanensis
AGAAAAGAAAAGAAAAGAAAAGAAAAGAAAAGAAAAGAAAAGAAAAGAAAAGAAAAGAAAAGAAAAAAGAAAAGAGGTTGCCAGTTTGTTGGGATTTTTTTTTTGTTAGAAATGGATATATAATGGGCAACTCTCAAAGGGCCTTGGCAGCATTTCAACAGAGTTTTAGAAATTCATGGAATCAGATGAATTGCACAGCAAAAGGTCAGGGAGAGCCCAGGTGAGAGCACAGTTTGTCAGAGAAAAATATACCACTTCCCTTGCTTATCCACTACCTCTGATGTAAAACAACAGTCTTCAGGAAAGCTTGTGCAACCTTGACAACAGTGAACAGAGCCCTGATGAAGAAGGTTACAAGACCCTCCTTTTGATGGCACTTGCTGTCAAGCCACTTCACTTTCCTAATGCATTAGCAGCGCCGGTGCGTGACAGCGAGCAGCTGATGCTGCTGGGGCTGCACGCTCTCACTGGTGAACATCTCCTTGGCCATACAGCGAGGGCAGCTGCTGCCTGATGTTCAGAGGTCAGGAGATTGGACAGTCAGAAATTGGTGCGACCTCCTGATTTCACCCAAAGAAAATGCCTGAGTAAAACAAAAATTCAACCATGCTGAAGCAACACTGCTTTTGCCATCAGGGACAAAACCTTGTCGCATCTCTGTAAGTCATTGCAAGTCCCCTCTGTGGAGGACCGTAGGTACCCTGTGATTTAGTTCTTGTCATACCGGTGTACAGCAGTGATGAGAAGAAATCTGTGCCTAGCAGCACCAGATCAAACGCTGGGTATCGTCATCTTTCTCTCAGGTCTCAGCAACCTGCTTCAAGTCCCTTGTGCCTGGGCTGAGTCTGCCTGCCCTCTAGCCACTGCTTTGCAATTTTTTTTTTACTTATAATGAGGAGACTTCTGCTGTCAGATTCCTCTTTGCTACACCAGAGGCATTTATAAATTAGGATCAAGTTGCATCTTAGAATCATAAAATCATTTAGGTTGGAAAAATACTCCTCCCCAAGCCTGTAGCACTGCATGGGGTTGTTGTGAGCCAAGTTCAGGACCCGGCACTTGGCCTTGTTGAACCTCATACAATTGGCCTCGGTCCATCGATCCAGCCTGTCCAGATCCCTCTGTAGACCCTTCCTACCCTCGAGCAGATCAACAGTCCCGCCCAACTTGGTGTCATCTGCAAACTTACTGAGGGTGCACTCAATCCCCTCGTCCAGATCATTGATAAAGATATTAAAGATATTAAAGAGAAATGGAGTAAAGGAGGGTCAGGTGAGACCTTATCCCTCTCTACAACTACCTGAAAGGAGATAGTTCTCTTCTCCCAAGTGACAAGTGATAGGACAAAAAGAAACAACCTCAAGTTATAACAGGGGAGGTTTAGATTGGATATTAGGAAAAATTTCTTCACTGAAAGGGTTGTCAGGCATTGGCACAGGCTGCCCAGGGAAGTGGTGGAGTCACCATCCCTGGAGGTATTTAAAAGACGTGTAGATGTGGTGCTTAGGGACAGGGTTTAGTGGTGGACTTGGCAGTGCTAGGTTTACAGTTGGACTTGATGATCTTAAGGGTCTTTTCCAACCTAAATGATCCTATGATTCTAAACAACCACAGTTCCCTCAGCCACTCCTCATAAGACTTGTTCTCTAGACCTTTCACCAGCTTCGTTGCTCATCTTGTGTTGAAGGGACCATTCCCATTGCCTAAATTTAGGAACAACTCTGAAGTACCTAAGCTAGGAGGCTCAGACCCTCTAGTCAGCAGAAAAAGCAAGGATCGCTACAGAGTCCACTTAGTGGCCCACATTTCCTGAATTCCTAAAGTGCCAAAAGCATGAAAATGGCCTGTTTGTTCGTTCGAAGTTGAAATCCTGCAGTCTGACTAAGGCCTGTCTTCCTTCTGTGAGTCATCCCGTGACTCTATCAGCCCTTTCCAGTTGTCACCACTTTTCACAAGCGGTGGCTCCCAGAACTGCGGACCATCCTCCAGTGCTGGTTTCAGGAAGACTCAGCCCATGGAAAGCACGGTCTTCCCATTCCTACCTTATGTTTCCATACCATTTCTGCATACTATGGTCATATCCATCCTCTGGTCACCAAACAGCAGTGAGAGCCCAGAATCCCAGAATCACGATTCCCACTGCACCCCCAAATTCTCAAAGCCCATGTCCATGGATCACTACTGTCTACCTGCGTACTTGGCCGTGTTCAAATGCATCCTTATTGCCTGGCAATAAAAGAATCAAAACTTTTCTGTATTGCACAATTCTGTCCTTCATCATTTACAATTTCCCTGCTCTTTGGGTCATCTGAAAGGTTTTATCAGTGGCAAATGTATGTTTTCTTCAGGTCATTAAGTCAAATGTTAAATAGCACGGAAATGCTTTGTGCCCAACCCCAGTGGAAACACGGCCACTACATTTATTACTGCATATACAATTACCCTTTGAATCCTATTAATTAGCTAGTGTGCAAACTATTTAATGTCTGCCGCATGCATTGTGTACCATTCTAAATTTAATTCAAACTAAAACCAGGATTAACATGAAGCACCACTTTCTCTAACTTTCTGACAAAACTTGTAAGATCAAGCCTGTTACAATTCTGTAAAATTTGGAAATCTTATTTTAAAAAGGTACCAAATTCACTTGACAGTATTACTTCTTGGCCTTAGTTTTGTTACCCTCCTTTAATTTCCTTCCTCTATTAATTATCTTCCCTTAATTTATTGCGTCCTGTGTGAGATTCTGTATTATTTTGCCTGGGACTGATGCCAGACTAACGGACTTAGACTTTCCTAGGATATCCCATTTACCTTTTGAAAAACATAGTTACGACACTAGCCGGACTCTCATCTTTCAGAACCACCCAAACCAAGTGAAAAAAAAACACCATTAATGTTCCAGAGACCTCCTCAGGCAGCTCTTTTAAAACTCTTGGGTGCAGTTATCTAGACCCAGCTGTGTCAAGAATTAATAGCTGCTGCCCAAACCCCCCTTAGGGGGTTACTGTTGGAATGGAAAGCATTTCACCATCTAGGCTGTGATTACATTATCTGGCTATTCCCAACTACAGAGAAGAAATATTTAGGGAACTTTTCTGCCTTCATCATTATCAACACTTTTTTCCATTTCAGCCTGGTAATGGCTCAATACCATTGTGAAAATTTCTTTTGCTTTTAATGTCATTTTAAGACTCCCCATTGTCCTCAGCCCTCCCGGCCACAGATCTCGCCTCACGTCCTTTCTTTCTGTGACCACGGGGCTTCCTCAGTTTACCCCGCATTTGCCAGCCGCAAGAACGACGCGCAAGATACGTAAGTGGCATCGGGTCCCCCATGAGGTTGTGCTAGGGTCCACGAGAGAGGGGACCCCGATTTGCTCCCACACAGTCACAGGCTGAGCCTTTCACCTCTGCAGCCTGGTGGGGCTGGCTTTGGTTCTCAGCCTATGCACCAACAGCAACGCAAACGTACAGTCTTGCGTGAGGACGTACAGTGCCATCGGTGCAAGGAGCCTTATGGACAGTCCCAGAGCTATCCATGAGATGGTAAGACTGCTCATCCTCACTGAGGAGTGGAGAAGACAGGTCTGGGGAAGGCACATCCTTGCCGTAAGATCAGAAAATGTTACCCAAGCTCCAGAAGCAACTGGGCAGCTCGAAGGGAGAAGCTGCCTTACACGTTATTAAATACAAAGACACCATCTTTGGATAAAGAAGTTAGTTGCAAATCATTGGAGGCAGGAGAGCAGTATCTGGCCATGGTGGCCCCGCTCTCATGGATGCACATCCCTAAACATCTGCTATGGACGGGTGTTACCAGCTGGAGCATTGGCCTTGCTGAGCGCTTGCCCTGATCCCATGGGGCTGGTGTGTGCCCAGACCCAGAGTGTCTGTCCACAGTAAATATCCTCCAGTGATTACTTTTTTACACTCCAGTTTGGAAAGTGATATATATCAGAATGAAAGCCAAATGCTGTACTGGAAAAAAATTTAGCTGCTTCGCAGTGTTCAACCCTTCAACCCTTAAGTAGGTGCACTATGAATAAACAAGGTAAGACCACAGATGTTAAGAGGAAGAGTTTACTTGTGTTCAAGCAATATTTTATCCAGCTAGGAGCCAAATCTGCCTCAAAGGCCTTGGAAGCATTCGAAGTAAAAATCTTTTTTATATGTGGACACTGTTCTCAAACAATAACTACTGTGAATAAACAGAATACCTGTGCTGTCTCACTCCATCTCTTTTTTTTTTTTTTAATAATGATATATTCCAAGTAATATGTGGAAAGCCCGATTCTTCATTTATATTAGAACTCCTTAAAACTCTCATGATATTATTGTAAGGGAAAAAGCACTACAGGCTTGTGTTTCGAATCCTTTTTTATCTTTGTGGTTTTTTTTCTGAGCCCTTTAATGCTCAGGTAATGCGGGTAGAACTGCCTCGCGTCTTGCACAACCCTTCAGCCTGCTAGTCCCCTCTCCAGCTTGCATTAAAGCAGTCTAAAACCTCCCCTTGCAGCATCCCTAACCCAATACTTTTACTAACATAAAGAAAAGAGATGCTAAATGAAAGCAGGACAAAATAATAGCCAAAGTCACGCATCCCGCTAAGAGCTCTGGAGAGGTCGCTTGGCCGAAGGAGCTGCCAAAATATTCCCTACAACCCTTGAGCTGACTGGCATACAGGGAACTTCAGCTGGGTGAGAAAACAACTCAATGCATTTGGAAAAAAAAAGCATAGGCAATGTTTAATTCTTTTTCTAATTAATTTGGATGCATATAATGAATTTCAAGTTTTTATAAGATTTTCTACATTTTGATGCACTTGCTGCTCTTGCTATTACTAATATGCAGTGCAGGGCTCCTCAGCTTTCTTTTTTTGCCATAGTTTCTTACAACCAGGACAGCTGTGAAATCAGAACTAAAGCAAGAGTGAAACTGCGATGAAAAGAAATGAAAAGCAATTTCTATTCAGAGTATTTATAAACCTTTGTTTTCGCTAAGTCTTCATTTGCTCAGAAGTCTCCTTTAGGAGAAAGAAGGGGGGTTTGGTAACATAACATAGTTCTCCTTTCACCTCGGGGACTGGAAAACTTTTGGTTCACAGCAAAGCTATATAATGTAACTAGAAATGTATACCGCTCCTGTTTCTAATGCTAAACAACAAACAAGGGGAAAAGAGGCACATGATACAAAAAGAATAGGGAACATCAATCACAGTACAAATACCGAACAATACAAAATGCAAAATCTTAATCTTTGACTAAATAAGCAGAAGGGAAAATGTGGAAGAGGAGGGAAGGCTTCAGCTCGCCTCTCTAGGTCTTTGCAAGCTGCTTTTACTGTAGTTGAAGAAGCACAGACCGAGCCCTGCACACAAGAGCAGCCACGGCAGCTCAGAGACAAGGTCTAAGCAACCCTGAGTCCTATCTTCTGGCAGCGGCGATAACAGCCGATGCTTAAGGATGAGCACAAGAAAAGGGGCACTATGTAGCAATACTTCCCCACAATACTTGGTCAGTCTGCAATTTGCAGCTCAGAGACTTCCTGAGCCAAAAGTGAGGTCTTTGTGTTTAAGTCTTCAATGGGATTTTTTTTCTTCTATTAATTTGCCCAGTTGTTTTCACCCCACAAAAAAAGCTACAGGGCAAGTTATGGAGATGGGGCACCCTGCCAGGACCTCTCGCCAATGAGGAGAAACGAACTGACAAACAGACGGGAAAGTTTCTTGCTGGGAGGAGGTAAGTCAAGGAAAAGATTTCCGCCGGCTGGGATGGTTATCGCTGCAAATCCCGGAGGGGTGTTTGGTGGAGAGTCGGCTGAATGTGTCCGGGCCAGCCAGGCAGCAGGGAGGAGAAGAGATGGAGAGGACATCTCCACAAAGGTCAGATCTTGCTTTGTCTGCAGAGCCAGGCTGCAAAATAGATGTTCTGACACAGAGAGAGACTGTTTGATGGACCAGACTGGCCTGGTGACTCTTGCCCTCAGGCTGTGGGGTTCACCTCTGGTTGAACCAGACTCGCATCTGGACCTTCCTTTGCCAGGGCAGGAAAGCCTGGCAAGGGCAAGGGGAAGGATTCGGGGGTTCAAAGAGTGCGTGCAACCAGCACATCTGCTGCGGGTTGTGGAAGACTCTCCATCTGGTTTGACTCCCTGACCCAGGGTGAGGATGCTTTGCAGGTTCAGGATGACTATGGTGAAGGTGAGCGGTATCCTCCTGTGCTTATTTTCCTGCCTCTCCTCAAAGGAGTGGTCTCGGGATTGCGGGAGGAAGGATGTCTCAGGCAAATGGGTGAGGATTCATCACTTGGCGGGCACAAGCTCTATCTACAGAGCTTTTCTAATGTGAAAATTAATACCAGGCTGGTAAGAAACCCAGGGTACAGAGCAAGCTCTTCCTCCTTTTGACCTTCCCACCAGAGAAGCTCAAAGAGTAAAACAAAACATCAGCTGTGCAGGTGTTTGGTCTTTTTTTAGCATGCAAAGACGAAAGAGACTGTGAGGTTGGAAACACAAAACTCAGCAATGAGCTGGTTGCTTAGAGCAATATGCAAAACCGAGAGACCTTACACAAATGTGGCTACCAGCCCAAAGAGCAAACAAAACACGCAGATAAAATCCAGCCTCGGAAAAGGGCTGATGTGCTGGGAGGTATTTTCCATAGCAATTGCTCCATGATATATCACTTTTACCCACTCACTGCAAAGGGACAGCTGGACTTGAAATGAGTGGAAAGGAAATGAACGCTCAAAACCCTCTGCGGTCTTTGACTGGCACGCTGTCTCCAAACCTCATCATGGAGTGGACTTTGAGACCCCTTGCCAAGCCAAGCAACACTTAAACTGCACCAATTACCCGTTTAAGGACTGGTCAAGGCCAAAAGAAACTCAGAAGACCTACTTTTTCTCTGTCTCACACCGTGAGGATCATTGGCAGGGCCGGAGCTCATTCCACCTCCATTGAAGAGAGAGAGCTGGATGACGGGGCAATTTCTTTGCTTCCATTGAGACTCTAAATCTTGGCTTTCCTCCTCTGTCCTCTCTGGATTTGAAACCCCCTGCATTTGTGGATGTTCTGGGAAAGTGGCAAAAGACATCTATTCACAATAGGATTGCTGGAGACAGCTGAGGGACTATTTCCTGGAATGATGGAAAAGGCTTCTTTGTGGATATCTGGCTGGACTGTTTCTATTTGAGTGATGATTTGATTGCTCCTGGGGTTTTGCTGAAATACTGGTTATATATTAAGACATGCTGACCCTTGTATGAACATGTTTTTATTATTATTTGAATAGAAAGAAGCTGGTGAATACTTGGGCTGAACAGAGGCAGCAATATGTGGCTGAAGGTGAGTATATTTGGGCTGGGGAAAGGCCCGGATCAGAGGTATCCAGTCATTCCTTTTAATGGCTGAATTTAGAAGCTACAGCCCAGTGCTGTGTGTTAGAGATGTTGTTTCTGGGGTGAGATAGAAAATGCATCCCAGGCTTCCCTGCGGGACGTGTAGGCAGAGCCATACCCACAGGCAGGTGCTCTGCATGTGTAGGTATTGACTGTGGTTTGGGCATGAGGGCTTCTCCCACAATACAGAGTTTCAAGCAGGCTGCTCGAAGCAGTAAAACTAAAGCTTTGCTGTGTCTGAAATTGGGGAATTTTCCTGCTTGCAGGGAAGAGAAGAGACTCAAGTGCTCAATTGTGGATTTTCCTGTGCCACCTGCTTCCCTTCCTTTATTTTCCTTCCTTCCCTCGCCCCACCGCTTGCTCCTTTCATCTTCATACCTGAGTGCACCATGTCCTCCCTCCCTGCTGCAAGTGGGTCTTGCACCATCCCGTCCTCCACCTTGCTTCTCACTGAGCAGTTCAACCACCAGGCCAAGCCTGGCACAGCCAAACCCAACCTCGGCGGGGTCAGTCACCTCTCTGCAACCTGAAGTCATCACCCGAGCATCACGCTAGACCCAGTGCTCTCCTCTGAACCACCAACTCAGGCTCTGTCCAAATCTCACCACTTCTACTCCTTGCTACTTTAAAAAAAAAAAAAAATCAGACTTCTCTGTTTGCTTGAGGAAGCAAAGGCCTTGCTTCAAACCTTCCCATCCTGTACCTCAGGTGCTATGAGCTGCCTCTTGTCTGGCCTCGATGGCAGCGTCTTGCTCCTCTCCAGTTGGTGTTTCCAGGAACATCCTCTTGGCTCAACCTTACCGTTCCATTTGCTGCCCTCCATGGACCTCCTAAGCTCACGCTCCTTGCCTGGGATGACAAGAGCACTGCTGTCTCTGTCAGGCCAGCCGAGCTTCAAGCTGTCCAGCTCTCTTCTGCCAAAGATGGCAGATTTGGGCACCATCCCCTCACTCGACCGTCTCTGTGCTCCCGACCCACGCGTCCCTTCTTCCCTCCCCCACCGCCTTGTCTACCAGGATCTAGCAAACAGACAAACAACTGGTTTAAGAAAGCAAAGAGGGAAAGCCAAGAGCAGCTGCTTTAAATCTGTCGTAATGCTGGCTGCAATTGCATAAGGCAGAGGTTTTGTTGATGTCCCCACCCCATTCCTGAGAAATATTTAATTTATTTTAGCGTCACTGTGCCCACTGCCCATGCCCTCAGCACATTCACAGCGCGGGAACCACCCGTCCACATTTGCAGCACGCTGCCAGCAAGTGGCAGCATCAAAGACCATCTCTGGATTCACTTCTGCCCCGACGCAATCCCACAAGAAAGAGGCAAGATTCAAAACAGCCTCCTCAACCCAACCCAGCCAAGTTCCTTGTCATGTCCTGGACATGCAGAGCTCAGTAAACAGATGGGTCTCACCATGCCCAGGGGATCGGTGGGTCTAGGCCCTGACAGAGCAGCAAGTTTCAAATTAAATGACCCTTCAGCAAGAGGGACCAGCCCCCAGCAGCTCTCGTCTGCTAGCAAGACGCGTCGCTCAGCCCAAGGCATGGTGGAGCACAGACCTGCCCCGCAGCTCTGGTTCGCATTAAATATTTCAGAAGAAATATGCCCCAATTCGAAGGTCCTGCCTCGACCGCAAAGTTAGGTCTCACATCTCCAGCCCTGGCAGCCGAGATCAGCTGCCTCAAAGACAAACTTGTGTGTTGGTTTGCTTTTGGGAGCAGGATCGAGATGCTCTCCCAGATGTGGCTCGGCCGTGGCATCCCTCCATGGAGAGCAGGAAAGAGCTGGCCATGTCACAGCAGTCAGATTTTCCTTTGCTATCCAACTTTGCAGGTCATCTTTCTGCCCACGAACATTTTTCCAGTATGAAAAAAATCTATCACCATACAAAATGGTGGTAGTATTTAGAGCCCATCTGCTATTTCTGTAGCGTGAGCTGCAGGGCTGGTCTTGTGCATGCCCGTCCTACAACCAAGCGTAACCTCCCCTTTGGTCTCCAAACCATCTGGGGAGAGGTAGGACCCATATTCCTGAGACATCAGTGCAGGGAAAATCCTGAAGTTTTACAGGAAAGAACAGGTTGTAATTTTTTGAACTGGAAGTTGTGATACCTGCAGGAATCACAGAAGGAAGTCAACAAAGCCCCCACAAACTAAAAAACCTATTAATCTAAAGCAAAGAGACTCCCAAGATTTCATATGTCGCAAACCCCATTACGACTGCAGGGCAAGAAAATCTCTCCCAGCATCTCAAATCTCTGTGCACAAACAAATTATACACATCTTACCATTTTGCCCTACCTGGTGCATTGTAAGGGGACTGGAAGGATGGTGTTTTTCCAGGAAAGGGTTGCCAGCTTAGAACAGAGGAGGGATATTGAGTTAGAAAAAACGGTGTACTCAAAATCTGCTGTTCCCATATGGATGTTTTCCCTGGCCTCTGTTCTGTTCTCTTTGGGGACTTCAGTCCCATTGCAGGCAGTAAACACCTCAAAAAGGGGTAATGAAGCACTCAGGACTGTGATGTTTAAATCTGTGGTAAGATTTATTTCCAAATGCTCAGACCTACAGAGGGGATTTGTAACCCTGCCAGGAAATAAATCCACATTCCCTGAGCCTCAATAAGTTTTCTTAACCGCAATATAATTCATCTTATCTCCCGATAGGGAAATTTGGAGGTTTTAGTCTGGGCTTCCTGGGCAAGAGAGATATTTGTTCCTCCAGAAAATTTAAAATCTCTCTAAAAAAAAAAAAAAATTATTCCGAGCTGTAAGTTTGAAATCTCTCTTTTTTTTTTAATCTCATCAACTATTGCGATTTAAAAAAAAATATTTTAACTTCACAGCATCTTGCTTCATCCTGTTTTGACTCAGTTTAGCGCAGAAGTCAAAATAAAATGGGATGATGAAGTCTGAATGCAGCTTCCCTCGCTCTCCTCCCCCTCTCAAAGGGAAAAACTGAAAGAAAAGTTTTCATCTTCCTCTGTGGCGAATGGGGTCGAATGCAATACTCACCCGTGAAACCACTCCACTCCTGCAAAACTCCTCCTAGAGCTGTGAGCCCTTCTGCTGAAGCACACTTCAAATATTTTCTTTGGCTTTTCCCAGCATTCACATCACTAATGAGAAAGGTGGATTTTTCTGCCCGTGTTTCAAAAGGATTTCAGATCAGAAAAGAGAGGAAGGCTTTCCCCTGCCCTGGGGGATTCACAGCTCGTTGAGCGGAGAGGGAGAAGAGGTGACATGAAAGAAGGGCACAAAATGATGGAAGGTTCTGAGAGACCAGGCTGGGAATCCCTTACTTCACTGTTTTCATCAAATCTAGAAAAAAAATCCAACCCAAACCCACCCAAATCAGTTAAAAGGCAAATAGAGCACCTCATCAATTTAAAATGTGTGATTACAATGCCTAATTAAGCTGTGGAACTCATCACCAAGAGCCATTATGCAAGCTCAGGGGTTAGAAAGATTGCAAAAAAAAAAGAAAGAAAATTACATTTATCTGGCTATTGGAGCATCTTCAACTACATTAGATTGGTCTGAAAAAGGATATCCATTCTCGCACTGCAGAGCACAAACAAGCTACCAACAGCCCATTAGGACGCAAATTCCCCTGTGGGAAAATTGCATAATTTATCAAGTGTAGCATTTCTTACATCTTTCTTTGAAACAGCTGGAATTGATTAATGTCAAAGCAAGATCTGGAGTAAGGCTGGCCACTGGTTCTGGCACACTCTGGCCATTTCTGTGTCACTGAGTAATTAAAGCTTGGAGAACTTCAGGAGGCCAGGACAGAGTTAAATTGTTCTCCTTTAATGTAAGGACTTCCCATCTGGGTGCAGAAAATTGCCTTCTCCAAAGGCTTGTCCCTGGAAAAACAGACCCTCCTATGGAAGTAGATGGGAGGCAGTTTTACGAAGTGTTTCAGAGCCAAAGGGCAAAGCTAAAGCTATCTGTGCCTGCATTCCCAAAGTGGATGCTGAGGTTGCCTTGGTGACACAACGATGTGGTGATTACAACTCAAGAGGATTTTAACCCAAGGGAGCAATCTGACAGCAGAAGAGAGAGGTTGCTCTTAGTCATAAATATAAGGAACTGCGATGATCTTTGTGTTTTCCAGGCCATAACAGCCCTATAAATTGGATAAAAGAACTCATGACATCCACCAACAAAGGTGCCAGCCTCATTATCAGTGGTAGCAGTCAGGAATCTTCCTATAAAACCATTTTAGTGTTCTCTTGTCTTGCACATCAATTGTAAGCAATTTGGGACAGGGGCTCTCTTTCCATCCTATACACAGCACTTAGCACAGCTCTAGCTGGGTCCACAACTGGTAATTTTGAGTTTCTACAGTAATATGAATAAAAAAAATCAGACAAAAGAAATTGACAGCTTTTTTTTTTTTTTTCCCCCTTGAAAAAGAGCATTTTACTTCTCATTGAAAGGTCTTCAGCTGGACAAAAGATTCCCTGATGTACCATGGCCACAGAAACTCGTCATGCACCCTAAGGGCACCTGGCGTGGGATGGGAAAAGCCATGAGCCCTTGCAGTTGAATGGTGCAGAAGGCCCACAAAGGGACAGCTTTCAGTGATATTTCCAAAACTTGGGATTTTTTCAATTAAAATATTTAATTTTTATTTTTCGGATGGAAAAAATCGCGTTTTCCATAGGGAGAAAATGTCACACTAAGTCATGAATAAGCTACTACTGCCCTTGCTTCAGCTGTTTTTGTAAACTGATGTACACATGGACTAAAGCTGCCTGCCGTAGATAGTGATTCCAGTTGTCACAAACCTACATCTCATGGAATTGACCTCTTTCTCACACACATGTAAGTGAGAACATTGATCAGGAGCAACACAGCAGGATCACTGCCAGAGATGCAACTGATGTAGGAATCCATGCAAAATTGCAGTCCTTAACCATGAACCAGTGTCATCTAATCCATAAAGGGAAAAAACAGGGATGTGTGCTCAGTTCTGGGTCCATGATGAGAAAAATAAAACAGTAAGTGCTAAGATCCTTCCAGAAGAAGTGTAAGGTCACCCTAGTAGCGTTACAGGACATCAGTAAGCCTCCTCAAATGACAAGCTGTCAGCAGGAGCCATCCATCCAAGATGTAAGCCCATGGCAAAGTGGGCAGATGCTGCTTTAATTTAATTCAAAGATGCCAAAGGTGCAGCACTGAGCAAACAGACACAAGTGAGTACTATTTTTGCATAAAGTGTGCTGGGATCTGGTGGAACTCAGTGTCTTGGATATCGAGGAGGACAACATTATGAATAGGCTCCTGGGGGGATTACCACTGCTGGAGGATAGCTCTACCACTGGCAACAAAATTTGATGTTCCAGCTGTTAATCTCTGGCCCGGGAGCTCTAAGCTGCTGATTGCTGCAAGCTTGGAGGGTGCAGCAGGGGATGGGCCGCTGTACTTGTCATCTTTCTTCCACTGTTTATCTAATCATCCCCTCCTTACCTGCTGGGGACAGGATACTGTGCTAGATGGACCTTGGGATGACCAAGTTTTGACATCCTTTTGTCCTTGGCCCTTTGTTTAGTGTTAGCCACGAATTTCTCAGGTGTACTAAGTGTTTTTTTCACATCAGGTCAGGGTCTGTTTGCTTTTTGTCCTTGTTGCAACCTCCCCAAGACACGGAGTCATTCCTTCCACTTCTCCCCAAACTTTGACGTAAAGCCAAGTGTCACAAGCCTGCTAAAACCCATGCCCTCTTCTATTGCTTTTCAGTTTTCCAGAGCTAGCACTGCTCCTTGAATGAGAAGGCAAAGCCACATGAAAGCCTGTGGCGCCTGCATGGATGTCCACTTAGGCATGAAATTTTGGACTCCTCAACAAGGACAGAATCACTGCAAGGTGCCTTCTCCTGCCTAAGACCCCGTGCTCAGAAATATCAAATGCAGCTGACTGCACTAATAACATTAGCATGGGCACCTACTCCAGCTAAATAGGACACTTAATTCCCATTAATGCCGAACTAATTAGAGCGTGGTGAACAACAAAAGAGAAAACACAATCTTTGTATCTATGTAAAACTATTCATGATCTCCCATACAAAATATAGGTCATACTTTCCTTCCTCAAGCTCAAAGGAGGGTGTATATTCATTGACTAGAACAACCAGCAGCAATCCTCAAGATTTCATCTTTCATCTTTTGTTCAGGGATAAATTTATCTACAAGGAAAAATCTGTAGATTCATGAATGCAGGCAAAGACAGTCACATTAGTCAAAAAGCCTGCATTGCTAAATACAGTATGTGCACTGAGAATGACCTAAATATCAGTAAAATTACCCTGTCTAATTTCAAGCAGGAAAAAGCTACCCAGAATTACTTTAATTAGCTTTAAAAGATGCTGTCAGCCACTTTCTCGAAGCAGATTTAATGTTCTGTGTTATTGCCTGTACACATAGCATCCTATGCTAGGAAAACAAAATACTTGTCTACTCATCGTTGTTAATATTACCATTATTTATTCCTTTCCAGATGTCCTTAGGAAATGCAGTTTGTGCTCCATGGTGTGCTCCATCTGTTTGCCCCCCAATGTGTTTCAAAGCCACTTGTCAGTTCTAAGAAACTGGAGGAGAGCTAGCACTGATTAAAATCCACATTATCTTCCAGAAGAGTCTGGATCCTCTTGACTGCTCAGCACCATGACGAGTTAGACCTCAGCATCCCAAGCTGTGTTCACTGGAGGCAAGACTCTGTGGGCAAAGTTTGGGCTGACTTGCCCAGCATCACTGAGGGAACCTATGGCAGAGGTAGGGGCAGAATTTGCGTCACCAGCTGAATAGTACCCGTGCTTTACACGTGTTCAAAATGTGATGGGAGAAATTCAGGGAAGAAAAATGCATCACAGGATATTAAACATAAAGAGCCCTATGGTTCAGGAAGACCCTAAACAAATTGTTAGAGGCTGGGAGAGTATCTGGGGAAGTATCATTACAACCTTCCTATATCTTCACTATTGTCCACTGGCAGAGAATGGGCAAGGTGACATTTTAGTCCAGGACAAATGACCGTTTTTCTGTCCTTATTTGCAAACAGTTCCTTTTTCATGTACTAATAACATTGCACTAGGCTAGAGCTGGACCTCAGTAGGATGCCACCATTTTAGCAAGATGGGTGTCTGGGATCAAACCCAGCAGTTCTTTCTCAGGGCAAGCCTTCAAGGAGGTGGTAGATGTCTCAGCAGCTCCCAGCCTGTGGTCTGCAGCCACAGTGATCATGAAGCTCTTGATAACTGTGGGCAAACAGGGGGAACCTCAATACCCATCCATGAGGTGTCATTTCTAGCTCAAGGGTGCAAAAGCTCGGTTAGAAGTCTTTTTATTTTTGAGTTCTGGAAGGAGAAGGGATGACATGTCCTGCTTTCCCCTCTGCCTAAGGAAAGGATCAGAGAAATTCCTGAAGTGCATTTGGCGGGGGAGAAGCGACGTCACGCTGATCAACAGAAAACTGGAAAAGGCTGGAAAAACAAGCCGGCTTCAAAGAGAAACATAGCCTTCAGTGCTCCAGAGATTTGGAACATCCTTCCTATCTTGGGTCTGTTTCCTGAAGTGCAGCACGGTAATGAAGGCAAGGAAAATGGACTTGGAGCATGCGAGGCAGGGGAGAGGCTGAGGAGGTGCAGATGCTGCTGAAAACAGCAGAAGTGATCTAGCCAGAGCCTCTCCCTTCATCACCAGAGCTGCATTTCAGCCAAGAGAACAAGAGAAACCCAGACCACAGTCTCCACCAGCACGGACAGCCCAGTGGGATGCGGCAGGGGAAGGAGGAGAACTTCATCTCGTTAATCACTCCCCACTGTGAGAGACGGGCTAAGGGCAGGCACCTTGCCACGGAACTGCCAGGTTTCCCAACCTGATCCTCTTCTCCCCACTCTTTGCTCCCTGCCACCTCCCTCCCGCCTCAGGTTCTGACACAACAGTGTCCAAATTCAGACCTTGTGAATAAGGGCAGATTTTGACCCTCAGAAAAATCCAAACCAGAGGCTATCCTGGTCAGGACTTGAGATAACATGTCCTTCAAGCTTTCTGAAGATGCTTGCTGGCAATTAAACCTGTCCCAGAGCTGATGTTAGAGGTGCACAACCCAATAAGTGCTGGGGGCCCCCAGTCATGGTGAGGAGATGGCAGCGTGGCATTAAGCTCATCATGCAATGCACAGATTGAGGAGAGCCAGCCCCATGTCTCAATCCTGCCATAAATAAACGAAATACCAGGTTGGCATGCCCTGTCTGGGAAGGTGAGGGACTCGCATCTCTCTGTGCATTCCAGACCGCTGGTTTCCTATTATACTTTAAGGATTGGAGTGCAATTAAATGGGAAATAATCAACTTAGGTGGCTAAGGACAATGCTGTAATGCAGGGTGACTTTAAACAATGCATACCCCCATCACCTGTTGAGTCCTGGAGCTGGCTCAGTTCCTCTCCCATTCCTCACATTTGTCTAACGGTTCAGGAAACGGGAGAGGGGCTGTGAAATGCAAGCAGGACCAGAGCCCAAGAGAGCCTCCCCATGCCCACAACACCCCTCCACTTTAGGAGTAAAACTGATAAGGGCTCCTCACTGCAAAATAAGAATAATAAGTAAAAAAAAAAAAACCCGCACTTGCAAATTAGAGCCCCTCACTCACCAAGGCCGACACGTATTTTCCCTCTCACACCTGGGCCCCCAAGCATCCCTTTGACTTCACAGAAGCATCCGGCAGAACTGGCACACCAAACGGGTCTGGAGTATTTCGCTCCCCTCGTGAAACCGGCTTTGCCATAACTCAGGCACAATGCCTCTCTCGGGAGGCTTTCAGGGAAGGACTCAATCTGCTACCAGTCCCCCTCGCCCTTCGCTTTCCTTGCGATGCCTCCTGCTTGCTCCAGAATTAGGAAACCTTCCAAATGGAAATGTAAGGAATGTAAATTGATGTCTTCTCTCCAACATGAATTATCTGACTCCTGCGGCCGTCTCTGCAAGATTATTTGAGCTGAACATGACTGTTGCAGTAATTAATTTCCAATCAAGCAAATTTGCGTAAATCTTCCCTTTAGAAATCTGCCTTAAATCAAGGGTTTAGGCACCACATTCCAGCTTGGTTTCATTAAAAATAGATTGCTATTGAAAGCTGCCAGCACTGTAAATACAGGCACCACGCCACCCTGCAGGACAGCTTGGATACACTTTCCATATAATGAAAACCTGCCTTAAAAACCATGTCTGCAACAAATGTCCCCCATAACTGAGGGTTGCTGGGTTGCTATCAGCAGCCCTGACAGCCTCTTCTTGTTGACATAGCTAGTCTTGCAGGGATGGCTTTGAAGCAACCAGAGTAAGTGGGACGAGGGCTCCAGGAGAAGGACGGAAGGTCTTGCCAACTTAAGAAATCTTCTGAGAGATATTCTGTGTGCAACCCACAAGCCAGAGAGCAGTCTCTGCTGCTCTGAGAGAAGAGGAATCATAGAATGGTTTGGGTTGGAAGGGATCATTAAAGGTCACCTAGTCCAACCCCCCTGCAATGGGCAGAGATATCTTCAGCTCGATCAGGTTGCTCAGAGCCCCGTCCAGCCTGACCTGGAATGTTTCCAGGGATGGGGCATCCACCAC
>JANXJC010000055.1:45645240-45683358 GCA_027564655.1 Leptodon cayanensis
CAGGTAGTTGTAGAGAGTTATGAGGTCCCCCCTCAGCCTCCTTTTCTCTAGACTAAAGAGCCCCAGCTCCCTCAGCCACTCTTCCATAACTCTTCTTCTTCCCTGTTATTCAACCCAAACATACCCCCTCAGTTCAACCAAGCTCTCTAAAGACAATGTGTTAGGCAGGGCAAAATGTGGATTAGCAAATTGAACGGGGCCAAGACCTCTTCATTGGCCCTGAAAACAAGTGGAGCAGCATGGCTTGTGATCATAGTCTTCCCCTTTACTCCAAAATAGAATAGTTTTTCCGTATTTCCTACAGGTGACAGCCCCTGACTCTTGCCATCCCTGCAACATTTCCAGGCTTTGTTAGGGAGAGTGCTGGTTGGCGCAGAGCGGACCAAAACCTACTGGGGAGATGAAACCATTTGGATGATAATTTGGCAGTTTTTTAACCTATTCTCCATCCTATTTTATTATGCCATTACGTCTACTTAGTGGCACAGCGCGCCTTGTAGACCAGCCAGCTGCTGGGATCTCCCTCATGGCTTTCTGTTGGCCAGCAGACTCTCATTTTTTTGTGTGTGTTTTTTGGGGAGGTTGGGTTTTTTTTTGTAGAATAGGCTTCTTTTAATGTCATCCTATTACTTCCTCTCTGTGCTTCTTTCCATATCAGTTCGTCTTCCTTGAGCATGGGCGGGAGGAAGAAAAAGGAGGAAGCCAAAGTTGATGAATCTGTCTAGATGAAATTTCTCCAGGGTCTTGCCAACTACCTGGCTTGGCCTGGTCAGCTATCATTATCACTTATTTGCTGGTAATTATTTATGATGAATTGCTACTCTCTGCAGACCTACCAATGTTTCAGTGAGTCTTAACTTTTTTCCCTGTGCCTTCCCTTAGGTTTGCAAAGGGAGAAGGTTTGAACCGACGGCTTGGAGTGCTGTGAATTATGCCATTTGTCTCTATCACAGCCCAGGCTAAGTTTTTCAGTGTCTCAACATGCCATGGGATTCAGCTGAGCTTGACTTCACCATATCACTGACACATTCTGCTTTCCATCTCTGCAGCTGCTGTGACCAGCCTGCAGTGGCCTCTTGTTCTCCCTGTGGGGAAAACTGGAGAAATTAATTGGATTACACTGCCTGATCCCTAAGGTATTGCATGGAGCCAGGGTTTGGAGTCCAGTTTCCTCTGCCATGCAAGGATCCTGAAAAGCAGGACAGTGAGACATGCTGCATGACAAAAGTCATGGTTTTGCAACCCAGTCCAGGCAACTCCAGTTTGTTTCTAGGCTCTACATTCATTTTCAACTCTGCCCTAAAAGACATGTTTTGTTGTAAAGCTTTTTTCTTTATATGACATTCGGGGATTTTTAAGAGACTACAATTAAACCCAGCTTTTACCAACAACAAACTATTTCCAACAGCACGTTCATATACTCCAGCAAACATTCCCCAGCTCCAGTCCTCCTCTCTGGCTGCTTAAATTTACTCTGAAAACAATGTATTTGTCATGGTAAACAATTCCCAAGCTCTTCCCTTTCCACAGATTTGAGTACTGAAAAAAACCCCAAAATAACAGCATCAAAACCCCCAAACACAAAGTGGGCTGAACAGAACATTTTAAGACCATCAGTCTAATGAGTACATTTCCTAACAAGAAAATACTTTTCTTTTTCTTTTTTTTTTTTTTTCCCCACAAACCCAAACTTCACATCTAAACTACCTAGGTGGATGAGGAAGAAACCATGGTAACTGCACATTTTAATTGTATGTTTGTTGGCTAGAAAGAATGGGAAAGATTGCATAATTGGTGTTTGGGACATGGTTTGGAGAGTCGAAGGATTCTGCTAAAGGGGAATATGATATAGCACATCTGGCACTGGGGTGTATCTATCTACTTTATGTAACACAAAATCAGAGGGTGTCAGGAGCTCCGTACAGCTCCTGCAAAACAGCACAATGTATGATAAGTCAGCCATCCCTCACTGCTGCATCAGCGAGCCGAACCTGGGACCAGACTAGGAAACAAACCCCAGCATTTTCTTTGAGGTCCTCCCCGCTCCTTTGAGCCCCGATCACTTCCCAGCAAGGAGGAACAGTGCACTGGGCAGCCCCAGCACTCAAAACACAGCTTTTTTGGAAGTTGGATCTAACTGTGGCCAACAGACCTCAGTTTTCCCACCTGTGCAAGATGAACTGGCAAGCTTTGGGCTGGCTTAGTGCTCTGCCCTTGCTTCCTCTAAATTTCTTCTTTTCCCTCTGTTTCCCTCTCAAATTTCAGGCTTCAGCCCCTGTTTCTCAGATCTGGCCCCTGAATAATGTCTCATTGCCCATTTGGCTGAAATACAGCATTTACCCATCACTGTAACACTTCTGCTACAATTCTGCTTTTTGTACACCACCATCTCGTTTACAGCTCACACCAATAAACAGGGAATTGGCTTCAGCTTGGTCTTCACCTCTAAGTTGTGTCTAAACATTGTAGATTAACTGTGCATAAAAGATTTTAAAGATTATGTCTGTAGTGCTGGTTGGGCCATAAGTCCACGTGCATGTACTGGGAAGCTGGTATCTGTCTGTACCACTGCTCTGCACAAAAGACCTTCCAGCCTAAAAGGGCATCTGGGACTTATTTAGGCAGTGAGCAGGTGAAGCCCAGCAACAACAGCTCCTATTACTCATCATCTGGATGCTGCGTCCCTTCTTCCCATAGCTGATGACAAACCCACAAGGAGGAACAAGAGTGCTTCCAAGCAGAGCTCTGCTGCTGGAACAAGCAGCCCAGCAAGGGTGGCTTTAGTGCACCATGCCAAATAACATACAGTGGGAGATGGCAGCACGTGCAGCTCATAATGGGTGAATGTGATTCATCCAAGCCGACCTTAGATATCCACGCAGATCTTCTCAGAGCTACAGCCTTTCACCTCCACCTTCACAACCTGAAATGCCGTTTGGGCTCTCAGGGTCTTTACTGCAACGTTTAGGCTGGACAAACACAACCTACCGTTGCTGATAGACCCAGAAAAGGTAGAGAGAAGGCCAAAATGAAACAAGGGTTACACAAGTCAACAGGCATCTCCAGGATCACAAGTGGAACTGAGAAAGAGGAGCAGATCACGCCAAGAAGATGAACAACAGCACACCCCTGGCCTTGACATGAGAATCAAGGTCTTTCTTGTTCCAGGGTATCTCGCAGGTGCTCAGCCACCCCTTCAACCCTCTTGCGACTCCCCCGTGGCACTCGTTGTGCCCAAGGAGCCGTGGGAAATGAGCTGGTGCACTCGTAGCCAAGCCTCGCGTGTTTGGGGAGTGAGCAAACCCTGCTAAGTGGAATCTGGCTGTGCTGTTTGTGTTGCTAAAGAGCAGCACATGGGCATGGATTCACTCGTCTCTGCCAGTTGGTGAGGAAAGGCTGGAACCCAGCTGCATTTCGAAACACGAGACGTAAACAATGATTTGCCAACGAGAGTAAAAGTAACTGCCTCTCAGCAGACGCTATAAACAGTCTTGCACATTGTATCCAGAACCGTAGGGCCATTAGCCTTGCTATCAATATCCCAATAATGTGAACCGGGAGAAATCACTGCTAAACTGCTCTCCTCCACGGCTGTCCTTGTACATCCTCTCCTTGTAAAGGCCGCTCTTCTCTTCCTTGCCATCGGCAGAAATTTTCTTTTTCTGCTTTTTCTGGTGCCTGGGGTTGGCTCCTCCAATGCAGTTGAAAACTCATTGCAAGGTCTTATTAGATAAAAACTGAAACTGAACCGAGCAGAGACACCCGATACCTGTCGGTGGAGGATCTGTCCTCTGTTGGAGAGGAGGTGGCTGAACCTTTCCACAGTACAGCAGGTTTTAAGACAAATGCTAGCTGTGCAAGCACGGCCAGGTGCCTCTTGGCTTTCCTGCAGCACTCAGACTGAAATCCCCACACTGCAGCCTTATTTATTCTTGGACTTGGCTGTACGGGACAGATGGGCTTTCCAAGACCCAGCAGTCTGTCCATGAGGGTGACAGCACAAGAGGGGATTTCACAATCAGGCGCTCGCCTCCATGCCGAGCCCGCGTGCGGAAACTAAGGATGACCCTGGGCTAAAGGGAATTGCTGACTAGCTCTGATTCCTGAAAACTCCCCTTTCATTTGCCTTTCCACCTCCTTTGAACCCTAGATCTTCCCATCCAAGTGTAGAAGCATCCTCCCTGCCCCTCACCTCTGCCTCCTTGTCAGTCTTTCTGCTTCATTTCATTACTTATCCTTGGCGTCTGGCCCCGTGCTTCGAGGCAGGGTGCGGACAGCCACGGGTGGGGGAGCAAAGAGGCGAGGGCTGCAGACAGGGAGATGTTTGGCTGATGGGAGGCCACCGGCACGGTGCACCTCAAGGGGTGCTGCTCTCCATCTCCCGCTCCCTCTTTAGTAGGTTCTCCATCAGAGCTGGTGCATTGCCAAGCAGAGAGCACATGAAGGTGAGGGCTGCAGATGCATTTAGGAGACAGGGGAGCAAAGACCGAATTTCTATTAAAGCAACTCAGTACAGAAGGACACATCTCAGTAAATCCCAGAGCTCTGAGCAGCTCCAAAAGGGGTGGGTAAAGCTTGCACAGGTTTACTTATGACCAAGTGTATCCCATCTTCAAAAAAGTTTGGTTTTAATTCTTTACAGCAGAGCTTTAATTGAAGAAGAAAGAAAAGTAAACATCAAACCTGAAATGGCTGAGGATTATCATCCAAGAAGAAGGAGACCTGCACAAATGTTTCTCCACAGTGCAGGATGTAATGCTTTCTTTTACCTAGCTTAGAGGACAAAACAGATTACAGAGAAATGCCACCTATTTCCCATGAGAATAAGGCCCTTACCCCTTGCTAAAATCCCATGAGTTTTAGCTGTCTCAGTCCCCTTGTGGCTTCTTTAAAGTCCTGTTTAGCAACGTAACATTAACTCTGAAAGTATAGGCCCTTTTCTTGCAATTCGTAACTCCAAATGAAGCTAACACAACTGCTGCACCCACAACTGATACCCCAGGGAGATACGGGCTGCATCTACATGGGGTGAAAAGAGTGGCCTTGGAGGCCGATTGTGTGATGAAGATACTTTCTGTCCACATTACCTGGTCTATCCTACAGACCTGGCTTGAAACAGCCGTGTCGTTCCCAGGAAGCTCTTGGGATGCCTGTGGAAGGTGCAGAGAAGGGTGACAGCGAGGGCTACGTACACGAGAGTGGCCTACAGAGATGGTTCTTCGCATCTGAGCCACGTATCTCCTTGCCACAGGATCATAAGGATGCTGACAGCTTATGTGGGCTCGCAGGGAGGCCGGACAAATTAACGGAGGAGAAATTAACTGAGAATTGCTAAATGCACAGAGGCCACATCCAGCTCAGGAAGTGTCTACGACAACATGCCTGGGGGCTGGGAGGACCTTGCTTGGACATGAAGCAGCAGGCTTTGCTCTTCCACCCTTCTCTAGGATCCTGCTTTTGGCCATGGTCAGACACAAGGCATGGGGTTAGACGGGTGTCCTGTCTGACCCAGCGCTGCCCCTCTTATGCTCCTGTGTGACCTAGTCTTGCCCCTGTCCAGAGGGCTCAGGCAGGATAAATGAAAGTACAGATCTGCTTGGGCTTTGCTTCTACAAAGGACTTCAGAGATAATAACGTATGTGACGAACAGCAAGACAGAGAGAGGGCTTGGGACTGTGTTTAGTCAGTAGCACAAACGCAGCCCCTGGGATTATGGTAGTGAGAGGCCTCAGAGACAAAAGCCTGTTGCAAACGATCAGTCTTAGGCTTTCGGTCAGGGAGCAATGCATTTGTCAACTCGGTGAAGGCAGGAGCAGGCTCGGTGCAGAGCACTCTTTGCCTGACAAGATATTTTGCAGTTAGCCAGCGGCTGGGCCAGGGAGAAGAGTAAAGCAATTCTTCCCAGACAGCATTCCCCACCGTACAAACATGGCTTACCTGATGGTTTCCTGGATGTCCAACATCACAACCGACGGTGTGGAAATAAACACGTTTCGGCCACGAGCCTGTATTTCAGTGGCTTTTCCGAGGTCTCTGAGGACACTCTTCTGCACAATACCATGTGCTGCTTTGTAGGACACCAACCTCTTTGTAGAAGAAACCTGTTTCACTCCCTTTGTAGCATGCACCTTCTCGGGCTGGCACAGGAACCCGTTGGGAATAGTAGGACCACTATACGGATACTATGGAAGTCCGAAGTGTCTCATGTTTATTATATATTTCTTCTGATTCTTTCCTTCTAGGGTAGAAGTAAAGGAGGGGGAACAAGATAGACATATGCTCTTTGAGTGGAAGAATTTGAAGAATTATGGGTTGGTTAAAAAAAACAGAAACAGCAATTGTTATTTTTATACCTGAGCTCAGATGATTCTCTGTACATACAGAGCACGTGCTCACAATTCCTTCCCCTTGCACGTGTTTTCTCTTTGCTCACCCCTTAGCAGATGTACCTTCTTCTCAGCAAGGGCTCAGCAAAGGGTTTTCACTCCCCAAAACATGCAACCAGAGATTTCCCCAAAGCCACAGCTGTTCACAGTGAAGCCCTGTGTCTCCCGCTGACAGCAGGCTTGTATTGCCAAACCCTGGGAGATGCTGCCCATTTTCAACGAAACCCACCCTGACCCTTGGGCTGAGCTCATTTTGGTACCCCAGAAGAGTGAAAGGATTGCGCAAAGAGTGAGGATCAGGGAAAATCCATTCATTTATTTCTCCATCTGAAGTATTCAAACCTTGTGGCAGCCGGGGGTGCAAGACCTCACAGGAAAGGGAGAACTTCAAGTTGCGCTTGCTGGAATTTTTCATCATTTGTTCACAGTAAAAAAAAAAGAAAAAAAAAAAAAGAAAAATTGTTATTTTCTTCAGCCTGAATAATTACAGTTTGGGTGTATGTGCAAGCCTTTCTGTCCTGGGTTGAGGCCATGGGGGCATCCTGCCCTGGATTTTCTTCTTTTTTTTCTTTAGAAATATCCATTGCTTTGTGATATCTGGGAGTAACAATAGTGCTCACCCTCAGTGGAGGGGTACAGAACCCGGGGGCCGCTTGCTCCGTAGCACGGATGTTGCAGAAACTCTCTGTCCTCCACCTCCCGTTGACAGCAGGTACCCAGGAGAGCGCTAACACCCTGCTGATAGTGGCACAATTTCATCAGCGGTCTGTTAATTAACTGACAACCAGCCAAATTCATTCCCTTATCTTGCAGTACACAAGTGAGGCTGGTGAAGCAATTCTGCCTGGGAGTGGGCTTCATTAATGCAACCTTAAGAAGCCAGCCCTGGAAAGAAAGCATCCAAGGTAATAGAAAATATAAATTCTTAGTGGTGTCTGCATCCTTTGCACCTGGGGTGACACAATACACCTCAGCTTGTGTCTGAAAGATTTTACAGAACAAAAGACCAGAGATTTAGCAAAGTTCCTCTGTCCTGGGGACCCTCACAAACATGTCAGCATGGAGAAAAATGCCAATTAAAGAAAATTCAGTGCTCTGAGAAATTTAGGAATGCTTCCCTAACTCTCATCTCACCTTTAGCAAGGGGTTTCTGACCCTATAAATTGAGCCATTCCCAGCGAACATTTTACTTGCATTTGACACACATATATTCAATATTTTCTTCTCTTTCTGGGTTTGTGGTGCCTTGTGGGAAAGTTTATCCTGGGCCTTAATGTAAGTCTTACATTAGAAAGACAGAGGCAACATGCAGCTAGGTCACACTGAAATGCTGTGGGGATGCAGAAAAACATAAAACTACAGTGCACATTTTATAGGCATTATGTTCTTTTGTAATGGGTATCAATAAAACATGCAGGGGCTTTAAATCCCTCATTCAGAGGAGAGAGAGGATGAAATATCTGAAGAATTGGATGATACAATTAATTCTCCTAAATGGGAATTGGTTCATGTGGAAAAACACCAACAATACAGAGAAGGCTGAATTTGGATAAAGTCAGTGACACTGGATGGGCTAAGCTGTGAATTTCTCCGCCTGTAACCTCCCAATATTCTGACCCTTGGCTGTTTCTGTTCTGCATTTTACTTGTGGAGCCCCCAGTTAGGGCTAACTGGCCACAGAGCCAACCCTAGGGGCTTGTGCATACCTCACGAGCCACAGATGCGTTGTGCTGGCCACCTCCCATCTCACGTCCTGCCAAGACGTAATGGCTCACCGGTCCTTGCACGGTTTTTTTTGGAGTTATGAAGTCATCTTTAAAATGTTCACATGCCAAGATATTTGCCGAGACTTAGCCTGGAGCAGTTCTTCCCAGCAGCTGCAGCTTTAGTGCTTACGATGCAGGGGATAGATTAATCTCTGGCATCGCATTAATACAGTCAGCAAGCGACACACTGGGTCTGGACCTGGGCCCTGAAAGACTTTGCTCTTGAAAGATCTCTGAAAAGATGGATATCCTGCGGCTCATTGTCAGACCTCCTGTGCAAAGCCAGGGTAGAAGTCTGCTGAGGAGGAAGGTGATTTCCACAGCAGGTTGAGGGATTCACAAGCTAATCACAAGATTAAGGTTTATCATGACATTTCTTCCTTGCACGCAGTTCATCAGACCAACTGCTGCCCACCAGTACCTGCTCTCCCTCCTGAGCACGAGGGATTCGAAGTGGCTACGTTGGATCTTCTATCCACACCGTGGACATCAAAAACCAGGTAGGATGAACCCCAGTTGTTGTGGTAGGAAATCAGTTGCTGCTCATACGAGCATGTGTTACCTGACAGCAGGAGCTGCTGCAGTTGCTTTCCTCCTATACCTCCTTCCTTAATTCGTTGCCATAAAACAGTGTTTTCCTAGAAAAGTGAAATAGGAGAGATCTTCTGTCTGACAACCTCACTGATCTATTTGCTGACATCATGCCTGGCATCTTATTTAGTCAATAATGTCCTGAAAAAGAGGATTTTTTTGGAATCTGTGAAGATGAATAAACACCAAGCTGAGGAAAGGGTGTAGCTAACACCGGGTTTTGATAGAAGGGGAACTGATGGATGGGTATAAAGTTTCCAATGGAGTTGAAAGGTGAGACATTGGGCCCCTTTTTAAAAAAAAAAGTATTTTCAGTAATAGTTTTGACTAAAGGGAGAGCAGGGAACTGATGATTGCTGTGGGTACAGAGATAAAGAGTCTGCAGAGGGAAGAACTGGAAATTATCATAAAAGACAAAATGCCTTAGCCTGGGAGCTAAAAAGGGTGGAATTTAATAAGGTATGAGAGTGTGTACTGGGGGGGATCAAACAAAAAGTTTGACTAAAAGGGGAAAAATTACAGTTTGGAAATAAAGGAAGAGCAGAAAATGTGGAGATATGGGATATTTATAACCTAGGTAATTGAGGCATCTGTGGAAAATGTCATCCTAGGATGTACTGAGCAAGGAATTTCAGTGCTGGTAAGGAAATGTTGATGCCGTTGTATCAGACTTGTGAGACCACAACTGGCGCATCCTGGATAGTTCTGATTATACTTATTTTCAAAGGCTGAACCCAAACTGTCGTGCTTGGAGGAAAGAAATGCTGGAGTGGTACTAGAGCGAGCAGGAAAGGAAAAATCTAAGTTTGCAGCAAAGCTAGGGGACTTGGAGGAGCCGAAACATGTCCTTGCTCCATCCCAGGGTGTCCAGCATCCAGGTACGTGCTGCTGGAAGAGAAGTGCACTGGCTGGGAAAGGTTGCAAGGCATCCATGCTCCCAGCCTGGATGGCCATGGGTCATCCCAAACTTCCCAAACAAGGACTTAGAAAAGACTCTTTTTTCCCCCAAAACCATGCAGGGAAACAGTTCTGTGTCAGCTAGGATGAAGGCTTTTTTAGCTGGGGGCAGGCAGAAGTACAGTGTGCTAGCAGGATGGGAACTTACTCAAGGGTAGAGTATAGGCAGGAATTTAATTGGCAGGAATTTAATTGGGATCTTACATCGAGAGGAGTGAGGATCCTCAGCTGCCCTCCAAATTCAGTGACTGCGGCATGACCCGAGTTGTGGCATGATGCCTTTAAGTTTGTTCAGTCCATTTATCTATGACAGCAGGGTCTCATCCGGACCCACATAATCCGGTAGTTCCTATGTCAGGGCACGGGTATGGGGTCGCTCCCTGCTGCCTTGAATTGCAAAGCTGTAACTTTGGCATGTTGCTTCCGTTACCTGCCTTGGTCACGGATCTCGGGGCAGTACAGCTTCTTTCTAGGACTTTCTCTACTCTGCAGATGGTTTGCAGGGATAGTTCCTGTGACCGGGCTTTGCAATGATGTGTTGTGGAGACCTGTCCTCATTCCCGTACAAACAGCACTGTTTCTAGCCGCTGTGTCTTCTCTCAACCACAACAAGGCTTTTTCTACTGTCCCGTAAGGGTATAATTTTTGCAAACCAACGAAATGGAAGTGCAAGCCCACACCTCGGTGCCTGAACAAGGTGCTGGTAACAAAAGTTAGGCAGTACCAAACTCTGCGGTTTAGGGTCCGGGCAGGGCTTTTCTCCAGCTCAGGTGTGATCTACTGAAGAGGATGCCTTCTGGGAGAAAGACATCTCCGAGCATGTCACAGCTGGGGAAGGGTCAGCAAGAAGCCAGACCTTTGAGAAGTGGTAACACTGCACAAGCTGAGCTTTTGCAGGAGAGGAGCTGCCAGATCATCCCAACTCGCGCAACAGATAGAAACTGGAGACCACTCAATTTTTTCCCTCCTGCCGTGAAAGACAGATGCACAAAAGGGGAACCCTGCGAAAACCCCTGAGAAGAACCGGTCAAAGCTTAAATAATGTGTCTGGGTAGCAGTTCCCACAGGCAGAACCACAGCAGAGGACTCCACAGGAAAAGCAACAAGATAGCTCCCTAGGAGTGGCAGGGAAGAGAGATTACAGATATTTCCTCTGTTTGTTACTCAAACAATATAAAGAGACTTGGTTTCACTCCTAGCAGCGACGCACAACTGCCCTCTATTTATGCGCAGCGCGCACCCCGCCGTCCTCGGGTTCCTGGCTGTCCCGTGGGGACAACACCGAGCAGAGATGAAGACGACTGTAGTGGTTGCACGATGACTTGTGACCATTGCTGATTCAGCAGAGAGGGACACGGAGCCCTCCAGCGATAACAGCCACCCCGCAGACACCAGCACTTGTAGGCTAAGCATCCTACAGCAAACCTCTCTACGTCTGTCAGACCTGGAGGAGCTGTCAACCCCCCCCACACTCAAGGGAGGTAGGAAAACTCACCTCCTACAGAGGAGAACTCTCCAGCTGGCTTCCCAGCTTCTCCCAGAACTTCCAGCCAAGTAAAACATGTCTGTGCTGCTTCCTCCTACCTTTTTTTTCACCCAATCTGTGGTGCCAAAAACCCTCCAACCCTTGCTGCCCACATCTCCGGCACAAGCAGGTAGAAGCTATCACAGGTTGGAGTAGATCAGGAATCCCTCATATAATTTTTGTCAGAAAACCTCAACTTGTCAAAAAAAAAAAAAAAAACAACAAAAAAACCCCAAAAAAGTGGGAAAGTGTGGTGCTGAGCAGAAAGGTCGTCAGGCTGTGGGACCATTTCTGATCCGTGCCAGAGGTCCACCCTCACTCTCCCAACTCAACCCACGGCCACGTCTGATGGCTGGAGCAGTCGCTGGACGCCAAGGTTCAAGCCCCATCTCCAGAGCAGAGCAGAAGTCCAGGTCCACCTTAACAAACACACCTAGATTACTGTTTCAGCACAGTATCTACTGTATTACCCTGTTTTAGAGATTTTCCACAGCTGTGGAAACCTATGAGGTTGAGGTTCTGCTTGTCACCTTAGGGACTGCACGCAAGGCTTGGAGATCCACTGGCATAATTAATTCAGGAATACCCTTAAAGTCTCCATTCATTTTCTTACCCATAGGGAATAATGCTGCTTTGTACATACAGTGCTCTTGTTTTAATCCCTGACTATGTTTAAACTTAAACTGGGATTTTTTTAAAGTAGGGATTGTCCTCTTTTTGAATATTTAGAAAGCTCATGCTCCAGAGCAGGAACTGGAGTTCCTACAAGCCAGTGATTAAACATGGGTGAAGGTTTGGACTAAGTCACACCTGGATTGTTTCTTTGCCTGTAAAATGGACATAAAATGGATTGTCCTATCCATCTCCTGGGGGTCTGCAGAGGAGCTGCGTGTACTTCACTGCAAACAGAGTTTCCCAGTTGGCTGCAGGTTTATCAGGACTGCAGCTGCTCAGAAAAATGAAATTTTGGCAAGACTGAAATTTTCTCTGGGAAATCAATTTGCCAGGGGAAAAAAAAAAAGAGAGAAAAAAAATTGGACCTAATGGTCTGCCTGGGAAAACAGCTGGGTGCTAACTTCCTCTAGGATTTCTCCTGCTTGCCTGCCAGTCCAGCTCCATATTTTTCTGCTTTTATTTTAGCCTGTGATCAGTTTTCCACAATATTGAAAGCAGCTACTGCTCTAATGAAACATCTTATCTCCTTGTCTGATGTGTGTCTTGCTGTTAGAAGGGAATTGTTTGACATGTTGAATTACATGGTACAAGAAACTGTTTCACTCAATACTAATTAGCGTAGCAGCTGCTTTGTGGGTTTTTTTAAAAAATGTAACACTAAGAGTAAATTAAAAGAAAAAGAGAGGCTGATCTCTCTTAGAGAAGCTCAACACGCAGTTTTTGAAATAGCTGAGAAAGAGGATTTCTGAACTTTTATTTCAGGATTCCTGTTTTCCTAAGAGTTGGTAATTCTGAATCACTGTTTTCTGGAGAATTGGACTTTCAGCAAAAAGGAATTTCCGAGTTTTGCCTGGTGGTAATTGTAATGCACGGGCACTGCTATTAATTTTCACGTACTCCAAGGATCCTACAGATTACAGTGGGGTTTAATGGGTCTGTGGAGATCCATGAAGAGCAAGACTTGTGATTACAGAGCTGCTTGTTACACCAGCAACAGTAATTAGTCCAATGAAAATAGTCGTGGAATGTGTATATTGGATCCCTAGCTGGTGCCAGCTGGAATCAGACTACTGCTTTCAAGCACCAAGTAGACACATAGTCCTTCTAAAGGGGGCAAACCCCCTGGAAAACCTAAGCAGCATCCACAGGTCCCCACAAACCCTGCATGACCCAAGAGGAGAAGAACAAGGCACTGCAATAAACTGAACCTTACTGTATGTATGAACAGTAAAAGCACCCCTCTGCTCCTCTTTTTGGCCAGGAGTTCTCTGTCCCAGATCTCCTGGACACTGATGAGACCATCAGGAGAACGTTACTTTGGACACATCTCAGTCCTACAATGTCAGTAGCGTGTGTGCTGTCTTTGGTCACCAAAGCAGGAGAGGAGCAAGTCTCTGGTTTCAGAGCAAACAGCCCCACAACTGCTAAGCAGAACCACCCAACCATGGCCTTTGCTCTTCTCCTTTGCCCAGATAAATCATCAGCAAACCACATGCTGCTAAGAAATCACTCTATTTCCTTACTCTATTCCGCCGAAGGGTTTGACCGAGATGATGTTTACATTGAACAACCCATACTACAGACTCTGCCTTTGCCTTATTGCTGTAGAACAGAGACAAGACACTTTATTACCCACCCGCTCTAGATGGAAGTGAATTTTTGAGCCAAAAAAGCCTGTCCATTTGCGGTGGTGTATCACGCACGCAGATGAAGCCAGCTTGTCTTCTCCCTTCCTACACCTCTCCAATGGATGGCATCCAAGGTCCCTTCTCTGTTATTTTGGGACCACCAGGCCACCAAGGAAACTGTAAGTCAAAATTACAGTCCAAGAACAGCCAATGCCTGCCATCTTGATGGCCAAGCTCCTGAGAAAGGTGAATTAATAACCTCTTGGAGAAGGGCTGGCTACTTGTTTCAGAGCTTTCTCCTGCCTGGTGGTTGTGCCAGGGACTGGAAGCTGTCCATTTTTCTTGCAAAGTCACCTCTGAGCCCAATCAAGGCCTAAAATCCAGACTTGCTGGTTTTCAAGCACAATCTTGTATTAAAATATTTTTTATTTTCTCCCTCCCTTTCAATCTGCAAAGATAGATCATTTGTTCTTCCCCCACACTCCATCCTTGCAAAGCAGGGATGAATAAAAATAAACAACAGCAGCGCATTTCTTGGAGTGCATCTCTTGTAACAGCCTGCCCTGTCTGCTCTGACTCAGCCATGACCCACGGCGGATGAAAAGGAGACAAGAGCCAGTGCAAAACCAGAAGACACGACATAGTCAACATTGCTAGTGCAAACTGGAAGGTGTATTTATCATTACACACCTGCTGGCATCGTGTGGCCTCTTCTACTGACAGATTTGCTGCTGGTGGTATGGGCAGTTTTGTCCTGCAGACTGTCGCAGCCCAACACCATGTCTGGAAACCTGCTGTGGGGTCCACATGGACCCCATGGACTCTCTGCCTTTGTTTGGCAAACAGACCTCAAGAACTCAGAGGTTTGGTCCATAATTTTCCCCACTTTTTCCCCAAGTGGAAGCATTTGGAAATTTCCCAATGCTGAGAGCCTTACTAGATACCCAGAACATCTCATATCTTTTGGGATACTGTGTAATCATGAAGTCTTTCATGGTGCACCAGTTCCTGACTGGGACCTGCAACTGGAGATGAAGGACAGTCATTCTCCCTGGCAGAGAACCTTGACATGTTCCAATGCATGAGCTGAGCCATGGGGACTTTTTACATCACCAGGCAAACAACCACAGCCAAAACTGACCTTACTGCTGTGTATATTACCAGACCACCAGGAAATCCTGTGGGCCATCGTGTGCTCTGTACAGTAAAACATGCTATAGGGTAGCAAAGCACGGAAATGCACCAGGGAGCGTGTATGCTCTGATCCTTAGCTGTGCTTCCCCACTACTCCAGCCTCCTCTAAACAAAAAGGTCACCTACGTTGTTCCTTTACTTTGTCTGCAGCAGTCTGACAGCTTCAGCATGATGATACCAGGCCAGCTCGGTGATGTCAATTAAATACTTGTCCAAGCTTCAAAGATTTTAGTGTTAGATTGGTGCCAGGAGGCAGGCTTCAAGAGGGGATGGCTCTTCGCAGCGTTATTAGGAGCTCAGCAAACACATCGTCATCATGGTGAGATGCCAGCGCCGTGAGTTCAGAAAGCACAATGTGCCCAGTCTCTGCGGGATATTTTGTGCTTTTGATCAAAAAAAAGAGAAAGATTGGACTCATTTCTGGTTCAAGTATTCATCTGAAAGAAATAACAAAACAAAACAAAACAAAGAAAAGGAAAGGAAACGATGATGGAAGGGAACTGTCAAAAGCTCTGTGTTCTTCCTCAGTCTGCAAAAAATAACTATTCATTAAGGGAAAGCACTTGAAAAAGGTCAACAAAGACAGTGATACATAAGATGAGGCAACTTGGTGACAGACGTGTCTGATGCGTTACTTCCCATATCGTTCCTTAAGATGTACCTTCGCACCACAACGGCTCCCCGTCACAGATGGGTGAGCTCTACCAAAGAGGAGCTCGCTCCCACCGAGACGTCTTTTCACAACACTGTAAATCTGTTCCCTGTGCTGCAGCAGCAGGGAAAGGTCCCACCTGAAACTGGATCCCATGTGCCAAGCGGTCAAAGGCACAGGCAGAGCTGGTGGTTGTGAGCTCAAGTCCCTGCAAGCGTGCAGCAAGAGGAGCTGAGGAACACGGGCATTGAGAGACCTCCGAATCAGAAAACATCACCTGTTTGTCTCTTTTTTTTGTTTGTTTTTCAAACCTCATGCTTTCAAAGGCCACCCCAGAACAAAAATCCTTCCCTAGTTGGGATTGCTGCAAACTTCTTAGACAAGAACAGCATCACTTAGACACTAACGTCAACCCAGCAGGTGTTGTACGAACAGAAGAAGGGGGCCCTGAACACCAAAGAGTGCACATTTTGGCCAATGGCTTTTAAATCAAGCGGATGGATGGGTAACCAGTGTCCAGCAGCTGTCCCTTGTAGACTGGAAAATTGCAGACTCCAAGGAAATCAGGGTTTTTAGCTGCAAGAACGACACAGTGTTAGTTTCTGAGTGGCTGGGGTGAACTCAGCCCCTCTTGGATGCTTTGATTTGAGTTGGGGTTCCCTCCTGAAAGACACGCTATCGTTCAAACGCAGCTCACTGCTGGCTGCAAAACCAGCTGCGGATTTCCCTGCCTGCTCTGGGCTTAGGATCTGCCAGGCTAGGAAGGCTGTGGCTTGAAAAGCCAAGCCAGACCTACATTAGGTGAAGGTGCTTGTCTGGAGGATTTTAAAATACTGCCTTTGCTTTATTTCCATGTATTTGTCCCCTCTTTCCAGGGAAATAAACTGGAAAAGCAGCTCGCTGCCAATATCTGAAGAGTGAGCAATTCTCTCTTGTCTCTTAAATTCTGGATTCCTGCTGAGTGCTTTATAAAAAAAAAAAAAAAAAAAAACATAACAAAAATAACCCAAAAACCAGCTCCTGGCTTTTGAGCCAAGAGACTCCCTGAGTCTGGAAGGCTTCACAAGTAAAATAAAAAATTACAATGAAAATTACTTTCTCAACCACACTTTGCATGAGAAGGCTGCAGAATTGCTGCCACGATCCGTACGCCTTGGTCAGGAGCCCATGGCCGGTCCCTCTCAGAGGCACCACGTTCGACTCCAGTCCTCCAAATCCCAAGTTGCTCGTGACTCTGCAGAGATGAAGCAAACAGCATGAGACCAGCCCCAGTTTAGAGATAGATACTTGTCTGTCTGAAATTTCTCCTTGCTCTGCAATTCTAGCAATCCCGTGGCTCAGGGATGGGTATGGCCTGGGGGCTGCATCCAACCCAACGGGGCAGTTTTATCTGCTCTCCACCATGCTGTGCAACCAGGACAGGGACAGCACAACTATATCTATCTTGACCTGATCTGCAAACACCCACCTACAGCTACAACTGAATATAGAAGTTGGCCCTTCCTGCCATACGTGGATAATTAGGATCAAATCTGTAGCAGCCTTAGTTGGTGTGGGCAGGTTTTCTTACATAGCTGGAGCCTGGACCCCCTCCCACCAGGCATTTCAAAGCAATGCCCTCCCCTGCCCACCAGCTCATCAAGGCCCTCGTCCCTGCATGGGGTTACTGACACAGCCTCTCATCTGGACTAGTCTGATGCAAATTTGCCTTCATTGCCCATGCAAAATACCTCTCTGCAAGAGTACTTTTAGCTCCTTGCCTTGGTCAGGTCAACTCTTTCTGTGTCCTGATTCTCTTTGCATTATTTCCCCCTGTGGAAGGAGGGAATAAGTGATTTGCCTTTGTTATCTAAGGCCTCTATGCCCCCTCCTGTCTCAACTCTGGTCCCAACTCCATCTCCAGGCTCACCTGGTTCACCCTCTACTAGCTGCTGAATTTCCAAGAAAGCAATCTTGTGCTATTTTCCTTGCCTGTCTACATTCTGAGAAAAGCCCCCAAATACAGTCGCAGCAACGCCTCAGCCCTCTGCTTCAAACCCTCCCTGCAAGGTCACCTTTTCCTGCAACACCTCAAAAAACCTTTTGCCTCTGTTCGATGGTCGGTGGAGCTGCCCGGCCATGGCGACCGGTGTTGGCTCATGTCCTGGTTTCAGCTGGGATGGAGTTAATTGTCTTCCTAGTAGCTGGTACGGTGCTATGTTTTGAGTTCAGTATGAGAAGAATGTTGATAACACACTGATGTTTTCAGTTGTTGCTCAGCAGTGTTTAGTCTAAATCAAGGACTTTTCAGCTTCTGATGCCCAGCCAGCAAGAAGGCTGGAGGGGCACAAGAAGTTGGAAGGGGACACAGCCAGGGCAGCTGACCCAAACTGGCCAATGGGGTATTCCATACCATGTGACATCATGCCCAGTATATAAACTGGGGGGGAGTGGGAGCGGGGGGATCACCGCTCGGGGACTAACTGGGTGTCGATCGGCAGGTGGTGAGCAATTGCACCGCGCATCATTTGTACATTCCAATCCTTTTATCATTACTGCTGTCACTTTATTAGTGTTATCACTATCATTATTAGTTTCTTCTTTTTATATTCTATTAAACCATTCTTATCTCAACCCGCAAGTTTTACTGCTTTTTTTCCCAATTTTCTCCCCCATCCCACTGGGTGGGGGGAGTGAGTGAGCGGCTGCGTGGTGCTTAGTTGCTGGCTGGGGTTAAACCATGACAGCTCATCACTTTTTGATGTGGGTTTCTTCCTTCTATTTCAATTGCAAAAGCTTTAGTTCACCCTTCAGGCATCATCTAGCAAGAGTCCCACAGCAAGGACGGTGATAACTCGCTGCGTATCAGGGACCAAAGTTCAACCTCACCTTATTTGTCTCATTGGTGAGCATGGATGAGCCAAATTTGTTTCTGTAGCCACTGGAAGGACACGGCCAGCATCCAGGCAAGACGTCACTGATTTCCCAGACTGAAGAACCAGGGTCCCTCTGACAGTGGGCTCCACCATGGCCAGACTGCTGTCCATAGGTCTACCTAGAGGTAGACCTTGAACTACCTTTAACTCATACCTTGGCTCCAAAGCTACATTAGCCGGGGGGTGTAATGCCTTATAGAAACTTTTACAGTGTTTCAGTAGGTCTCTGGACTGGGTAGAGACCAGCACAGGGTGACAAATAGCAAAACAGACCCATTAGTGACCACACTTAACGGCAAACATCTTTGAGCTACGGCATCTCATGCTCTCTCCCCAAAGACCCAGGACCTTCCTTTGCCAGCCTCCTGCTGCCAAAACCCTCTCGCTGCAAAAATTTCATTTTGAGACCCTTTTCTGTAAATTAGGAAGGTCTCGTTGCTGGGACCCAAAGGACACGTTGTGGTCTCCAGCAGCCTGGTGTGGTGTCCGCTGCATCCAAACCAGAGCCAGCCCCGCACCGAGAGGGGAGCTGGGGAGAACGTGCAGCACTGGGAGGCTGTGGTTTCTGAAACTCAGGTAAAGGGAACGAGCCTGGGGGAGGCTAAGTTCTGGGGGCAGTTTAAATGAAATGTTTCTCCTCTTTTCCAAAGTAATCATTTTCTCAATTTTTTTTTCCCTCTCCCTGCTTTCAGTCAAAAACTGGGGAAAATTCTTCCAAAAATACATTTCCATTCAGTTGGCAAATATGTTTCCTCCCTTATTATTTCCTGTCTGCCTGACGAAGAAAATTTTCGGTATTTGGAGACAGAGTTAACATGAGTGAACAGAAACAAGGGATATGATGCCACTTAGTGGAACATAGTTAGATAATAATAAAGAACAATACTCCAACATCTGTGTTTCAAATTTTTGGTCACCTCTATGAGAAGGTGTTCTTAGTCCTGATGTGCACCGGGGACTTGCCAGGGTACCAAGCTAAAGACAAGGGCTGCAAAGCAGCCTGTGCTGTGCAAAGCCAGAATAAAAAGTTCTCCTTCCAATCCTGCAGATACAGCCCGATAGCATGGTGGAATTTTGTGGAAGAGTGGGAAAATCAAGGATGCAATAGGTTTAGGACAGATGCAGATGATTGCAAAGGTGGTGCGAATTGCTTCCATGAGCATCTCACAAGACAGTAAGATTTTTCCAAGCAGTGCTAACAAGCAGAGGGGGAGAGAGGACAACCCCACCAGAGCATAACTCTGCTCTTGGCTTTCCCCGGATCCCTACCAGGGCAAAGCCAGGATGGTGAAATTCGAAGCGCTATAAGAACGCAGCGAAATCTGCTCAGGAACAAAAAAAAAAGCCAACACCAAAAAACCCAACCAACCAACCAACCAAAAAAAAAACAAAAAAACCAAGGCCGGAGCAACCCTGCAGAAATCCCCAAACTGATAGCCTGCACTACCTCCCGCAGGCAGCTGCCCTCCCCAGGCAGGGGGGACAGACACAAGCCAGACGGGCAAAGCCAACCACTGCTACCCCACCAAAGCCTGGCCACTGATAAGGGAAAGCCTCTTATCTCTCCCTATCCCTCCTGTAAATACACCCTAGCCCCTACACTCTGCAGAAGTGCCAAGCCTGCAGAGGCTTTGGTTGGCAGCAGTAACCTTAGCACGTTCGCCGGCGCTTTACTGTATTTTTAGCCCTCCTGACATTAGCAAAGTGGGGGGGGGGGAGGCGGTCCTGATTTGGCACATGTATAAAAGGGATGGGGGCTGCCAGGAGCTGCCTGGCTTTTGCAAACGGTGGGGAGCCACGGCCGTGTTGCGAGCAGGGTGAGTAGGAACATGTCCCTTTTCCAAAGGCTTTGCCGACTCTGCCGTCAGCCCCCGTGCACGCTGTTCTGGGTCTCTCCAGGGACAGCGCACAGACCCACCGGAGATCATTTCCCTTGGAAATTCCCCTTGGAAATTTCTCTGCATTTATTCCCTCAGTTCCATCCATTTCCTTGCCTGTACCATAGCAGGACAAAAAGTGCCACATCCCCACTTGGAGTGGCCAGGGTCCAGCGTGGCTCTGCTTTGGTGGCCTCTTTATGGTTCTCCCCCATCTCCTGAACACCCCCACCTTCCTCACCCCAAACTCTTTGCACCCCAACAGCTCTTTTGCCAACTCAGCAAACTCCCCGCGGCATTTCCCTTTCCCTCTCCACCCCCTGCCAGGCCGGTTACCACGGGAGGGATGCTGCAGAGAATGTCAGACCGTCTCTCTCTGCTCGTCTTGTGGAGATTTTCCACTCGACCCATTACACTTCTAAGCTGCTGCCATTACAGCTCATAAAGGCAAAGCAAATTCTGTACTCCCAGCATTGAAACCGCACAGAGCTGCCGGCGATAATGTTGCCCGGGGTACTTGAAAATTGCATTTATCTGCTTGGAGTGTGGTCAGGGCAGACCGACATGCCTGCCTGGGAACGTGAGTCAAGAGCCTGCTGAGAGCACAACCGTCCCTGGGAAGGCATGGGCTGCTTCTCCCATTCGAACCCCAGCAGCAGCCAGTCCTTCTCCCACCCCTCCCTGAGCCCCTGCAATGGCAGCTCCGGGCTGGAATATCCCCTCCGGAGCTGGTGTTTCAAGGATTAATGTGTTATCACCTCCGGGGCACTACGGGACATGGGAAAGGGGCTGGCCGCCCTCCAGGTGCGAGCGGAGGTTGTACTAAGATCAATGCTCTCCAAGATCCGTCCTCTCTAACCATGGATTAAATTTGTGGGGAAAGTAAGAAAGCAGCAGTCCCCCGTTATCTTATTCTCCCACTGTCGGTGAGCAGCGATTTAGGGATTTCTGAGGCAGGGGTTTTGTATGAAGCATCATGTTTAAGGCATGGGGAGAGGAAACTGTTTAGGCTAATATCAAAGCGGCGCTTTTGCTTAAATTTCTTTTGAAGCCATAAGTACAGAAGTGACATGGAATTGAAATAAAATGTTTGGTTTGAACCCAAGAAAAAGTGCTCAGATTAAAAAATAAAACCGGGCAAGCGGGGATTTTCACATTTCCAGTCATCTGGAGGGAATCTTTTTTTCTGAGACTGAGAGGGCATCTTCCACCCCAGTCCCAAGCTACTCCCCTCCCAAATGCCATGTGGGAAGGCAGCACAGAGACTTATGCTCGGAAAGCACAGCTGTGGAAAAATTGGGCTTAGAGCCCCCCAGTACCTCCGACGTAAGCTACACTTTGCAGAAGCAAGCCCTGCCGAAGCACGCGGAGAAAGGCTGGGGCTCCTGGCATCTGCTGGGATTTTTTATTTTTTTTTTGAGTTACCATGCTCCAGTTCATGTCAGGTAATGGCCGTGAAGGATTCAGAAGTGGCCTCTTGTTGCTCACTTAGAAAGTGGCAGGCAAAATCCCTCTCTGCCTGCGACAGCGGGTGTCTGCGCCTGGGGATGGGAGAGCAGCCCAGCAGCGACCGCAGCTCACACGCACAAGGGCAACTTGAACGTGTCAACAGCTGGGCACGAACAATTCGTCTCTTCGGGCTCAGATGTGGTCCGGGAGTAAATAGAGAACGTACGGCTTCGGCGGGCCATGCAAAATCCCCACGGCAGAGGGGTGGTTTGGGCTCCGGTACGGCTGTCCTGCAAAGAAAAACATCCCCTGCAGTCAGGACCTATCTGGGGGACATCCTCCCCTTGGGGCATCCTCTGGTTCTCTGAGCATCCAGCGCTGGATTAACTCGTCGGTGCCGTTCGCACCCTCTCCGTGTTTGTACGTGCATGCGTATGTTAATAAGAAAAAAAAAATTCGGCAAGGCTGGAGCGGCCACGACCTCTTATCCCTTGTGGACAAGGCTGTCCTACTTCTGCAAGCCTCAATCCCAAGCAGGGAGGGGAAAACCAGGGTAGCGGCGAGAGGGATGAGCGACATCCCGCTTTCCTGGAAGAGCGAGGCCAGTGCCCCAGTGCGGCTGTTGAAAACCCAGTCTGCCTCCGCAGGAGAGAGGCTGGATGAGTACGGAGAGTGACATTTCTGGGCTACGCTAAGTGGCTCACAGCAGGCTCTGCTGTTCGCATTGCACAAATAGTCATTTTATGATTAAAAACAACAACAGCAAATAGAAGCTAAACCAAGATAAAACTAGTGAGCGCTGTGCAGATGTTGAGGGCATGCAAGAGCTGGCTGTACCCACAGCTTTAACCCCAAAACCTCATCAGTCCTGGACTGCACCCTTCCTTCCATTTTTTCACATATTTTCTCCTGTGAACTTCTCACTCAACACACCTACATTTCAAGTGCAAAGCAATAATATGAAGAATGATGTTTTTCTGCAGATCCTCAATGGCAGAAGTAAACCTGAGCAAAACAAAACCATCCTGGAGCGGGAGGTGGGTGTCCTCCTAAAGGAAAGATTTTTCTGGCACATGTACCTCTCTGGAGCACCAAAACACTAATTATATTAATTCCTTGTTCTCCTTGATTCCTGGCTCTGGGGGCAAGGAGAAATGCTACGTGATTAGTCCCTAGTTTCGTGTAGGGAACCTGAGGCACCCACCCATTCCCGGCACCCACTTGCAGACCCTTCCAACACACATAAATGTCTCCTTGCCATATCTTTGTGAAAGGAATAACCCTGATTTTTCCATTCCCTTCCAGTGCAGAGATGTAACTGCTGATAGTCCACCACTGGATCTTCACTATTCAAAAAAAAAAAAATTATTTGCACTTAGAAACAGGCCAAGGGCTTCTCTGTGGCATTGCCATCCCAACTTACTTCTGCAAATAGGAAGAAAATCAGTATTTTTGGCTAAACCCAGCTGACCAAATCCTGATTTGCTGTAATTAACCATATAGACAAGCAGGCTCTGAAGTAATCGGAGCAGAGCACATTCTTCTTTTGAAAAAAATCAGCTGTCTTTCCATCCACAGACCTCCGTGGTTTCTTCACCCCCTTATCCGCTGCACAGATGAAGACCAGCTATGACGGAGGCAAGTCACGCAAATCTCAGACTATCAAAGCAAACGAGACGATTCCCTCTCATCGCTCCAGGAATGGCAACCACCATGAAAAACAAACTGCCCAAAGCACATCGAGATGGGCCCATCCCAGGAACCACGGAGAAAATGCAATGCCATGCCAGGCAGAAAACATCTTGCCTGGCTGGAGGGAAGCTCAGATGTCAGACGTCTGTAACGGCAACTTTCCCCTGGGACACATTTCTGGGGAGATTAGCTGCAAGACCTCAGAGAAACTCCCTCACCGAGTCACCAACACGAACAGGAACAAGGAGGGGGTGGTAGAGAAAGTCTCAGCTACACAAAAAGTAAGAGATGAGTCCAAGGATTCCCCCTCCAAAGCGGTTTTCACGTTTTGGGCCAACAAAATTAACAGCAGCAGCAAAACGACTACCTTCCAAAAGCTACTGCAGAAGTCGCCTGTGACTGCGGGAAGCTGCTCTCCAGCCCTCCCTCCCAAGGAAGGGCTTAGCAGCCTGGAAGAAGAAAAGCAGGCTAAAAATCCCCAGAGAAAGACCAGGAGAGATCTCTTCCCCGACTCGAAGGTTTTCAGCCACGTAGACACCCACGTCCTACACGTGAGCCAGCAGGTAGGTCCTGGTGTCCTTCGGTAGGAGCGGAGATGGTGCCATCACCAGATCCACATCCTACCATTCAGCTGACGAGATGGTGCCTTACAGCAAAACTAGGAGATCTCACAAGGCCCTGGGCTGTGAATTTGTCCTAACCATGGCCAAAGATTGCTGTGCTACCTCTGAAGATCTGCTGCCCACCCAAGGCCCAGTGCTGCCTGTTGCCAGCCAGTACTGGTGTGTAGCTACGATATGCAGCGCTTGCTGCAGCTCACCTTGCGAAACTGGGAAGAAGGGCTGGTTTCATCATGGGATAGGATTTTTTTCAGGGTCCCAAACAGGATTGCAGTGGGGTAGAAGGTTCCTGGGAAACCTTCTAGGAAGGGTGCAAGGGGGAGAAAAAGAAAGGGACTCAGACCACAGGATGCCCGGAGGCAGCACAGGCTGTGTTTAATTAGTCTGGGAGCTGGTAAGCCAGCATGCTGCTGCATAAAAAGCACACAGAGCCAGCAATAACCACCCAGTCTAGCTGTGTCCACCAACCCCTTCATATCTGTGGGCAGCCCTTGCCTTTTTCTCAAGCAGGAGGCATCGGTTGTGTCCTCTTTTCAGGATATCTGCTGTTATATGATGCTCCCACTTTCTAGAAGCTCGGGAGCCCAGAAGGGGAGTGCTGAATTTTGTAATTCCTTCCTGTTACCTGAACCACTGTCGGTGTAATCTCTCCCCCAGGGTCAACACAATTTGCCTAAGCAGCGAGTGCTGAACCAGTGCAGTGTTTGCAGCTTACACATCGACTCCTTAGTGAGAGCGAAAAGGCACAAGGAATAATTGTGCTCTCTGCTACTGTTGAAACCTGTAATTTGTACCTAGCCTGAGGCTAATCTCCCTTGGGAAGAAGGATGCTTGAGGATTTCAGAGTCTAGCTAGTCTATTAAAAAGAGAAGAGAGGGGGAGGGAGTTGGAAGATAGGGAAAAGAGAGTAATAAACAACCAAAAATACCTCCAAGGCAGTGAGGAGTCGTGAGAACAACTTGTTTCCCTGTTTATTCAAAGTGCTAGCTGCACTAAAACCTGGTGCACTTCATCTCTTCCGCTTAGCTGTGAATTACTGCTGTCAAAAGCAGTAGCAGAGCAGTTTACTGACCAACTACCAGTAGGGTATTGCACCTCTGGTGACGGCTGCTGCTTGGCCAGCGGTGCTGTGGGGATACAGGATTGTCCCTTCTCCCCGTGCACCAAGCCCTGCGGCCAGTCCCCAAGGAGAAGGTGGGTGATGGGAGAGCCCCAGGCAGTGCAGGCACAAAGCCAAACCTGTTTCCTGGCCATTTAGGAATAGCCTGTGGACTGCTTGCATGCATCTACCTTAACCGTGTGAAAAAGCCTTGGCAGGATCGTTGCCTGGGTGGTTTTGGAGAAAACAGCTCCATCCTTCAACTCCAAACACTCAGGTGGAGCCAGCAGCTACTGCAACACAAGATGCTCTGACCCATTTCTTCAGGGTCCTCAGGCTTAGTCAGGACTGGGATTACCCAGGAACATTGCAACGCTCAGTCTCGGACCTACTTTTTACCATGTCTGACTGAAACAAAGAATAGCATGGACTTGGGCTGAATTTGCACCAAGATGTGCCAACAGGGAAGCAGGTCGCTAGATATTTAGTGGCTGAGTATTACTTTTTTCCTTGGGAATACTTCACATTATTTGTTTGCCTAGAAGCTACACACTCATAACGACCTCATGACAGAAATGCGAGACCAGCGAAGCACCATCATTTTGAAATAGGTGCTCTCCTGGCTGCACTATCATTTTTAAACCCACATCCCCAGGAAAATCTTTGGCCATTACAAAAGCAACATTTCCCCCAAGCAAAAAGAAAGAAAATTCCATCTATGTGAAACTATCTTACCGATGGTTGGGGCAGGAAAGTCATTGAGGAATGAAATAGCAGGGGCAGGACATAGCAGAAATGAGCTGGACTAAATTTAACCCAGTGAAAGAAAAGCCTGCTGCTAAAAATGTTTGTGCTGTCACAAAGGAGGGAAAAGGCCACAAACGTGAATGCGTGAATGGGAGGAAAGGGGCAGAAAGACTTTCTTTGGGGTCAGGTATGGATTAAAAAGATAGTGAAATTTTAGTGCTAAGGGCAAAAATCTTCTCTCCGCTCATGTTGGTGCATGGGTTTGAGTGAGGTTTCACATCCTCAAAATGAGCATCTGAGGCACAAGTCTGGTCCTCTTCTGCATAAATACACTGAGATGTTAATTGGTGCGGGGCTGGAAACCCGCTGTCCCTAGTTAAGTGTTGCAGAATAGCATGACTGGAGAGACCCACCTCTAGGGCAAGACCTTCTGGGCCAGCGGACATGATGGACTGGACAGAGAGGGCACCAGAGCAGTGACACTGGACATCCCAACCAGCTGCTCCACAGGAACGGGAAATGCCACCTTCGTTTCCTCCAGCTTGCAACTCCAGCCCTCGGGCTTTTATAAAACCATGCCTAAGAAAATGGAGAAAACGCCCTGTTCTACCACAAACAGTATTTTTGCGTTTTAACTTCGGGGGGGGGGGCGGAGAATACAGTTTTGGGGTTTTTGTGGGGTACATTTTCTTTCCAGTGAGCCTGCCATGTGGAGTGGGCACCCACCCACGCAGCGGTGACACCCAGATTCCCTTTAACTCACCATCTTCTCCATTGCAGCTGAAGTCTGGGCACACCAGCTTGTCCGTCCAGGCCATCGTTCCCCTGATCACTGCCAAATCCCAGAGCAAACTGGAGACCATGCGGGCAATATGGTTCTGGCTCTGCCACAACATCAGTAAGTCTGGTCCCACTGTTATGCAGAGACGTGAAAAGCCCTTTCTTCTTATGCCACCTCCTGGATTTAGGCTTTTCATTCCCTGCAGAATAGAGACTGCACAGTATTCCTGTTGCAGTCATGAATTGCATTCCCTCTTGAATTCAGAAAAGTGCCTGGAGTAAGAATTAGTTCCCACCACGGGACTCTCCATCCTGGAAACGACACCTGCTTCACTGGTACATGGGTACCAGCCCCCCAGAGATCCCGCTAAAGCCCACCTGCCTCCCATGCACTCAGCTTCAATGTGTTGCAGGCTGTTTCCCTGATAATGCAAATTTGGTGAGGCCGAGCTACGCTTGGCAGCAGTCATCTGGGGACACAGGAATCTCAGTACAATGCAGTCGCTTCGTGCTACTTTACCCTACTACATCCATGTGTGTGAGACAATATGATTGTCACTGTACCTCGCTTGAATGGCGCAACGGCTGTTTACATGCACTGGGAACCCAAGTCCCCCAAGGCTTTGGCAATTCTTTGCTCGTATGGGAAATTGTCAAACTCTTGAATAACGATGGACAGAAGAGCTGTCATGGCTTCCAGGGTGGGTAGGCAGAGAAATAGGGTTGGGCCGGAGAAGGAATGGGATCGTTATGGAAATAATAAGCCCTTACATCAGCCTGAATTTCATGGTATTCTCCCTTTCCTAGAATATGATGTGGACGGCTTCTTGGGGCTGTCTCAGAAGATCCACATCCCAGAGCAGGTCCTGCAAACAGGAAGAGCTGTGTGTTCTGGTTATGCCCATTTATGCCAGGAAATGTGCAGGTAAAAATCACCTTGGGCTTTCTTCTCCTGTCCCCTTGAAGATCTGAGGTGGGGACATACATCTGGCATGGGGCCTGCCACACAGCCAGCATCATTTACCCACCACATCCCCAGGCACAGCAGCTGCCTCCTTCCTCCTCTACTTGGATGGAGGAGTATGTACGGTTTTGACAGATTAACCAGAACCAGAGATCTGAGGGATGAGGGCTGGGAGTAACTGTGGGGAAAGCAGGGGGGGGCTGGATAAAAACTGAATTTGGCCAACAGCTTGCACGAGTGGGGCCCTGGTTTTAAGAAGGAGGAGGTTGTACTTACCATGCAGGTTGGGTTGCTCTCCAAGAAAGCAAGCACAAAGCAGTGTTTGGTCTGCGGTTATCTCCCCTGCTCTCTCTCCCTGGACAGGGAGGCAGGTTTGAGCTGCGTGGAGGTCCCGGGGCTTGGCCGGAGCCCAGGCTCCCGCGGAGGCTGGTGGTGCCAGCAGCAGAAGAGCAGCCACATGTGGAACGCGGTGGAGCTGGAAGGACAGTGGTGCCTCCTGGATGCTTGCTGGGGTGCAGGGACCGTGGATGAAGAGAGCAGGTTGTTCGTGCCCAGGTGAGACACCCCTGCCCCTGCCATCACTGGAGACATGGTCCCCAACACAAATGGGCAAGGCTCTACCTGATTTTGGGTACCATTCTGACTCCAGAATGTCCATCCTAACCCTTCCAATATACTCCTTAAATTCTGGGTTCACCTGGCCTTGAGCCCCTGTTTTCGGGTAGACTCCCCGAGGCTACTTGCAGAAGGTCCAGAGAGCTATTCTGCTCATCCTCAACTATGGTGGGTGCTCAGGGACTTCATGCAAACACGGATCATCTACGTGTAAACATCTACGTGAAGTGCCTTATTCCCTTAGCTGGGGCAGTAACTTTTCAGATAACAACTCCCCCCTGCTACTTGTTTTCAATCTGCAATGAGTGTCGCTTACGAAGTAACAAATCCTCATTTTCACAGCAACTTTGCTCTTATGTGGTTCCATACGTAATTACTCGAGATTTCTCAGCCCATCCTAAGCAAATAATGCCTCTCATGAAAGTTATTTGTAAAATTTAATAATTTCCATTAACTGTCTTATGGGATTGCATTTTTCATTTTTTTTCTCTAATAATGCATAATGAAATAATTGTGGAATTTCTAATTGGTAATTATCTTGCTGAGAACAGTTTAAAACACCAGTGAGTGTGGGTTGGTTTTAGCTGAGCATAGGGAAAAGAGGAGAAGCAAAACGAAACATCACCTAGAGCAACAGGCAGAGATAATAGCTTCTTGTGGGTCCAACACAGTGTCCTCAAAACCTTCAGATCAACAGATGCAACAGGGTTTCACAGGAGGACCCCAACACAAGGCTGAGCACGCATCTGCAGGTTGACCCACTCAGCAAACACCTAAGCAGGCATGATATTTGCAAAGTCAGGTTAGGCACATTCAAATTGGAACCAAGATACATTTTGTTTCTTAAATCGTACGAAAATTCTTGGAAGAGCTTTAAACCAAGATCAGACATCATACTGAAATATATCCTCAAGTAACAGGCCTTGGTAGAGGAGTCACTCAGTAAAATTAACTCCTCTGCAGCTCATAGGGTCATCTTGACTGGCTGATGGAAAAGGTCTGTTACAAGGCTGGGGACAGCAGTTTCAGCTCTGGGCATCTCTACAGGAAAGATAGAGAGAAAATAAGGGCAGCAGAAAATGAAATGCCGAATGAGAGCTCAGTCGTCCCTTACTGAAGGTGGTGCAGCTCTGATGCTGAGGGTTTTCTTGCTCCTTCCATGGTGTCTTCTCCTCCCACCTCGCAGGCATGATGATTTTTTCTTCCTTACTGACCCTGAGCACTTCATTGAGACCCACTGGCCAGAGGACCCCCAATGGCAGCTTCTGCAGCCCCCCATCTTGCGGGAAGACTTTGAGCAGAGAGTTTTTAAAACTTCAGAGTTTTTCAGACTTCAGCTCTCCCTCCTTTCTCCAAACACTTCCCTCCTCAAAACAGGTAAATGCAAAGCAAGGGCTAAATTCTGGTAATATAAAAGCTCACTTACTTGCTTTTGAGAAATAAGCCTGGGTTGAGAAAAACATTTCTCCTTCAAAAATGGCCCATCTGTCTATTTTTATGCACGCGTTTAACATCTTAGTAGAGCAGAGGCACACATTTAAGCAATTTCTGAAATCACAACCATTGTGTGATACTGTGATTAGTAAACTGGGAATTAGGCTTCATAAATTATAGTTAATTGAGCCGAATCACTTAAGCCCTTTTGTGCCTGGCTTTTCCCATCTTAATTCACCAACGGTAGCAAAGCAGCTTCAACGTACCTGAGACACAATCCTCATTGTGTTCATAGGGTGGGGAGGGAGACTCCCAGATAAAACACGGCCTGAAATGTTCATGTCCCATTTTTTGAAAATGAAGGGAGGGGGGTGGAGTTGGTTTTCCTTGATTGTAGTTTTATGATGATTTTTCAGGTTGGATACAACATCATCTTCTTTTTACCTGGACACCCTTTGTACATGCAGTCTCATGGATGGTCCCAAGAGTATATGGATTTTTCCTGCAATTTATTTTATCAGGACAGCAAGCTAGGAGATAAAGCAATCTCAGATTGAGGGGAGCTGTCAGGCTTACAGAAAAATGAATATGACAGACAGGGCACACTGTAAAGCTTTTGATTGAGCGAGGTTACTACTTACCCAGAAATCAAACTCCTCCAGTATTTCCAGGATGCTGGGGCTTTACCAAGATGGGCTATCATGGACCTTTTGAGGGGTGAGTGGTCTGTGCAAATCAGGTTAAACTGGGAACAGCTGAAAGGTTGATGCTGCTTTTTATGCAGCATTATGGGGATTTTGCCACGTAGGTGCTGTGTGACGTTGGGTAGAGGTAGACAAAGTTCCCTCCCCAGGATGCTCTGAGGTTCTGCGGTGGAGAAGCACTATGAGATCTTTGGAGAGTTGGAGAAACCCCTTTCAGGTCCAGGCCACCAGGGAGGCTCCAAGACATAAAACCAAACACCACCACGTTTGCGGTGTCAGAGGAAAAACAAGAGATCAGTCGTTCTACCAGTCCCTTCATCTGTGTGCCAAGGCGAGAAATTGCAAAACATAGACTCATACCAAACATCATTAGGGGTGGTACAAAAGCCCAAAGGGAAGAATGAGGAAAAATAAGTATTTCGTTATTCTCCCCTCACCACCCCATTTTTGATAGCCAAAAGACATAGAGATGGAGCTCAGAAGCAGCTCAGGCCTTCGGATCCTCGCTGGCCACTAGCTGACATGAGCCAAAATGGACCTGGGGAGAGATGTTCGGGAAGCAAACGTGCCTGGCACATCCCAGCTACATCACTCCTTTGCACTCCCTTGGCTGGAGGAACTCCTGTCCCTCAACCACAAAACTCACTGGGTGACCTGGGCTACCAGGCACAGTTCTTTTTTCCTCCAAAATTGAGATGAAAGGAGATTTTTCCATTAGAACTGGAAAAAAAAAACCAAGAGCCAACTTTTTCCCCCTTCTGAGAATTTCTCATCTTGTGGAGGGAAAGAACTGTATTCCTGGACCTAACTTAAACAGTTTTACTACTGCAATTAGCCTCAACAGCCAGCCTCATATCAGAATTGTGCTTAAAACACCAAACTGCAAACCCAGATTGTGAACCAAACCAGATGTCTGCTTTTGTTGATGCAAAACTATGGTTATATTGATCTAGGTTGATGGAAGTAAGCCATCACCTTACAGGGTACGCTTAACCATCTAAGGCAATCTCAGTGCAAAAACATTGAAGACCTTCGGTGCAAAATTAACCTATTTTCCCCCTTTGGCTACTGTGGATCAATTCCTGCTCTGTTATATTTGAGCAGCTCCCGTCTGCTTAAAAAGCTTAAAAGCTTTCAGCCAAGATTCCTCCCACGAATCAGTACCTGATGGAAGCTGAAGGTAGGACACCTTGCAAAGGGACCTGATTTCCAGGAAATACCTGGCACCCATCCTCTGAAAACCCAGCCTTTTTAATTGCTAACATTGGCCAGGCCATTAGGGCTGGTAACCGCAGCGGAGAAGGCTATTCAGTCTTATGGAATTAAGGCTTTCTTTTTTTTTTTTTTTTTTAATAGAAAGGCAGTCATTGGTGGCATGCTGTAGATACAATAGCTAGGGTGGGAGAGGGGAAGGGAAGCCTTTTAAACAAGGCTTTCAGAAATTAAAAACATGCCTGCACTTTAATGGTGGTTTTTTTCCCCCAAACAATTAGTGCAACATACGTCGACCTCCTGCAGCACTGAGCGTGCTGACATGGGAACACATCCCCAGCTTCACCTGGCCTCCCTGGAAACCAGGAATCTCTAGCGCATGGCTTGAATTAACTCAATAAAACAAACAAATGTTTGTTTTAAACGTAGCCATTAATTATCTCCTTGGGTCTCCTTCCCAAAGCGAAATGCATTGCTGGCTTCCCTATCTCATCATCTCTGGCTCTGCTGCATACAATGTTCTGTTCTTTTCTTTCTTCCTAAAGATCCTAATATGATGCAGCCGGCCAGGCCAGCAGCTTCGGAAACTAGCATAGAGCGAATTTAATAACAAGCAAACCTGCAGTTAATAAAGTCTGTCATCAGTAATGTCTCCACTGAACACTTGCCAGGAGAGAATTGTTTGCACTTACTGTGTGAGCCAAGTCACAGCTTTAACAGGCAAGGCACAAATAAAACCCAGCCTTCCCATTCTTTTCACATCTCTGTTTCAACCTACCAACAAAAACTGTGGGGCAAACAATGAAAAAATCCAGATTCAAACAGGGGGAAAAAAAAAAAGTCACCCCCCCCCTTTATTCATTAGATTATGAAACACATTTCATAATCTAATAATTAGCAAGGGACAATTTTTTTCAGCACGAATCTGGCATCTCTTGTCATTTTGTGTTAGCACCCAAAACAAATGAACATTGTGCACAGCACACGTGCTGATACCAGCCGTAGGCTCCCGCAATGCCATTGCTCGGTACTCTGTCCAGCAAAAACGTGGTGAGGATAGGATGATACAGAGCAGCCGCACTCTGGACGTGAGACAAGCCATCCTGGGGCACTTAGGGACCCTGGGTAACGAAGAGCAGGCTTAATTTCCACAGACCTTGAGGATGGCGGGTTTAAGCACACATCTCAGTACATCTGTGTGCCGATGATAGGCTCTGTGAAGCACTCTGGGATCCTTCAAGGGCAGAAGGACTCAAAGTCTTGTTCTCTGTGGCCGTTTTTCTCATGCTTTCACCTATACCTGGAGAAAAAAGGTGTAAAATACTGTTAAACCGGGGTTTTTCTAGCCAGGCTGCCCCAGTACCTGTGGCTTCACATGGGGTGATGTAGCTCACCACGTGCCGAAAGCAGCCTGCTGGTGAGACAGTCCCGTCTTCTTCAGGGCCAGGACTTCAGCGCTTGCAAAACCTTGCCCTGTCTCCATTGCAAAAATCAACCAGCTGCCCCTTCTGACCGGGGGAGCAAGTTGGATGGTGGCCCTGAGCAGGAGATTGCTTATGTCCACCCGAGGAACAAAAGTCATTGGGGAAGAGCCCCAGCACTTATCCACCAACCATGGTACCACCACCAGGTACCTACACCAACGCACCTCTCCTTTGGACCTCCTGCTCTCCCCTCCTCCCTGGTAAGCACACCCTCTAAGCCACAGGCTTGTGGATTTTTGTGATTTGCTAAGGCCAAAATTTAGAAAAAAATATTGTAATAATAGTAATAATGGGAAAAATTAAATTCATTCCTAAAATATGACAGTGATGTGGGATCTCCTACCAGCCAGGCTGGGATATTTTGATCCTCCCAGCTGCTTTGTTGGTTTGACACCACAGTGTAAGACCTGCAGCTCAGAGGAATGAGTCCACCTCAAGAAGCCATGCAAGAATTACCCCATGTGGGACATCATTAGCTTAGTTTTGGGTGTCTCAGGGCCCAAAGGACAACTATTAGTACCTGTCCCCTTCACCTCCAGATCTCGTGGTGTCATCATTTCTCTTTCAGCAAGGGGAGAAAAATAGTAAAATGTGAGGAAGAGTCTTGCTAAGGTCCTTCAACAGGTAGAGGCAAAAAGAGAAGGAGAATCAGGTTTCTGTTTCCCGTGCAGGTGATTTGGTTCGAACACTGCAAAAGTGAATGTGTTACACTGCTGATGAAGAGGTTGTAAAAGGCATTTTGTTCACCCTTCTACAGCCCATGGGGAGGTATCAGTGATGCTGGGGAGCACCCACCCAACAGAGTTCACCTACCAGCTCTCCAAACTCCAGGGCACCAAAAACGGAGAGGATGTAGGCGCAGTTCACGGGATGATGACAGTGTCCAAGAACAACATGACCATCAAGGTGACTCCCCCAGCCGAGGGCTTGTTCGACCTCATGATCTTCGCGCGCCACGCTGACTCTCAGGACCCTTACAACTGGGTGTGCTCCTATCAGATCCAATGCCTGGAGCCACGCAATGGAGAGAAACTGCCTGAAAACCCTTTTAATTTCTGGGGCCTTCACCAAAAGGTGAGAGATTTTGGCATCAAGGAAAGCAGCCACAAAGGGGAGCTGCTTGTTGCTCCACAGGGAACTTTGCTCTTGACTCTCCAGACATCCCGACCCTTGCTTGCCACGTATGAGCTGGTTAATAAAGATTTAGACGCCGCTCTGAGCAAGAAATGCCTTGCTGCTCAAGCTGAGGAGGAAAAACTGAGTTTCCACGTGCTCTGCCCTTTCCAGGGTTACTACCGGCTCTCCGTGTTTGTGAAAGATTTAGGAGGCATCACGTTCAGGAACGCCGCCAATTTCCTCATCCGTTGTTTGAGGCCCGTCAACCAGAACGAGCTCTTCCCCTCGGGACTGAGCATGCACTGCGGAAGCGGGATCAGTTCCAGCAGCCACGGCCTCTCCAACCCCAGCCATTCCGCCCCCATCATCACCGCCAAGCTGGGGAAGTGCAACATCACTTTCCACACACCTGCCGACGTCGAGGTGACCGCCAGCTTGAGTAAGGACAAAGTCATCCGCACCAAGTACCCCCTGGAGAGGTACCTCCTGGTCATCCACTTGAGGACCAAAGTCAGCGTGTGCGTTGCGCTCCCCGAGTCGGGCACCTACAAAGTGGGGCTTTTTGGGAGAAGCAAGGACCACAAGGACTTTGTCCATGTTTGTGACTACGTTATACGCTGCTTCTCCGATCCCAGCTGGCCTCCTTTCCCCAGGGTGTACAGCCTGTGGAGGAGAGGGTGCGTGTTGCTAGAGCCACGCACGGGGACGCTCCAAGAGCAGAGTTGGGTCCGGTTCAGGGTCAAGGTGCCGAAAGCCTACCAAGCTGTCGTCCTCGGGCAAGAGAAGACGGCGTTGAGGCAGGCCCCAAACGCGGTCTGGGAAGGGGATGTGTTCACCGGGGCTGTGGGGACGCAGGTCAAACTGGCAGCCAAGTTCAGCCAGCACTGCTCCTCCCTGGAGGTCATCCTGGCCTTTGAGGTGGAGGGTGGCTCACCTGCCTCCCTGGGGTGTTCGGGGTAAACCACAGAAGGGCTGGATGCGCTGGGAAGGATTAAAAAAGCCAGGGAAGGAAGCAAACGCTCTCGAAACTGGAGGATGTTGAAGAGACAAGGAGAAAACTCCCAGAACTTTATGGCATGTCGGGGGGAGCCTGGGTGTCACCCGCAGAGCTTTTCTTCCCGGAGGATATCCAGATATTTGCTGGGGCCTCCTGTCCCACTCGGAGATGTTGCCGCCGTTTAAATCAGCACCAACACATGGAAGGCTCCTAATATTTTGCTTCTGTCAGAGGAAACCATTGTTCAGCTTCTCTACAGGAAGGATGTCTCACTGCTTATTACCAGCTTGAATAATTGTTTGGAATGTTTTATTTGACATGTATTCAAGAACTTGGAAACCCACATAGTTTCTTTCTCTCAAGAGGACAACAACAACAACAACAACAACAAAACAAAAAAAAGCCCAAACTGGAGCCAACAGCTTCAGATGGTAGCAAGATTTTTAAAACACAAATATATAGTAAAGCAAGTAAGACCTCCTTGCAGAGGGACTCTGTGCTTGGGCAGAGGAAAGGGGAAAGGAAGTAAAGAGATGCTGTACTTCATCATCTATGTCTTTAAAATATCTTCCAGGTCTTCATTATCAAGGATAACATGTAGCTATATACTTTAGAGCATTGAGGTCTTGAAACAAAAGAGAGGGAACAGGTAAGGAAGCAGCTCTGTAGCCAAAGCATCACTGAGCAGAAAGCACAGGCAGCTCTGCTCTTAAACATGCTGCAAGGCACCACAAACACCAACTTACTGAAAACAGACTCGATTTTCATACTTAGGTAGGCTACAGGATACACATGGGAAATACTTCTCCATGCCTGTACTGGATTGGTGCTTGAAATGGGGATTCTGGTTGCAATTACGAAGAACAAGAACTGTGGGTTATTTTTGGATGCTGCGCAAAAGATAGTGGGGGAACACGGTCTGCTTTCTTCAGGTCTGGCAATTTAAATTTGGCTTGTAGCAAAAGTTCAAGTAGATTTGACCCTTTTCTGGGCCTGGAAATCAGTTAATGTATCAGGATCCACATTTCACACCAAACTTGCTGGAACCACACTGACGTGTTGGAAGTTTACCCCGAAGAACAAATGACAAGGACTACTTCGAACTAAGGGAAGCACTTGCAGTGATAGACGCAGGCTGAACTCTTGCCTGTGGTGCTAGACAACAATTTAAGAAGTACGGATCCCTAGATCTTTCTCTTCTGACCCATGGTCTGGCTACTCCATATTGGGCCATCCGCTTGGATGGATAAGGGAAAGAGAAGGGCCATCCGCTTGGATGGATAAGGGAAAGAGAAGCACAGCGTGACTCAGCTCCCTTGTGTGTCGTTCAGAATAACCATAGACAAAAAAACCCTGTTCCCCCTGAGGCTGAGCAGACAATCCAGGGCCCAGCCCCAAAAGTCAGATCCTGGCAAGCTGCTGGTAGTCGGTGGTGTCCTCTGAACTCCCCCTACCAGCTGAGGACCTTTGCACGTACCTTCCACGACCAACGGTCTTCTGACCACGCTGCGCTCCCTGAGTAATGAGGATGCTGCCCTGCAACCCTCCGGACCTCCTCGGTGCTTCCCAACCTGTGCACTGACCACAGACAGCACCGGTACTGAGATTAGATCGGCAGACCCAGAAGGCTCCCGAAGACTGTATTTTTGTTTGTGTTTTGTGGAAGCAGTTTGGCTTGGCAAACAAAAATGACTGACAAGTGAAACGACTCTCAGTTCCCACTGCTATCTTCCTCTCCGTGCCCTTTTCCCTTCCAGTCAGTTTTGGTGTTAACTTTTCTCAGCTGCGCCGCTCTGACCCTGTTGAGCCATTCTACGTATCTGTGTGTACACACACGTTATTAGCTGAAACTGTCCCATCTTTGCCCAAATTTAACCAGGCAGGTCATGATCACATGCCTCCAGGGAAAATCCAGATTCCAGCTCAGTGATTAATTCCTCTTTATCCATCATAATGAGGTCCACATTAGAGTTACCTTGAATTGGGGTCCAAACAACTTATATCAGAATATAATTACCTGGAGGTGCTGAGAACTTTAATGATACTCCCACGGGGGATTTTTTACTTCAAGGATCTGAAGTCAATCTACTCCTATTTCCTCTCTGTGCACACTTGGGTATAGCATGTAACCTATTTTAAATGTCGTTCTTATTTAGATTTACATACCCCAAAGCCTGTGCCCAGAGCTCTAGGAGCCTTTGCAACAAACACGAGCACCAGCTCTCCAAAAATAACAGCCCTGGGGCAAGTGTCACTCATGAAAAAACAACTATAAGCAAAAGAACAAACCCGTATGTCTCTCCTCCTCTCGTCCCCTCTGCCCAGCAGGATTAAATTAGGTAAAGATAGATTACAACACATACCTGCAGCTATAAAACACACCTAGTTCTGAGCAAACTTAGTTCAAAAAGTTATTAGGAGGCTTCCAGGCAGGCATAGAGCTGCGGATGGCCAAAAACTCAACGGGAGTGTGCTGGGTTGACCCTGGCTAGATGCCAGGTGCCCACCAACACCGCTCCACCACTTCCCTCCTCAGCTGGACAGGGAAGAGAAAATAAAACGAAAGGCTCGTGGGTCGAGATAAGGACAGGGAGAGATCACTCAACCAATTACCGTCACGGGCAAAACAGACTCGACTTGGGGAAATTAATTTAATTTATTGCCAATCAAATCAGAGTAGAATAAGAAAAAAATAAAACCAAATCTTAAAACATCTTCCTGCCACCCCTCCCTTCCTCCTGGGCTCAACTTTAGTCCTGATTTCTCTACCTTGCCCACCCAAGCAGCACAGGGAATGGGGGTTGAGGTCAGTTTGTCACGCATTGTCTCTGCTGCTCCTTCCTCCTCAGGGGCAGGACACCGCACTTGTCCCCTGCTCCAGCGTGGGGTCCCTCCCGCAGGAGACAGTCCTCCACAAACTGCTCCAATGTGGGTCCTTCCCACAGGCTGCAGTTCTTCATGCACTGCTCCAGCGTGGGTCCCTTCCCCGGGCTGCAGTCCTTCAGGCACAGACTGCTCCAGCGTGGGTCCCCCATGGGG
>JANXJC010000055.1:45683458-45708060 GCA_027564655.1 Leptodon cayanensis
AGGTCCTGCCAGGAGCCTGCTCCAGCGCGGGCTTCCCACAGGGTCACAGCCTCCTTCAGGCACCCACCTGCTCCGGCGTGGGCTCCTCTCTCCCCGGGCTGCAGGTAGAGATCTGCTCCACCGTGGACCTCCATGGACTGCAGGGGGACAGCCTGCCTCACCAGGGGCTTCCCCAGGGGCTGCAGGGGAATCTCTGCTCTGCCGCGTGGAGCATCTCCTCCCCCTCCTTCTTCACTGACCTTGGTGTCCGCAGGGTTGTTTCTCTTACATGTTCTCACTCTCTCTCCCGCTGCCATTTCTGTCTGTCCCACGACTTTTTTCCTTCTTAAAAATGTTATCACAGAGGCGTTACCACTGTCACTGATGGGCTCGGCCTTGGCCGGCGGCGGGTCCGTCTTGGAGCCGGCTCGTATTGCTCTGTCGAACACAGGAGAAGCTTCCAGCAGCTTCTTACAGAAGCCACCCCTGTAAACCCCCCCGCTACCAAAACCTTGCCACTCAAAGCCAATACAAAAACCTACCAAATATACTGCCTGAGTCCAGGTAGATGAGATCTTCCATGTTTCCTTTGCCTAGAAAAGGAGTTGTTGAAGGAACAACTCAAGTTGATAGGGAAGAATCTGAACGATAAAAGGGACAAAGCAGCCAACCTCATGAGGTCCTTCCCAACTGAGATTTTGCAGCTCCCAGGACACCCACCTGTGCATCCCTTCCATCCTTACCTGTAGGCAGCAAGAAGTTATTTTGGACCAGAAAAAAAGCCCCAAACCAAACCAAATTAAATTTTAAGATTTTTAAGGCAGAAAAGACCTTGAGACTCTCAACTTGACCGTGCCTGACCTGCCACAACAGAAATTTTACCTGTTACGTTCCCTGCATCAGCCCTGAAATGCGGATATAAGACACGTTACATAAATGAACATCTCTCAGCTGGCCAGATTTGGAAGCAGCTGAAGCCCAGGAGCCTGGGGCTCAGCATCTGGCATCCACCCCATGGATTAGACAACTCAAGCTCTGCCTGCAGATCCCACCAGTTGAGATGACCCATCTGAAAGAGAAAATGAAAGGACAGAGGTTGAAGCGGGGAGATGCACAGCAAAGCCGAGATCTTCCTTTGATGAGGAGGAAAGAAGAGAGTCCTCGAGTTTACGGGGACTGGAGCGAGGATTTGGGGGTGAATGGGACCCATACCTTTGAAGCTAAATGGCAGTGAGAGAAGAGCAAATATACATTAGCTGGAAGGTTGGATTCTGCTCCACAGCAAGTAGAGAATGAGGGAGAGGAAAAGAATAAGGCACTTAAAACAAGTGAAAAAGGATTCATCTCAATAGCCCCCTTACAGGAGTTGGATCACAGAAGAGACCTTCTTTGACCTTTAGATTTTGTTTCTAAAAAAGGAGACCGTAAAAATGACAAGCTTATAAGCGTGCTCACAATAGTTCAAACACGTTGCACACTCTCCCTCTAAAGTTTTGGCTGCTAAAAATAAATCGACATTTCAACAGCCTCAGCCTGAAGAAGTGAGCTGTAGATTAGGGCTCAACGCGAGGGCAATGGGGCTGGGCAGCGAGTGGGAACCGCAGCGGGTAAGATACAGCACAGAGTCAGCACCGTCAGCTTTCCTAGAGGATGGGCAAGAGTTTTAAAATCAGGAGCAGATAAAACAAATCTCACCTTGTGTACTCTCCTGCTCAAAGCTTTTATTGCTCTTTATTTTTTGCTAACGTGCCAACGCAAGGATATTTCCTCTGATCCTGTAACACAGAAATTTCCCCCAAACGTTCTTTTCTTGTAAGATTTGTTGTGAGGCAGCTTTATACTTTCACAGACACCTTCAGCCCAGAGGGATTTCAGGAGCTGCGTTCGCACATGTTCACAAAACTGAGGCCACCAGGAGCAGAATCAAACCTGAAACTCCACAGAGGAAGCACCGCTGGCCTTATCAGTTATGACCACCATTTTCGGAAAGTTTGAAGCTAAGTATTCTTGTGATGGAGAAAAATCATTTTCCCTTATTTTTGCCATGGAAGAAGAATCCAATAGGATGGAGCCCTGCAGGATTACAACACAGGGGCCAAAAGCAGCAAGCAGAAAGGCACGTGTCGTATGGAAGAGTCATCGGAAGCACAGAAGTGGGGGGATCAGTAGGTAGCAGAGCACGTAAAGAAGCAATACAGTGCTTGCTTCAAAAGCTTCCCCCCCAATAATCTTATGGTACATTGCAAGTGTATACAACTAATAAAACCGTAAAGATAGAAATTGGTATCCGGAATAAAAAAAACTTGCCCTGTTATTTGTAGGTGATGTTTCCTCCTTTAAGTCCTTCAGACAACTCTGTTGCCATATGCCTTTGCTAAGCCCAGGGCTGATACCTGCAACACGAAGCACGAGAGCAACCGATTTGAGCTCTCGACTTTGTCAAGCACCCCACACAGCTGACTGCAGCTCTAGGATACAACCAAACGTGTGCCTGTTATCACATGGAGGCACAAGAAACCGGTCATTTGGGATTTTGTGGAGGAGAGCATCCTGAATTCAGGCCAAAATAATTGCTGAACACGAGGTCGTGTTCATGGAGGGGACGACAGTTAAGCCAGTGGTCTCCAACACCAGATGTTCCACTAAGTCCAGTAAGAGACATGCCTCACTTCTAGAAAAATATCCCAATACTTCTGTATTGGAGTAGTTTCTAGAAATTCCTAAATCACAAACAGTTCGTCACTGGTCACAGAGTTTTTCTCTTTACACTCAAGCTACAGGGCTGTCATGAACAGAACTCTAGAGAGGTACTCCTCCTGGCCAGAGCACCACACACCCTCAGCTGACAGTCTAATTCCCGTAGTCTTTCTGTAAAGCATTTCTTTGCAAAGAACATCTCTTAAAATCCCAGGAAGAGGATGACTTTCACATTTTAATCATCAACCACAAATTGATCCCAGGTTAAATCTTGAAAATCCAAAGTGAATGGAAGACACAGAAACCAGTGCACAAAGGCGGAGAGCAGTCACACACCAAAGAAACTTGAAAGATAATCCAGGCAGGCTTCAAAAAAAAAAAAAAAAAAAAAGAAGTTGCTTTTCTTTCATTGACCTTCAGTAATTTAGCTGCATATGATGAGCATCTTAAGAATAACCACATGGTAAGACATGAATAAAGCCATGAGCAGAGACTCCAGATTTCCCTACTCAAGCACCCGAGGGATGGTGGAAACCCTTCTAGCTGCTTGGCCAGCGTAAGATCTAGCCCAAAGGCTTGTACTGAGAACACGTGCCCACGTGTGAGCACTAACAGGATCTGAATGCTCTTGGCAAAGCTGACAGGTGAACGATTTTGTGGGGTCTGTAGTCTAATACTGAAGTGATAACAGGTTGCTTCTCTCAGACGACCACTATATAACGATATGGAAGCTTAGTGTTGCGTTGACAGCGTGTAACACGAAGTCCAAGGAAACTGCACGTACTCGGCAGTTCAAGAGCAGCTGATGCAGCCCAAGTGCATTTATAAGTGGAAGAGTCCATGCTTTCCAAAATTAGTGGCGCAGCAAGGAAAGATTCCTTGATTTCAATCAAAAGTCCATGCATCTGAGGCTGCTATTTCTTGTGTGCATACCTGGAGTATGCAATACAGGCTGAATTTAACATGCTGTTTTTATGTAAACAGTTCATAAACATCAATCGAGTGCAAAACCTTCCTACAAGAAAGAAAAAAAAAAAGGAAAAGCATTGTCAGACTGAGACAGAAATGATGTGCAGATGCAGTTTAATCAGCAAACTGATCTGACTCATGCTCAGCTTCCCACACAGCAACCAAAGCAGAAAAAAAAGAGGATAAGGTGGGATTGCCCTCCCAATGGCAGCCTGATTTTAGATCAACAGAAGCTGATGTTGAAACTGCATCCTCCTTTATATGAATACAAGGATCAGGATTTAGCTCCTGCATTTCTGTATATGCAACTATCAACTTATCCGTAAGTACAACTGTTGAAGGACAGAGATGGCAGGTGGGAAGCCGATCAAGGTCCTTCACCCTACAACTGGTTTTAAATTTTACCCAGTTAGAAATCCACACAAGGTCTAAACCTAAAATAACAGCTTAACCCCTCCCAATTTCCTTAAATCGTACACATTTTTGTTTGAATATAAACTAGTCACCTTTCTGCCAGTTCAGAAAACTAACAAATTTTACAAGAAAACTGCTCAATGCTTAAAAATTCAAGTTTAGGAAATAGTGAGATTATTAAAGAAGTCAAAGACAGACAGCAGATGGATACTGTTTATTGGTTCTTTCCATCACATCTGAGTTACAGGTGTAAAAGTCACACAAACTGCAGGTATAAACATGTAAAACAATACAAAAATAAATGGAAAGGTAATTTTATATTTACTGAATCAAGTTGTGTAATAAATACAACAGGCAAAAAGCTTCAATCACACAATTCAGTTTAACTGAAGTTACAGTAGTGTTTGTAAATACAAGTTTTTAACTTAAAGTTGCAAATATTAAAGCATTGAGAACTAGTATAAAAGTGAATTTTGGCACATTGTAAAGTGAGAAGTGTTACATTAGTATCCGACCGTTGTGTAAAAATGATGTAATTTCTCACTAGCTTTCTGAGGTACATTTTTAAACAATCTAAAATTAGATCAACAATGCGGTTCTAACAACTCACAGTTTACAATTCACTATACTAGTTACAATTTTTCCCTTTTAAGAATATCAAAGTATTCCAGAGCTTAAATCTGTGCAAATTCAGAAAACTTTCAATTAAAAAACAATAATTAAAAAAAACTTATTAGGGAACTTTTACATGCAACTTAAATCCTCCCTGCAATCAGTCTTGTTAATTGCAAAGTGTAAAATTGGACTAATAACAAATTGCACAGCTTAATATAAAATATTCCAAGATTGCAGTGCGGTTCAAGTTGCAAATGTTCCTCTCCTAAGTTTATCACATTTTTCTCCCTATAACTTCAGTAACTTCTGACCACACTCATTCTCGGTGAGAAAAAAAAAAAAAAAACACCACCACAAGCTGCTAACATGAAGGTCAGCAAAGCACGTAAACCCCTTGAGGACTCTCAGCACTTCTTCACAATATCAGAAATGCCTGGACACAAAGTTACTGTTACCAATTTTCAAAATACAGTAAAAGATAAAGGAACAGTGTAATGGCACTTTTTCTATATCCAAACATTTGTGGTTTAGAAATGGTGCTTTTTTTTTTTTTTTTAGTTTTACAGTAGCTAACAAAATTTTCAAAACTAGATCCTTAGCAGTATCTCCATCCTCACCTCGACTTCAAAAGTGAGGAAACCAGATTACCCTACAGACGGGGTTTGATACAGTATAAATATCTCTGACCAGAGTACAAAAGTTACGCTCTTCTAAAAAAAAAAAAAGTGCTGCTGATTGTTAGAAGTAACTCCAAAATAATCAGCAACTGCTATTAAACTATCAGCAGCATCAGGCATTTACACATTTTAGTCCTCAAAGAGTTTTCTTTTAAACAGTTTAACCATTTGTGCTAATATTCTTCACTAGGTTAATTTTAAGTCCTTTCACCAAAACCGTTTTTCCTTTAAAAAAAGAGGGTGCAAGCAATACAACCCACGACATCCATTTATTTTATGCTTCATGAATAAATGGTGTCATCTGCAAGGCACTACTATGTTTAAAGGATACCATTGTCACAGTTTCACTATTTCGGTATTTTTTCTGTTTTAAAGTCACAGTTAGAAACTAAAAAAAAAAAATAAAAATTGAGGTAATCAATTTATTTCAATACCAAAATATATTAATTGAAATAGTACCAGTATGGTGAAAGGTCTTCATAATACACAGCTATTACCATATAGCATGCAGTACAGTATATAAGTATACTAGGCCTTTGTTCTGAGCTCTTCTGCTTCAGTTTTTAAGGAACAGCTCAATTTGCACAGTAGCATGCCAATTTTGAATACTTATTTCCTTTTTGTTCACGGGGCATCTCACTTATAATTACAACTCGCTATGCCAACCCCAGATGAATTAGCCCCTTCAACATTTATTTTTCAAGAGCTGCACAAATTGGAGTTCTTAAAAAGAGTTCAGCAGAGCAAAATAAGCTACAGTATCTTCATCTATCGTTCAATCAATTGCACTTAAATCTACTCTGTTATTGACTTACAAGTTGAGACAAAGCATCACCAACGTGCCTGCTGTCCCAACCACTGGTATTTCTTCCGACATTACATAGTCATACCACTATTCTAGAAATATGGCTTTGCAGATTAGATAACTCGTACTGAAAAGGAGCACACTGGGTTTACACTAAGTTTATTGGCAAAGAACTATAATTTGTTAAGAATTTCCTAATGCCCCTTTTTATTGCAGTGTTACGACCAGAATTTTGTACTCTAATAATCCTGGTCTGATAAATTGTTTCATGCAACCAACTGTACTTAGTTTGTAAACACCCGCTAGCCCCTCAAATCCACTGCTAGCTACGTTTGCTCTACCAGGCACTACAGTATATTAAGACTAAAGTATAGCCATGCATAGATAAACTCACGAGCCTTATCATGATGCTCTATACCTGTAACATGGGTTACCCCAGAAAGCCTAGAAACACAAACTAATCGCTGGCTTTTATTGTACTTTAACAGGATACAAGTAGTTTATAAAGTCTCGTGGTGTGCAAAAAAAAATTTCTTAAATTCAGACAGCTTTTAAAATCTAGTAGGAAAGCTAGTAACGAAACCTTATCAACATCTATATCCCAATCTGCAGCACCTGGAATTCCACCTCTGCACTGTATAACCACCACAGCACAGGCACTGAGCCAGCTAGTAACAACATGTACTGAAAGTCTACCTAAAAGGTGTTTCATTTTTTGACAGGCTTACTGTAATTTCAGCCATTTCATTTTCCAAAGGTAAAAAAAATGTACTTCTTAAGTAAGGCATAAAACTGTATCTAGCCTTAGGTTTGATGGCAGGAGTTAAATCTCATTTTCCTGCCACAGAAAGAGATTGTGTGGACACATTGTAAGTATTTTAAGTGTACTGTAAGAAATTATTCATTCCATTTCTTACTGTGTTACATATATCTGACCAAAAGCAAAAGTTGCAGTTGTATTAAAAGATTGAGCTGTTCCTGAGGCAAAGGAATATGAAAATAAAAAATTCCTCCTGGACTGTTTTCACTTGATGTAGTGAAATATTTCATCTGTTTCTGAACACACAGCATGCTACAATAATCTGCTTATTCAAATAAGCTTCAATAATTATGTCTAAGTAGCTGCTAGGGTACCTTATAATCCTTCAGTCAGTGATCTATGAATTCTCACTTAAAATTGTATTGAATTAAGTTAAAGGACAAGTTGCCAGAATTCCTACTATAGTACGATTTGGTAACTATAAAGGTTTTGTTGCAAGTACTTAAAACCTGGTGTATCAGTTTAGTGAAATGTTACGGCGTGCAAATTCTTCTGAAAGCTTCACAAAAAAGTTCTTTTATATTTCACGTATATCTCTTGGTATTTTTTACCTTTGGAAATAAGTCATTTTCATGAAAAGGAATTCTTTAGCTAAAGAATCTCCCTCTTCCCTTGCTTTGCTTAGTTTTTAGTACTGAAATAAGAATCCTTCAGATATAATCTTCTAAGCAACAGCAAGCTGCAGATTACTACCATCCATGTCATGTTTTCTAGAACACCAATAACACTGGGAAGAAAGCAAGATATCTCCACTTATCTTGTTTCACCCTGAAATGTATAAACATCTTTTCTTTAGAAAAGTCAAAAATTTTGACTGCAGATTCAAACTGTGCAGAGGTTATGAGACATACTGTCCCCTCAGAAAAAAGCAGATGCCTAAGTGTTCCCCAATTTCTCACTTTGGGAACAGCCTAACAGCAGTAGGATTAGGTACTCTTCCGAGTCTTTTAATTGTTCCCCCATTTCTCGCTTTGGGAACACCCTAACAGCAGTGGGATTAGGTACTCTTCCGAGTTTTTTAAATGTTCCCCCATTTCTCGTTTTGGGAACACCCTAACAGCAGTGGGATTAGGTACTCTTCCCAGTCTTTTAATTGTTCCCCAATTTCTCGCTTTGGGAACACCCTAAAAGCAGTAGGATTAGGTGCTCTTCCGAGTTTTTTAATTGTTCCCCCATTTCTCGCTTTGGGAACACCCTAACAGCTGCAGGATTAGGTGCTCTTCCGAGTTTTTTAATTGTTCCCCCATTTCTCACTTTGGGAACACCCTAACAGCACTGGGATTAGGTACTTTTCCGAGCTTTTTAATTGTTCCCCCATTTCTCGCTTTGGGAACACCCTAACAGCAGTAGGACTAGGTACTCTTCCGAATTATTTAATTGTTTCCCCATTTCTCGCTTTGGGAACACCCTAACAGCTGCAGGATGAGGTACTCTTCTGAGTTTTTTTTTAAATGTTCCCCCATTTCTCGCTTTGGGAACACCCTAAGAGCTGTAGGATTAGGTACTCTTCCGAGTTTTTTAAATGTTCCCCCATTTCTCGCTTCAGGAACATCCCCCAATCCCACATACTGAAGTATACCACTGCTCATCAATGCTCTTGTGCAACAAGTTTCAAGGGACACCCAGAGATTAAAGTGGTTTGATTATCTGCACGACGGACCAATTCCATGATTACATTCTGACCTACTAGGAAATACAGTTTTGCTTCTTTTTTTTTAAATAAGTTTCCACTACTAGCCAGAGATTCCAGGTGATGCTTTTTACAGTCTGGAATTAAGGTGAAGTGGAAGCAAACCTGACAGTACAAACAGCTAAGCAGTTACCATATTAAAATGCTAACCTTACAGGAATGATCTCTTAGTTTTAAAAGGAGTGCTGAAAACTGACATTTCACTTAATTTTCTAGTTAACCAGCAAGGACAACAGCATTTTTGGTTACTGACGGTGGTTCAGAAATGCACAGAACACACGTGCTTATGTCTTCTGCTCAAAGAGATCGTGATACTCTTGTTCTTCTAGTTCTCTGTTGTACTTCTCTATTTCCCTGTTGGCTTCTTCCAAGTAATCATTCATGAATTGGTCCATTACTGATTTTGAAAAACTAAGGAAAAACATTTGTGCAAACAGCATTCATTAGAAAAGAACATACAGCTTTGAAGGATGTGCCAGTTCAGGGACACTTACTGAAAGCAGAAATTCAATATACTACCTTCCCAGAGTCCTGCAGTCAGACCTAACCACAGCTACTCTGTATTACTCGGGAATAAAGGAGTTGCACAACAGACATTTCCCAATCAAGAGGAAGAATATAAGAACAGCAAAACTACAGCAGGTTTGCAGGTGTTTACAGCTATTTTGGTTAAGTGGGAGTCTAAAAAACTCTGCCCAAAATTCAGATCATCCCGAAGTGGTTAACCAGTGCCTGTATATTTTATTGCCAAACACCAAGATGGTGACGGAGTAAAGGTCCAGTGAATATTGGAGTCCAAGTTTGCTGTTAGGCTATTTTCTGCCAGTATACCATAACTAGGAGCTTAACCTGCAGACAGAAGTCTGCTGGTTTAAAATTTTAAAGTTGTCCCATAGGGCATAGAAAATAACTGCTTGTTCTTATTCCAAAACAGAATCATAGAACCCACTTGGATTTTTATAAAGTTTGTTGAAGTGAAAAGTAAACTGGGAATATAAACCCAAATTTGAAATTTTGGTAATAAAACAAAGACAAAAGCAATAGAAAGTTATGAAAACCCAAATATAAACCCAAATTTGAAATTTCAGTAATAAAACAAAGACAAAAGCAATAGAAAGTTATGAAAACAGGAAAGGAGAACAGAAATACACTAGAAAATTAGTATTACTCTGGCATTTCTTGCCAAGGACAAAAACATGATCAGGTTTAAAATAAAAAATAAACAGAATTATTGGAAAGAAATCCAGAGGACCCTACTTCAGCTCTAGTTCATGTTCTGTAAACTGACACCAAACAAGACCAGCAAGGACAGTTCATTTACAAATGTGTATATGCCACAATTTGATAAGTAAATCATACTGCTTGCAAGCTGAAGTAGTTTTAAAATAAGGTTTTACTTGCTTAAGTGAGTTTAAAAAGTCATTACAAAAAATGCACCTCCACACCTAATTCTGAACAACCTGTTCATACTACTGCTTTGCATCCAGTAAGGTTTTTCTCATACCAAGTTATTAAATGATTGCTCTCATTTTGTATCAGCTTCACTGCGAAATCTGCGGCAGAAAAAAGGATACTGTAGTAAAACCTAAAACAACTCTGATTGTTTTTATTTCAGTGTGTGCACGTACATGCATACAAAATTATATTCATTTGGAAGTTTTATCAGTCACAACCAGGCATTAAGCAATATTACAGCACTATTTGGTTTGAAAAATATTTCTGCGACAAGCTGTGGTCCATACATTATTCTCTTCGTGAGCTCAACGTACAGTTTTGGGATTGATTTGTTGGTTCTATTCTACTTCTTAGATCATATATCTGAAAAAGTGTTTTAACATTAAGCTTTAAATGACAAGTAGCCACACACAGATTTCAGGAACAAAACTTTTCGCTTCATATTACCACCTGCAAATCAAACTGGCTCTTCACTGTATCACCTGATTTGACAGTCTACATTTCAGATTTGCATAGCCTGTTGCCTACCTAAAACCTTCACCAAAAAACCCCACATTTCAAAGGATACATGGATGGTAATCCATTTTGTCACCAAAAAAATTCACAAATTGAGTCCCGTTGTAAAAATAACCAGCTGGAAGTGGATCCAAGTGGCGTTTCACCTACATTAAGAAAGAATACACCATACATTAAACATTTAAAACTCAAAACTCCTTAGAGACAGTTCTAACAAACTTAAATGGGTAAAAGAAGAATTCCTTCTGCTGAACTTAACAGCCAGGGAGGAAGGTATGGCTCCTGGCTATAAAGGAGCAGTCTGAAAAAACAGTATGACAAATGACATCCATAAGGACTAGGAGAGTTAGGTACAGCGACACTAATCATAGCCATGCCAAACTCTAGGGAACCCAACTCCAGAGACAGCACTTACAACCTAAAGGTAGTTGATGAGGGCAGGATTAGGCATTTGGGATCCTAATTTGCACGTGACAACCTGCACAGCACAGAACAAGGAGAAAAGATGGGGAAAGACCGTTACGGTAACCAAAAGCATATGCTTCTCCAACACCTCACATCTCCCCCTACTTTTCAGAGCTAACTTGAAGCTGTGAGGTAACACCAAGATTTACATCTCAAATCCCTCCTGGACAGCCTCAGTTGTGTTTCAAGTATATCCAAAGACAGTAAGTGCCATAATAATTTAGCGCTCAGCACACTAGTTATGGCAGGTATGGGAGGTGCTCTATCATACAAATGGATATTTAAGAAAATCAGCTGAAAAAAAAGAGCTTGCTATTAATTGCTTCTACTTACGTGAATGTTTTTTATTTCCTGAAGGGTTAGCATTCCTCTGGTTTTCAGGGCTTTCCTCTGAGGTTTCTGTATGAAGAATTAGACCCCAATTATATACCTACTGAGTGACAATGTGATACTACAGTTTAGTTTAGTTTTAAAAAAACAAACAAACAAAAAAACCCAACCCGAAGCACAAAACAGAAAAGTTTTTTCTTGAAAATGTGGATAACAGTAGTGAAATCTATGATCACATGCTATCATGCTCAAGCCCAGCACAAAAGTACTCCTTTTAAGCATGTATTTTAAATATTAATTTCTAGACAGAATCATTCAATTATATTAAAGCACTCGCAACTATGTTCTGAAAACAAAAGTAAAAATTAAGTGATCTTACATAAAGCATCATTAGAAATGACAAATTCTGAAAGTACTCCAAACAATACAATTTAAATACAGCTTTACTGCAAAAAACAAAGAAAACTCACACAGGAACCGAAAAACCATCTAGTTTTTAGTCTGAAAAGTTTTATAATTAATTTCTCCCATGCAGCATGCAGTAACCGTCAGAACTATCTGAAACCCTAAATTAGCCATGACTAGTGAGACTGCACAAAGACTATTCGTAGTCTTGAACTGCTGAAAGAGGAAGCACTTCACACTTGAGATAGCATTTAAGTTCCAAGTTTTCATAAAATTAAAACAGTATTCCACAGAGTGCTTTCTTACATGTCAAAAGCATGTGTCTCCATATATTATCCATGTGAATCATACAGAGCATGAGATATGATCACAGAAAATGTATACTTCCCTGAAGTAACACAACCTGCTAGAGTAGAGGTAAGAACCTGAAGATCCTTAGAAACAGGTCCAACAATGGTCTGCAGGAAACTTTTTTCCCTTCCTACACAACTTTTTAGAGATACTGTGCAAATCTTAAGCCATGAAGAAGTAATCATGAGTATTTTTAACTAACAGATGTTCCAAAATGGGCATCACAAAAGGGCACAGTTCACGAAAGGGCACAACTACAGGCTCAGGTTCCAACTAGAGTGCTAAAATATGCAATTTGTAAGGTTGAACAGTTTCTGTCCAAGTATATTTCTCCATCAAGCCTTAAGACTCACTTCTTAAGACCTTGATGTGCAGCCTGGAAAGAGTAATACTTGCTGGTATTACTTGGTTATGTAGCAGGGAACCATCTTGTCCTGCACGCCCCGTCAGGTCGTGCCAGTCACCGTGTGAAGTTAGCAAGACACCACAACTGCAAAATGTGCCTTCTAGGCCCTTACGATGTACATAGTCCCTGTTCCCTACTCCAACTTCTATTGCATTGGTACATCTTACACAGCTGCACAGTTGACAAACTAAGCAAGACAAAATGAAAAAAAAACTATACCCTCCATTTCAGTGGATTACTTCCAAGGAGGTTTAATTTAGTGAATCAAAACAAGTTTTCAGCTTTGCAGCGTTCAGGTACTTCAAGAAGATTTATTTCATACTACACTTTAGCTTTTGGCAATCATGTCTCAGCTAAATCATCCTGTGTTTATTCTGGACATACTCCATTTGCTTAAGCACTCAAGAGCAGATCAATCCATGAATAAGCTGTAGCAGATATTAAAACAATACACAAATTACAACACACATTTGCAAACTGTTCGCCCTCTTTCTGAAATACATTTACATCCTGGAATGCTAATACCTTGGTAGAAGAGAAAGGAGATTAATAAAAAAAAATTTCATTGAGACACTCGGATTCCTCCTTTTGCTGTTAAGAAATGCCAAACACATCACACTGAACAAAAGTAAACATGCCCACAAACCTGTTTTGCAGTTTCTCTGAGCCAGTCTTTTATATCCTCTTCCTTAAGAGAGCAGCCAATGAACACAAGGAAGCACTCCTGTTGACTGCTGCAATCTCTGTTATCGCTTCTTGAATCAGAAGGATTTGGCCCCTCCTGAACAGGCACAAGGCTTAGTGAGTTAGATGATGTGTTGTGACAGACTTCAATCACTTTATCAGAATCTAAAAAGAAAAAGATGGAAGAAAGATGTCCTGATAATCGCTAATCTAATTAACATCAACACATTGGTGTAGACAGAATACAGTACATAAAAAAAGTTTTCAAATACATGTACATGCACTGCCATCACAAGACAACGTGTACACAGTAATTTGCCCTTACCTGAAAACTTAACTTTGCCCATGATGTGATAAATGTTTCCGGAAAAAGGACTTGGCTTGAGCAATGACTTAATTGCTGTTTGAAATAGAAGACAAATAGATTATCTCACATATTTTTCTTCTCCTTGGTGTAATTCTGGTCAGACCTATGCTACAGGTCTCTAATCCACATCCTAGTGCTTCAGGGGAAAAAGCTGCAGTGTCCCCCAGAGCCCCACTATGTAACATTTCTATATGTTCTCATTTCTTTGCTATGGGGTACGTGGGAAATAACATGTGTTTGGCATAATGCACGCTTACAGTGTGTGTGGAAAGTAAAATGGTGCTCCTTAACACTGTTTTGCTAAGGAAAGAAGCAAAGGCATGATTATATATCTACTCTAGTAGCCTAACACAGAGCTGAGCCTATTTTCTAATAACTACAAAGAATTATTTGGCATAAAAAGTAGAAGCTGATAGTTACTTCTAAACTGTATTTCGATGCTACTAAGTAAAATGAAACATAAAATAAAAAGCAAACATATGAAGATAAGTGTCTCAATCTCTAGAAACAGAAAATTAAATTAGATTTTAATCTGAACAAAATCATGGGTCAGTTTTCCAGAGCAGACACTTCAGAAGATAATTTACTGTACTTGAAGGAAGGAACGCTGAATTTTCAATAAAAAGTTTACTTCAGCAGTAACTAACTAACTGTGCTACGTCAGTGCCTGCCTTCCCCTCTATTCCTCAGTATTTCAAACTTGGATTTAAATCAAGTCAGTCGAAGTTCATTTGTACCTTTACATTTGGTCACAAATCGTGTTTTTTCTAGAGGACGATTAAACCATACACAGATCTGAACCATTGGGGGGAAGAAAGACCCAGCTCCGTATTTGCCTTCATACCTTAAGACAAAAACACACACAACCTTCAGCATACAGAAAACACATGCACTTGTGCTTTTCATCTAACAGACTTCTTAAAAGGGACATCTATTATTTCACCACAGGTAAGCCTTGCTCCTATGAAGCTTTCTTCTCTAAGACATCCATGAAAATGTGATATTAGCAGTACTAGGTTTTTGAAAGCGCTTGGGACTCATTTTGATGTTCTTTCTGCTGCAATTTTTTCTTCTTGCATACTATCTACATACTATTCTTGCATATTATCATCAAATAGATAAACAGTTGTCCAAAAGTTTTAAATACATTCTTTTCCTGCTTTCTCTCTCTCCATTTGGCTCCACGCAATCCACAAGCAGCTCTGACATCCTAAGCTTTGTGCCAGTTTACTTTAGGAGCCTTACTTGCATCCAATTCAGAGCAAGAATTATGAATAATAAGATATACATACATGCAGGGCTGGCAAGGTATGGTAAATAAATTGTGCTTCCAAACCTAACTAGGAAACAGTCAGCCAGGAGTTATAATGGCTGACAGGTTTACATTTTCTGCCAAATAGGTGCAGCAGAGATAACTGCAACAAGATGTGTAAAGAACCCCGAACCATGAAAAATACCACTCAGCATTAAATGGAAAGCTTGGTACCATGTATTATTGTGCCCTTAGCCTCTGCCAAGACTGTCAATAAGGTTGCTGGTTTTTTATGAATAATTGTTCTGCTAATAGCTAGACTGACATAGCAAGTTCATTCCAGTAAGGCTGAATAGCTGTCAGAATGAAATTACTCTAGTCATTATTGACCTCACCCATCCCAATCCTTCCCAGCTTATTCCCAGAGGGTTCTTTTCTATTCTTCTGAAAAGCAACAGTAATCTTGCCATTGATTTAAATAGTGTCCAGAAAGGATCCTTTTCCCCATAAAAGCACAGCAATCATGTATCTACTAAGAATACTCATCAGCTCTCTTTTAAAAATGATTTACAAAGTGATTGCCTGTTCCAAATGAGTAGTTTTAAAAAAAAAAAAAAAAATAAATTAAGTTAGTGAGACTTTTTAATCTTCAAGTTAATTAGAAAAATAGTTCTAAAGTTTCTCAGTCTAGATACTTGCCAGCCAGGATACATTAAATATCGTGCTCTCATCATCTGAGGATTTGAAAAACTGCTTTCTGAGAGAATTAATTCAATATCCTCATTCCTATAAAGAGATAAAGAGGAAGATTTTTAATTTTGTAAGTTCAATAAAACGGCCACTATCTGTATGCTGCTTACATAAAACAGAATGTGTTAGTCACAGTAAAATTAAGAGTATTTTTCCCTCAGTATGACAGTAACGCAAGTCATACCCTGCAACTAAAAACATACATTTCCTAATCCCTACATTTATATGATGACAAATGTAAAGGGAAGATGCCTTTTGCATGATAAGCAATTAAGAAAAATCTGCATCTCCTTTGTACAAGTTACCAGAGTAAAACAAGAGAAGTGCCAAAAGTGACAAATACCGGACAGTGATTAATGTTACCTAGTTACAACTCCATTTTCTGCCAAGATGAATGCAACAGCAGGATTTGCCGCTCGGATAAGGCTCTGCAATTGCCTAAGGAGTGGATGCTTCTGCTCTGTAGCATGACTTGTGAAAACCACGTTACTCACTAGTCCTGTGAAAGGAAATCAGAGGATAGTTTACAGAAGTCAGGCATGCAACAGTGAATAATAAACTATTAATTTTAACAGCCATTAACAGCCATTCTTCTCTTATTTTCCTTCGATCTCACTACATTAAAGTTATTAAAGAGAAAAAAAAAGCAACAACAAAAATACCCTAAGCGAGGAACCTTTCATCTAACAGAAGCAATTTAGACTCAATTATCAAAAGAATCAATTAATTAGAAGAATAAATTCATCTGAGAATCAATTTAAGAAGGACTAGTTTAATAAAAAACACTAAAGTTTAAAGCCTCTTGGCAAACTCAATGTGTAGAAAGATAGGCTAAACAGCTAAAAAGCAGTATTTTGGACCCTGACAGTTGTCACTTCTAAAAACAAGAGAAGGGTTTGGTTTTTTTTTTATCTCTGTTTTTAAAGAAAGACCCCAAAATGGTATTCAGACAGCAAGCCTGAACCCACAAGGCATCAAAAATGGTAACAGAGAAAAACAATGGGATAACTATTTGTCCCGAGCCCTAATTCCCAAAAAGACTCTGCTGTGTCACCAGAAAAGTGATTCCTTTTTCGGACTTAACAGCACCCCTTCACCTTGCACCTACTGCCACCAATTTCATTGAAGAAATGGTTACTCTTCTTAAGCAAAACCTTCCCAAGATCTGAAGATGGCAACATAGTCTTTATGTTATACCTGCTGTCTTGCCAGGTGTAAGTCAAACTTCACGTTAACTGAGAACCAACTGCTGCTACTGCAGATGCTGCCTCTGAAGGCATTCAGAAATAACACACCAACGATCACAGCCAAAAAGCCTTGGGCACAGGAAGGGTTCTCATTTAGGAAATGATGACATATTGCACTTATCCAACTAATTCCAGTGTTATAGGGCCTCTGCTTTCCACTTATATCAAGAAGGCGTTACATCAGAACGAATTTCAGCACAGTTCCTCAAAGAGATTGCAGTGCCAACTCTTTGGGACTCCCTAGGATGCCAGTGTTGTCCAAAATGTGTACAGAATGGAATTTCTTTGCACAAGGTGTGCAGCTCATTTCAGACACTTTCCTGTAACTACAAGTAGGGTGTAAGACAGAACAGTAAACTCTCGAATATCCATGAACAATTGAACCAGGATGCATTTCCCCTTCCCCCAACCCATCACTACTTAAAGCAGAGTATGTAATGAAGCTCACACCATTATCTGCTGCTTACAGTTATTCCTGATCTTTACAGAAGTCATTGAAGTACACTAATCCTTGCAGAGGCTTCTTTACACAGAAATTTCTATACCAAATGTTTCTGGGGTACTTATACCATATGCTCCCAGTCACTGTCACTTGCATCACTGACCCTTTCAAGCTAGAATTTTAGTAATAGCCCAAGCAAATTTCCATCATTAGTATTTCTCTTTTTTTCATCTCCCACAGAGGTTTCCACTCCAATTTCAGAAATATCTAAGTTTTCTCCAATACACAGTCGCTCTTGAAAGAGACAGGGGGAGGGGGAAGAGCAGCAAGCACACTTAGAAATTTAAGTCACATGCATGCTTGAAATTATTATGTAGATCATGCAATTAAGATGAAAAGTATGAAAAAGCTAATCAACAGCCACCACATTGTGGGTGAGCTACACGCACAGTGGTTTTTTTTCTTAATATCCCCAAACTTGATACTGATTTAAAAGTCAAGTTTAATTAAAAACATAGTTATACTTTCTGTGAAGTTGGCACAGAACAATAAAAAGGCTGCATAACATAAATGCTACGAAGCATATATTACAGTTAGAAGCACTATGCCTTGGAGAGAATAGGTAATTGTCAGGGACTAAGCTGGCAAAGCTTAAAGTTACGAAAAAGATTCAAGGAATAAAATATCGAGCAAATCAAAACCTATGCATCTTGTCTCATGTTCATCACCCATACTCTTTCTCCATCAATCTCCGCTTCATTTGCGCTTGTCTAAGGGGAACAGCTTTCGGGCACTAGCTGTCATTCTTGCTTGTAAACTCCCACGCAATCTTGGAAGTAACAGAACACTGCTCAGAGCCTGGGGAACCTGCAAGCTTTGGCTCTGCACACACCTATGCATAAATCTTGTAAGTACCAGTATTGCACAAGAATTGGCCCTGGGTTAGCAGGCAACAGTCCATGATTCTGAATTGAGCGACAGGCAGTGTAAACCAGAAGAAAAATAGCTTTCTGAGAACTGGAAGATGCCTACATAGCTTTAGTAACAAATAATTTTGACATTTTCTATTTAAATTGCCACTGCCACCTCTGTTTCTACTGCATTTTGAAGACCACCCAGTTTTGTTTAATTCCTTATTTATACACTCATCTAAAGGAAAAAAAAAAAAAAAAAAATCTTTGCTGCCTGGGGAACAGCATGTTCAACAGAAGCAGTAAAGAAACAGGAGGGATAGATTAAAAATACATATGCTTTACAAAAATAATGGATCCTCTTTGCTCCCAAACATACAACGGGTGTATTTAACAACAGCGATGTCTTAATCTGTAAAATAATTTAATATACAACACAAGAGATGCCAATGTGCCCTTAGACTAGTAAGGTGTCATCTTACAGCTTCTGTTCAAGAAAAACAAAGAAAGAAAGAAAAAAAAAAGGCATATTTAGGAGGAGTGAGACAAAAGGAAATTAGAGCACATGGATGGTGGCAACATTTTTTCGAAAAGTTTAAACAAGTATCCAAGGGAGAGACAAAGCACAACTGCTAACGTTGGTCACTACTCAAGGCTTTATCAGTTCTCCCTGATCCTGATCCATTTCTGCTAGTCTTGTGGCTTTCCAAACAGAACGTGTCACTCATAATATGTTGTCACGTTGCTAACATGCATAGGTACCCCTTCGTTACAGAGAAAGCCACAAAATAGAAGAGACCTGAAAAGCAGCAGCAAAAGGCTAACCCTACGCACTACCCAAATTTGCAAGATAGTTACGTGGACAAGATAATCACCCAAAAGTCTAATTAATTCCTACTTGCCTATACCAATACTTGTCTTTTCTTACACCCTCACTGCAAGTTTCTGTTTTCAGATTCGTACAACAGCCAGTACGACAGTGTCTTGGCCCACTGATGCTACAGTAACACAAACAATAATATTGGGGTGCATGACACACAAAAAAAGTAGGATAAATATCTGTCAAAGTGAACGTCTCATTAAATACTGCTATTGTTGCACCAGAAATGAATTCTCAGTTATGCAGAAGTAAATTCTCTACTATACATGTGATACAATTCTGCATTTGTCTGTAAAGTTTAAGTGTACCACATCTCACTTCAAAGCATACTTTTCTTCTTACAACTTTTTACACAAAAATCGCCCCTATTCATGTGAAACAATTTGCTTTACAGGAATAGACCTCTAGGCTATCTAATGTCACATTTTATATCTGAAAAATGGATGACAAAACCTTGCAACACAGAAAAATAATTCGCTGCCAGAAAAACATTCTCCCAACCTCCGGTATTTTTCCTTCTTTCAGTGTTTGGACCATAGGAAAACTAGCTATACTTGTCCTGTGCATTTTCTAGTTCCTCCTTGAACCATGACAAATTCTCACCCAATCAGGTCTGTACAACTGCACTTTAAAAAAAAAAACATAGCTTTGAGCCCTTTTTTTTTTTTTTCATTCTGTCATAAAACAAAAAGGCATGCTTGCACTCTTAACGTCTCAGTAGTTATTGATACTTTGTAATATTCTTAATTCTTAACATTCTCCTGCTCTCTTCAATTTCAACCATGGCTATAATCATGATAATTATCTATCGGTCAGTTTTCTGATTTGTAGCACCAACATTTTTCTCCAAATAAGAATAAAATAGTGATTTACAATAGCACCTACATTCCAGCTTGTTCACAACTTCATCCTTTCGGGTTCTTTTGGATTTCATTCTTTTGGGCTCCCTTCACACATGACTAAGAGGTGGCATAATTCTGGCAGCAAAACTCTACAGAGTATTTGGACTCTACAGAGTCTAAATAGCCACAAGAAGAGTGCAGCATCCTACTCTGACAACTGCATTTAAATACAAACACAAAAATTAGAGTCCTGCAGTTCACTTGGGAAGACATGAGCATAAGATCAGAAAATCATGTTGCAGTAACTGCAGTCCAATAGCAACTTAAAAAAAAAAAAAAATCTCGACTGTCATTGGTCTACATTGGTCTAATTTCAGGTTGAGCTTACAGTCTGCCTAAAATAATGACTATCTGACTGGAGAGATCTGTTCTCATATATACACACACACCCCACATGTACTGGTCTTAACGTTGTAAATAAGCTATACAATCGCTAAAAACAACTGTAAAGGTGCTATAGCTGAATTTGCTTCTGCTCTTGAAAATTAAAGAACTTATTTGATGGTAGGTCAGGGAGGATGGTATCCCATTTATGCCAACAGCTGCTCTCCAAGCCTGACAAGGAGGATGATGCATTTCATGGTCAGGATATAAAACTGAAAGTACAGGTAAGAAACAATTCTTCTGCAAGTGTGCTTTTTTGTCTGCTTCAGTGTCAAATGAACCCTGCAAGGATCCTCCACACTGCATTAAGAAGAGAATATGGGGAACAAGGGAACCAGCTCATTTTTCCCTCTCTAAAATAGCAGAAAGGAGAGCTCTATTTCCTCATGCCTCGCCAAAAGAGGATGGAACTCAGATCCAATCCATTTTGCTCCTAGATTTACAACACAGCATGAGTTACAACAGTTCATGGTAAGCAGTTTAACTCATGGTCCTGGGAAACCTATCCTCTAGATAAGGACAACCAGAATGCATCATGCTGCATATTCTTACATCTTCTCCAGGCACCTATCGTGTTTAATAATGTAAGCAGAGAGATTTTTCTGCACAGATGGTTCTTACCTTGAAGAGTTTATCATGATCTTTTGACTATATGCATTTACAGTGTATTTATTTGGCCATATGGCTCAGCTACTTGTTCTGTATAGCTCAAAGTCAAGAAAAGTGACACATACCTTGTGAACACTGGTCCAAGAACTTGGGAAAAAGAAGCCTAAAAAAACCCAGAAGTTTGTACATCAAGAATGGATATTATTATTTAAGTAAAGCATTAACATTCATTTGGACAGTGACAGCTAGAGTCTTACTATCCAACCCATTTTCATGTTTCCTTTTTCCAGTCCATGTAACTGGTACACCCCTATCGGTTATGTCTTTCAGGAGTTCTTCCCCCAAAATTAGTTTTGTAGATGGTTTTATTTCTTTAATGGATTTCAGAGCTAATTCCTACCACACAATCTATTCTGTATTCTAGGAAAACAGAAAGGCTTCAATATTATTTTAATTCCTATTTAAACAATAGGAATTTTAAGCTTGCCCTAAAGAATTGTGTCTTCCAAACATGGTGGGAACTCCTCATGGAAAGATTGTATTTACATAATGCTTTCTGTACATATCGTACCAATTTCTGATATTGTGTCAGACAAGTGACAATTAAAAAAACCTCTAGAGGAAAGGGAGTACTTTACCTGTTCCCTTCAACTACCTCCCCCCTGCCCTGGCTTACTATTCAACACAGGGAAGAGCTTCATCCTAGGCTTATAAAAGACCTAGATCTCTACAGTAATGAATTTTGAGACTTTAAGAAAGAGCTTTGATTTTCGTGACTGCAAAATTTTCAAGTCAGACATTAAAATCACTCTTCTCGATTTGCACAGTGAAATTGCCAAAGCTTCCAAACTGAAAGATTTGTCATTGGCAGTACATGGCTACTTGGTAAGTTCTTATCAGAAGAAACTTCAAAGCGAGACACAAATAGTCTACAGCATAGGCTATGCCTCTTCCTTCAATTGCTACTGCACTTCAAGAGACAAACAATGTTAGTCAAAGGACTGCAGGCTACTGCTGCTGTAAATACTACTCAGTACCATGACTAGTAACACATTAGTAAGTTTAAAAAAACCCCTAGGAATGGAACTTGTCTTTCCTACAATTACGGAAAGAACAAGTTAAAACAGCACTCCAGCATCAATTCACAAATATTTTATGTAGTCTTTATTATTTATTTACAATCTTTGTCACAGAGACAAAAAGAAGCAGTAAGGTAATGTCTATTTATTGACTAGTGCAAAGCACAAGAAGCGCAATGGTTAGCATTTTAAAAACAGCTAGGAAGTTTAAGGAATGCACTTTTATAAAATAATCAGGCAGTTCACCTCTAAGCTGCGATGCAGAGCGTTTTATCACAAATAGCAGCAATGCTAAGAACTCTGAAAATTGTAACTGCTTTAACTTACTTTTATCAAATCAGCTGCAAGGCATAATTGCAAAATTTAAATATTACAATTTTACAGATAGGTCTATGAAATCAGTTCCACGTTTGTTTAAGTGTGGAGCACATATATATACACTATGAAACAGCAACCATACCACACTATTTTAATATGTCAGCGACTTGGCTTTGCTACCATTTCCTCCCCACCCTGCCTCTGCAGTAACCCAGGATATCAGATTTTATTATTTGCAATGCTTTTGTTTCCATGCTTTGTCATTCTCTTCAACAAAATTATGCTTCCCATAAGTTCTATATTTTAAATCTGTACAGTCTTCATTTAATATCCCAAAATAGTGAGACGATCAACAACCCAAACTGAGACACACGTCTCAATTTTTAGTCACACTCACAAAAAGATGTCAAGAAAAAGAATGATTTAAAAAGCATGAAAGGACAGTTGACTGTCCAGATTTTACAAAGACCTTAGCCAGAGTATACGTATTTAAGCAGTATGCTAATGACAATCTTTGTTTATTCTTCCACAAGTTAAACTTTTATTAATATTATAAATAATTATATCCCTAGTGGAAACCAAGTGTCATCATTATAAACCAAACAGTACTTCAAAGTTCATCCAAGATGGATTACCTACCAGTTTTATGAGATTTAAGACAGTTCAATGGCATTTAGCCCTCATTATAAAAGTAATCTCACAAACTTCTATATCTATTTTCAAACTAGTAGAAATATCTTAAAGTATACCTATGTTCCATATAGCAACTCAGTGGCTCTACACAAGTATTAACTGTCCCAATGATGAAAGAAGACTTCACATCTGGGTCAGGATGAGTTTGCAGAGCCTGTACAACATCAATAACATCAGTGTATCTGTAAGAAAATGAAATAATGGTTTCAAAGAAACAGAATGACGCATTTCAACATCTAGTAAGAAATCAATTGCTTGCAAGAAGGTTAGATTTCTAAAAAAGCCTATCAAAATAGTCATGAAGCAGTTCAAACTTGGCAAATCCAGACAAATAAAGCTAACTGCAAGTAACATTAGAAATAAAATGACAACTACAGAGAAAAAGAGTATAAACTTTGCACCGAACAACTGAAAAGTCCAGCTTTCAGGAAGCACAAAAGGCATAATGTAATACAAGCACGTGATGCCTACTGCCTAACATATTAAGCACTAAGTATTATTCAACTAAAACAAGAAATTAAAAAGCAACACCTCTCAGTTAGCAGCATTGCTATTTCAGCGTGCTTCTACAATTAATGTGTCCATTTTTTATCAATACTCCATCCACTGCTGTATTATACTTGTGTATGATAGCAAAGTTTAAGTGAACCTGAGTTTTTATTCCAGGTGCTTATTTCTCAGCCAGTTACAATCTTCTCTCAAAACTGTACTGTCAGTTATTAAGTTAATGGATTATTTAGAGATCTCCAGCTACTTTAAAAAGCTGTCTATATCAACAGTCAACTACCCAGAAATAACAGAAAACCTGTCATTAGCCATTCCTGAAGCCAGCGCTGCTACCAGAATATCAGTTATTTTGTGCATCACTGCACTTTACACCATTCCTACTAACTTTAAAAAAAAAAAAAAAAAAAATCTGACTCTAACATGGAAAAAATTACGCTTTTTAGCACTATCAGAATGGAGCATAGTGAAGAAAATGCTAAGCTCCACACATATTCCCTTAGTGAAAAAGATGAATACTTGGTAGCCTGGGAACCAAAACCATTCCAGGTAGGTTAGGGTAGCACTTCCCTCACGCTAATTTATGTTACCTACTAATGACTTAGAAACAGAGTAGGCAAGCATACTGCAGACGATACTAGTTCTCAAATGCTACACTTGAGAGGGAAACATCAAACAGATGGCTCAGAGTCTTCACCTTTATGCCACAAAACTGGCATTTATCCAAAACTTATTAACCAGCCTTGCTTCAATATTGCCTGCTGTATGAAGTGAATTGCATGGTTTTGACAGCCTGCTTTCCACTAGTAGTTTTAGAAATTATAATCATAGGATGGTTTGGGTTGGAAGGGACCTTTAAAGGTCATCTAGTCTAACCCCCCTGCCACGGGCAGGGACATCTTCAACTCCATCAGGTTGCTCAGAGCCCCGTCCAGCCTGACCTGGAATGTTTCCAGGGATGGGGCATCGACCACCTCTCTGGGCAA
>JANXJC010000055.1:45708160-45766865 GCA_027564655.1 Leptodon cayanensis
CTGTGCCGAGGACCCCAGAGCTGGACGCAGGACCCCAGGTGGGGTCTCACCAGAGCGGAGCAGAGGGGCAGAATCCCTCCCTCGACCTGCTGGTCACACTGCTTTGGATGCAGCCCAGGACAGGGTTGGCTTTCTGGGCTGTGAGTGCACATTGCCGGCTCATGTGCAGCTCTTCATTCACCAGTACCCCCAAGTCCTTCTGCTCAGGGTGCATTCAATCCCGCTGTCTGTCACTGATGGATATACTGAACAGCACTGGTCCCAGTATGGACCCCTGAGGGACACCACTCATCACCGATCTCCATCTGGACATTGAGCCATTGACCACTACCCTCTGGATGCGACCATCCATCCAATTCCTCATCCACCGAACAGTCCACCCATCAAATCCATGTATCTCTAATTTAGAGAAGGATGTTGGGCAGGGCTGTATCAAAGGCCTTACGAAGTCCAGACAGACGATATTCGTAGCTCTTCCCTTGTTCACTGAGGTAGTCACTCTGTCATACAAGGCCACTTGGTTGGTCAGGCAGGACTTGTCCTTGTTGAAGGCATGCTGGCTGTCTCGAATCGCCTCCCTGTCCTCCATGTGACTTAGCGTAGCTTCTAGGAGGATCTGTTCCATGATCTTCCCAGGCACAGAGGTGAAGCTGACAGTTCGGTAGTTCCCAGGGTCCTCCTTTCTACCCTTTTTAAGAACAGATGCAATGTTTCCCTTTTTCCCCGTCACCAGGGACTTCACCTGACTGCCATGACTTTTCAAATATCATGGGAGAGTGGCTTGGCAACTACATCAGCCAATTCCTTCAGGACTCTGGGAAGCATCTTGTCAAGTCCCACAGACTTATGTATGTTCAGGTTCCTCAGGTGGTCACAAACCTGATCCTCTCTTACAGTGGGAGGGACTTTGCTCCCCCAGTCCCTGCCTTGCAGTCCATCCACTTGAGAGGTGTGGGAAGAGAGGTTGCCAATGAGACCAAGGCAAAAAAGTTGAGTACCTCAGCCTTCTCCTTGTCCACTGTTACTAGTTTGCCAGTCTTGCTCATCAAAGGGGGTACACTTTCTTTGGCCTTCCTTTTGTGGCTGACACACCTGTAGAAGCCCTTCTTATTCTTTGCATCCCTTGCCAAGCTCAGCTCCATCCACACCTTGGCCTTTCTGACTCCATCCCTACACAACCAGGTAGCGTCCCTATACTCTTCCCAGGATATCTGTCCCTGCTTCCACTGCCTGTGCATTTCTCCTTCTTGCCCTTTAGTTAGACCAGCAGGTCTCAACTCTGCCATGCCAGTCTCCTGCCTTCCTTTCCTGATTTCTTACACATGGGGATCAAGAGCTCTTGCACTCTATGGAAAGCATCCTTAAAACATCTGCCAGCTCCGTTCTGCTCCCTTGTCCCTGAGGGAAGTTTCCCAGGGAGTCCTACTGACTAACTCCTTGAACAGCTGGAATTTTCCTTTCCCAAAATTCAGAGTCCTGACTTTACTCTATGCCTGACCCATATCCCTCAGGACTGTGAACTCCACCAGTGTGTGATCACTGCAGCCCAGGCTGCCTCCAGTCTTGACACCACTGATTAGCGCACTTGCGCTGGTGACCATCAGGTCCAGTATCGCATCCCCTCTGGTAGGGCTGTCTATTTCTTGGCTTACGAAGTTATCCTAAATGCATTCCAGGAGTCTCCTGGATTGCCTACAGCTTGCCACGCTACTTTTCTAGCAGATGTCAGGGTGGTTGAAGTCCCCCAGCAGGACGAAGGCCTGCGAGCTCTTATGGAGCCATTCATTCTGAAGTACAGACTCAGAACATACCATACGAGAAGTGATGTGCGAAAATTGCACAAATATTTATTTGGATAGCAACTCACATGCATGCAGTATTTCCTCTCTATCTCCTTATCTTTCATCAAGTGGAACTTTGAAAGCTTGTGTCACATTTTTTGTAGCTAATACTGCCAAAGAATCCAAGCAAGGACTACCAGAAATGCAAAGAAAAAACAAGCATCTATGCACACAAAGATGATAAATCTTGCAAAAAAAAGCAAAGATTGGTTCTTATGCTTATTGTAGCACAGTCTTACTGAATTTTTTAAACAGAGAATGAGTCACAGTAGCTTAGGTTTTTAAGGTTCTATTTGGAGGAAAAAATACTGCAAACTGAATGGACCATTTAATTCTGGAAACTATGAATTTATTTATTACAGATTCTCTAGCACCCTTTCAAAAGTTTAAGGTACTGTAAGCACTTGAGAGATATACTTATACTCTTTATGTCACATCATATCACACTTCCTAAAATTAATTTCTATTCTGAAGCAACTCAAAATTTACCAAAATGTGCTCAGCCATCTAATGCCTTAAAGACAAGAGATCTTCCTCTGAAAGAAATAGGGAGGTGGCTTCACCCCCATTTTTCATCAAAACAATTTCAATGTTTTAGCAAACTTTCAAATAAAATTATACATGAAAGGTAGGGCGAGAACTCAGCTAACATGCTTCTCTGTATTCTGTAAAAAAGTTGTGCATTTATTCCATGTTTTTTTGTTTTGTTATCAGCAAAATACAGGTCTGTTGGGAAAAACTAGCAATAATTCATTTGTGTACTAACAGGGACTATAACACGCAATGCTCCCTCTGTGTATTAAGATAATGCCATAGCAGGTAATATTCTTCTGCAACTCTGGAGTGCAACTTGCAACACAATCTCAAGCTGTCTCTGCTCTACTGCCCCTATCTAAATCTATGTCTTTAAAGACAGACAACCAGTACTCCAGCAGTCTTTAAAGACACATAACCAGCATGAAGAAGTCTCACCAGCCTTTGAAGGGCAAATACCTCTCCATCTAGGAGCTCCAGGGGCAGGGGGGAAACAAAAACCAAAATCAAACCACACGCAGCTGCACCAATAAAAAAAGTGGCACTTAACACCAGTCTAAGATGCAGTTGGGAAGGGCAAGAAAACTTCTTTTGAGAAGCCAAAAGTCACAGTCAATCTCCTAAATAGGGCAGAACCACCAAATGCAGTCCTTCCATATGACTGAAGGAAGACTACGGACATCTTTTTTCCAATGGAGTAACAAGCAATAAAGTTAACAGGTTGCAGAAAAGCTGAGTTTAGTACATATGTACAACAGAATTGAGACTACAACACTTTAGCACAGAAATGTGACTGCTTCAGAGTGAGGGGAAAGTTTAAAAATGCCCTGGAAATAGGAAGGAAACAGAAATCTCTTATGCTATGCAACAGTTAAAACAGTTTCAAACATTTACCCTTGCAAGACCACTAAGAGACGCATGTTCCTTTTAGCGTAAGTGGACTGACAGACACTGTGGTTTTGCTGGGCCTCCAGGACACTGGAGAGGTAACGTTGGAAGTGGGTTGCACTGAAACATTCAGGACTATCCATAGTTTGCCGATAAACTATCCACCTAAACAACAAAAAACAAGGCAAGAAGTGAATGTTCTATGACACAATATTTCTGTTTTCTTTTTACTTTGAACCAACAGACCAAAAATAAATTTGACAAGGCCTAAAATTCCACATCTCTCACACCACGTGGGAAAGAGGAATTTACTTGGCTTTCTATCATTTCCAGCTGAAGCACATTCTTTACATTACTGCCAGAAGGTTTTGTGGGGTTTTGTTGTTGTTTTTTAATAAAACAATGTTCAACAGCTTCTTCAAAGCAGCACGTCACATGAGGAATTCTGATCTTTGTTAGTGATGCAGTAAAATAAAATTATAGACTCTGGGCATGAAAATATTTCACTGCAAAAATAAAAAGTAACAATGACATTTGCAGGAAAACATGACGAAATGTATTATTACAGAACACTTTAAAGTCAACTTACATGTTTGCCTTAAAAACAGAACCACAAAACTGTTCTGAATCAACTTGCTAATATCAAGACAGTGAGTTAAAAGTAATACAAAAAAACAATCCAGAACATTACTAAGATTAAATGCTAAGGTGTTTGGCCTAAGATTTAAAAGGGTAAGAATTTTTTTTTTTTTTAATTTTCCAGAAGCTATATCAACAGACAGAATGGCAAATTCCTACAGCAGGTTTATCTTACTGCCATACAACAGATGTCCTGAATATATCTCCTGCTATTATAAAATAGAAACCAGGTCATATGAAAACCAATGCTGTAGCAAGGACTGTTAGTATAGTCTTTTCTCCAAGAAAAAAGCATTTTAGACTTACTACCACAAGTCAGTAAATGGAAGCTCTTCACCCGTTTCCTTCAAGTTGTGATGACTTCCATACTTGTGTAAGGCAGGATTCATGTGGCCCTTCTAAGATTATTCTTAACTGTTTGTAGCATCAGTGATAGTTCCAGACACACATCATAGACCTACAGTGATACCTGTGGTATTCTTAATATGGAATAGCAACAAAGAAATCTCCTGTACTACTTTTCTTGTCTAAATGTCTAAAATCTAAGGGCAAATCTACCTGGCATAACCCAGTTAAGTGAGATACCTGAAGTAACAGAATTGAAGTGATATACCCTACCCTACAGTGTGCTATGTAGAACTAGTTAAGGTGCCTCATAATATTTACTGAATTTATTCTTATAACACACCTGTTTACAAATTAGAAACTAGGATATAAAAAAATAAAATAAATAAAGTGAAACATTGATAGTTTCATTTCCTTCACGCTGAGTAGTTCTTTGGTGATTAGTATGACCACTGCTTTGGAGTGTAAAACCAGAACTGTACGAACCTTCCATGCTCCTTGTTAAAAGTTACAAGAAAAGCGCACAGATCACTGCAACGACATCCCGGAAGACCAGTTATAATGGTGATAACCACCTAAAACACAGGGAACAGGTAAGAAGGGGGGCAGCTTGAAGACTAGAAATGAGCTACAACAATTACACCCACGTAAGGCTTCTCACTTGATAAAATCTTAAGTCTAAACACAAAATTAAGTGACACTAACCACAGAAACAGCGAGATAGCGTAGAACTGCAATTGTGCTTATGCAACTACTCAGATACACATAATTTTAGAAAGATGTATTCACTCTTGCTTTTCATACTTTAAACACAGTGAAAGGTTAATTAACAAATACAGCAAATGGTATTATCAAAACCTTTACATTAAAATATAGTCTGCAGTGTAGGATTAATTCAGTGTTTTGTCTGACATCTGCAAGACACTAAATAGGTTATGTTTCCTGTGATGACAAGGGTACGTTCAAATACATAGAACAGTATTTGAGGAAAAATGGTTCAAAAAGTGATGGTGCATGTCATACAGTCTTGTCAAACACAAAAAGCAACTTTAGATTCCTGATAGTGAACTGAGCATGCTATACACAAAGTTTATTCCAGCAAAGCTGCATTTTGAGTAGGACTGGTAAGAGGCTGCACACTAACAGCTCTAACATACCAATGGCTTTTCTGCATAAAGCACCTCTGTTTCCATTATGTGTATTTCTTGTGGTATTTAAACAGCCATCATAGCAAAGAAACACTGAAAAGCAGTCAGGCCATATTTCTGAAGTGTGTGCACGTGTATATATATTTCTACACTATATACTGGAGTGTGCTACAGAAGTATGCAACTGAGCTCTGGAGGAAATACGACTAAAACAACTCTCTGTGCTGAACTTGACTTAAGAAATTATGTCACACTGGCAACCAGTCATCATCCTGCTACTAATAGACAAATTACCTCTTCAGTTTCTAACTACATGATATTTGAAGATAGCCATCTGCAGACTATTTGCATCCTAACGTCAAAATCACTTTCAGATGCTCACAGAAAATGAGTATTCATGATAATAGATATAGGGAAGTAACTCAGAAAACTGAGGTACTAAGGTTGCATGTTTTATAGAATTTGGTATGAACATTATAAAAAGATTTTTCTTTTTCTTTTTTTAAACATACACAGAGACAGTTAAACCAACCTTAAAATCAAATTTAAAAACATTCATAAGGGTTTATTAATAAAGACTTAATTTTAAGTGTCAGTATGGTCTCTGAACTAGATCCCAGAAAATAAGTCTGGTACCGTATTGCAATATGCAAAGAGAAAGACTATATTCCTGCTGCTCTGACTCTCTTGCTTACAGCAGATTTCAAATGCTGGAAAGTTACAAGGAAATATTTTCTCTGAAAATGCTATTTAAAGCACTTGTTAAGTTTGACAATTGTTATTGCCCCTATAGAGAACTGAGTGTTCTACAGATAATATCAGCAAATGTTAAATATCATGTGCTACCTCTATGCTATTTAAAGGACTTTTATGTTCCAGAGAACAATTCAGTTAAATTATTCAGCAATTCATAAAAACAAGCTACTGCTTTAGGGCGAACTCTCTCTGGACATTAGAGAAAACCGTTCACTTTAAGATCTACGCCCCATTTTCTGCCTCTATTTTACCAAGCTGAAGGGCCATTAACACTTCCAAAAGATAGTTTAAATGAAAAAAAATTTAAGTAATATAATCAGGAAAACAGGGCAGAGCAATTTATTCTAAGAAACAGACTTGAAACAAGTTTAGTGTGAACTGGTGGCACTGGAGAAGGAGGCAGAGAGCATGACTAAACATACATCACTACTTTACTACATTACCTGCAACAGAACTAATGACATACAGAATATTTGCTAAATATTGTATAATAAGCATAGGAAGTATTGTTGAGTTGCTTCCTTACCTTATCGCTTTCTGCTTTGCTATCAGGAATGATTTCTGACTGTTGCAATAGAATAGGAAGATGTGCTCTCATTATTGGCTCGTGACTGACGCTGCTGACTGTAAAATGTTGCAGAAACCTTTCAAAAATAAAAGTTTTATTTTCTTACAATCAAGACCAGAAGATTTCATCCATATAAATAGTTGGGAAATTGCTAAAGTAAGATTGTTAAAGGGTCAAACAGAGGCTTCCTAGAGAGGAAATAATTAATCTCAGATTAAAAATATCTAATGTGAAGACAGAGTTATTAATAAGCAATTTTTAGACAAGTATTACGGATACCAAAATATTTTTATATTATTTCTGACAAAACTGATCCCTTGAAAACAAAAATAATTTCTCACCTCTCTAATTCTGGAAGGGCAGCAGATATTTTCAACTCCCTGCATCTTTCCCCAGAAGGAAAAGACAAGGCATTAAATAGCTTCTGAACACTGGAATGCCTAAAACAAGCAGATTAATTGGTTAGTTAAAGGAGAAACCTAGAAATTTATCTTCTTTAAACCAGATGGCTACATATTAACTAGTAGAAAAAAAATAAAGCAAGTGTTGCACTAAGAATGCAACAATTCCTTTCTGAATCATTATCAAGATCTTCAATGAGTGACAACATTTTTCTGATTGTAGCACACAGTTAACGTATAATTGCACTAGAGTAAGTGGCATGAACTTACAGTCTCTTTTGTTCCACAGACAGGAATTCTTCCTGGATAACCGTTAAAGATAATCCTGAGTTTGTCTGGTTTTGCCACGAAGAGAAAACCTGGAACAAACCAGACCTATGTGTAAGCATCATTATTTTGCAAAATTTGTTTTGAATTTGTTTAGGAATTGTTTTTGTTCACTGAAAAAAAATACATGCATTTTAACTAGCCATTAAATATTCCACAATACTGGCGTCGCTGCAAGAATTCAAAATATGGAAGAAGACGCCACAGATCAGATTTTGTAAGCTTCTCTTTGGCTAAACTGGAACAGCTCTAAGAAGTAACCTTATTGAAATGGTCTAATTTTCCCCCCACCTTCATAGCTGGGGGAAAAATCGTAGGAAAAAAATTTACCCACCAAAGCAACAGTACCATTCACATGTATCTTTTAGTCATAGCATGCTTCACTGATAAAAATACTAGCTATTTCTAGTCCAACTGCTGAAAAGCAGGAACTGAATTAGTCTAAGTCTCCTTTAATAGTATTGTAATTTTCATGAGGTAAGATTGCAGCAATCATTTCTAGAAATTTAAGAAAAAACTCTGTTCTTTTGCAAAAGAAAAAGGGAGCCCTTCGTTTCTCTAGGGAACAGAGTTTTGGCTCACATCCTATTGCTCTAGCCAAGTCACATTAATATGAATGGCACTCTGAACCTAGAAATCGGATTCAGATGAATCACAGAGTCATTTAAGTGCTCGGTATTTCCCTTCTTTTAATAAGTAAAGGCAGCCGCCATCGTCATTTTTCACAATAATTTGCTGCAAGACAAAACAACTCGGGGGTGGGGGGAAGACTGCTTTCCATTAACAAATCGGCATCCTAAATGCAAGGGTACTGAGATAAAAAACATCAAAATAAACTAAACTGTTGATATTAACAAAGACAATATTGCTTGTGTAGAAGGATCCATGCAACCAAACAAATAACCACTTCAAAACACATGTAAGAGACTAAGGAAAATGCCCACAAGGGATGGAAAGAAGGACTGGTCAAAAGAAAATTGTATTCTTTAGAAGTCAATGGGCTAGGGATAAAGTGAAAACACAGGTCAGACAGACAGATCTCTATGGAAATAAATCAGTCCTTTTTGTATAACTTCATGAACGGTTAAAAAAAGAGCTGCTATGGCATTACAGAAGGTGAGGAAAACCAGAGAAATCAATGCGTCCCAAAGCCTAAGCAAATTTTCCTCTCCTACCAGTTAGAGTGAGGATGTGAAAGGTACTGTCCTGTCTTTGCAGGATCTGCAAACCAGATTACAGTTCTGTGTGCTCAAAATCTTGCAACCGTCTCGGTTACACTCAGATCTGGAGGAATAGGTAATTGCCATTCCCTATTTCAAGGAGGACTGGAATAATTAAAGCATGGGTCCAGTAAGTGAGTTATCATGCCATATGATTGCAGAAGAGTAAAACTAGTGCCTACATATTAGTGAATCTTTGTAATGACAGGTCTGTAGAATGACTATGTCCATGCAACTTCAGTGGTATGCAGACTTTTAGAAAAAAATTTGGAGGAAATCAATAAATACCTGAAGGCAAATACTAACAAAATACAGTACTATGTTTCCATGGCTCACACAATCAGGTACCCTTGATCTTATGAACAGTTTTTGTTCATGAGTTAACATCTTTGAGACAAAAGACATGTATCATCTACTTGAACTTGAGCAAAGCAACCGGTATGGTGCTAGATGAGAAACTGTTAAACTGCAAAAACTGAAACTTAGTATAGAACTGTTCAGCAAAAAGCTAATTCAAAGGAGGCCAGGAATAAATATCATCAAAAAAAAAGCAGCGGAATTCTGGGGACATTCACCAGCAGAGTCACTTAGGGAATGCCCCATGATACCTTTTGCAATTAATGTGGCATAGACTGAAGTAAATTGACAACATTTTGGGGATCTAAGTTGGGAGACAGTCTACGCAGCATTGAGATGCTTGATAGAAAAACTGATCTAACTGTAAGAATGGAAGAAACAGAAAGAAAAATGGGACGAAGGTAAGTATGAAAGTAAGAATGAGCACACAGGCATTTCTAGAATCAAGCTGGAGCATCAGTGGGTAGCAAAAGAGAAAGGACCTGAAGGGGTTTCTCAAAAAATAAGCACCATCTATTAATTCAAGGCAGCAATGAAAAATAAAGGCAAACCAAGGGTACCTCTGAACATTTTCAGAAGAGAAAACTATTATTGCCTCTGTACAAGAAACAAATACCCTCATCTCAGTTTGGATATCTACAGCCAAAAAAACAGATCAAAAGAAAACTATTACAACTATCAGAGGAAAAGAGAACTTTTAATAAGCATAGATTAAAAAGGTTCTGGTTTTATTTTATTAGGCCAAATAAGCCAGAAAGAATAGGTCTGAAATTTCCAAATACTTCAAGGATGTCCACTGGTAAAGCAAAAGAAAAACAGATATAAAAGTAGACCTAATAAAATAGGCTGAAAATTCAAAAACAAACAAACAAAATATTCCCAACCATTCGCATAGTGGAACAGTGGGAGGAATCTAAACACTTAAGATAAAAGGAAGAGAATTTTTATGGTAACATTAATGATACCAGTGGGGACTACTCATGAGCTAGGTGGTCTTTTCCAGTCCAGTGTTATGATCACATAATAAAACCCTTGTGAAGTCTTAAAACGTCCAGGCTTATTTCCTCAAAAGTGCTATTGTTATAAAGTTTCGTTTATTAAAAGCCTCTGCATTACAATGTATGAAGCCAATCTACTTAGAGAATAATACAATGCCATATGGGATACTTAAAGACTTCAACAAAACTTCCCTAAGGATCACGATCCAAATGTGTCTAACCACAAAAAAACACAATAGAACCTCTGCCACTACATACAATTGCTGTAGCCAATTATACACCAGTGCTACATTTAAAATGCAACTACTAGAAAACAAGCTTTTAGAGCACTCACTGGCTTCAGAAGACAAAATGAAAGCACATGGTGAGCACTAAACTTAATGAGCAACTCAATCACTAGAAATGCATACATAAGTTAAAGTTTCTCACACATGCAAGTTCCTAAGGTCAGGAGCAATAATGCTCCTGGGAAGGACTGGGAAGGTCTACACGGCAGGGCAGTCCACTCCACAATAATCTCGAATCTGCAAGGCAGATGCCGTAGGTCCCACAGAGAATCAGAGTTTCTGGTTGGAAGGGAGTCTCTGGAGGTCTCCAGACCCACCTCCTGCTCAAAGCAGGACCACTGCTGGCAGTACAGATCAGCTCAGCCATGCCTTTGTCCAGCCAAGTTTTCAAAAATCTTTTAAGATGGAGATTCACTGTCTGGGTGACCTGTTCTAGTCACTGCACCGACCTCCTACTAACCTTCAGTCTGAATCTTCAAAGCTGCAATCTATGGTTACTGCCCCTTGTTATCTTATCAGCCACTATTGAAAAAGTTATCTGTAACAGTCCTTCCTACTGCAAAACCCTGATTTTATATAAAAGATAAACAGCCTCAAAATCACATCAGCCTTCTCTCTCAGCACCCTCCATGAATCCCATCCAGCTTCATAGAAGAGGTTTTCAATGCATTTCCTAACTTGTTGCTCCCTCAACATTAACTGCCCCTTCTCCTTTCTAAACTGTGCCTTTTCACCAAGATACAGGTAAAGGTTTTGCTTGTGAAGACTGATGGAAGAAAGACCTTGAACTTTAACCTTTCCTGTATTTACTTACCAGGTGACAAGCTTTAGTGGCTTAACTAACGTGAAAAATAAACCTCTTCTTTCCAAATTTAATTAGTTAAGACAGACATTAACAAATTCACCCTTGCCTCTCATCTGAAACACAAAGAATAATTGTGTGGTTTTCCCCCCACCCAAACCAATCTTTTTTTTACTTTACCTGTGAATAAAAAGCTTTATAAATCTTTGTTTTGGGGAAAAGTGCAATCATCAAAAAATTGTCTTGGGTATGAAATTCAATTGGTAGATGAGCAAGCAAGGAACTTTTGATGCCTATAAAGAGAGCAGCAACAATACTGGTTGAATCCTAGAAAAGGAAGAAACAGGACAAATTATAATTAACAGTTACTGAAAGTGGAAAAAAAAGTTTGATACATTAAATAGCAGAGATCAGAAAAGAACTACTACAGTCTAGCTAGGCTCGCATAAAGATTTCAACATTCATTAGCTTGTGTAGGGCAGGTATGGAGCAGAAGGATCAACTGCAGCCACTTACAGTACTCCTCAGTTTCTACTCTGCAGCTATGAGAGATATCATAAGCTTTAAAGGAAGCACCTGAGAATGTTCTAAATACCTATGCTTTGTCTTGTCTTGAAAAGAACAGTTTGCATTTCAATATCTACTCTTTTCCCTCCACCAAAAACTAGACCTTTAGCCCTTTCCTCTGCTAACACTTCACAACAAAGCCACCTTCATCTATACCCACACATCTCTGACACCAATGCCCCGGAAGAATGAATTAAATGTCAGCTAAAAAGATTAGAAGGATAGCATGGTGTTATTGCAAACTTTTTTTTTTTGTACCATGCTCTTGAGTTTCTGACCTGAAAGGAACCATGCTGCAACAAGATACAACTATCAGGCCTGCAATTTGAAGTGTAGGTCACTTGTATTTTGGAAGTGTCCTGTTTCTCTCAGATTCTTTAATGAGCACAAGTTCTATTAAATCCATTGCTTCTTCACCTGAATCATGTCTTCACCAACAGGAAGCTGAAGCCTTCAAGATCGGTCTCCCTCAGAAGCACTGAACTCAGGTTGTCCAATTTTTGTTCTAATAAAACACCACCTACCCTTGGTTTTCTAGATTCCAAGACAGGCATTTATGCACAGCTTCGCAGGATGCTGAAGCGTTTTATGCTCAAGCTTTGACTTGTAACTCTTTTCACGCTGCTGAATTGTACTGTTTTTCTAATACTTTGGTGTGAAATATCCCTGGAAAATGGGGACTCCATTACTTAGGGTTCAAATCACAAATTGAGTAGCATCCATTTCCCTTTCAACAGGAGAAGTGGGCAAAGAACTCTACTTACTAACTTTCGAGAAGAAAAAGCTCGAGTTGGGGAACACTTACTTAAGAATTGGTATCAATTCAGAGACATTTGCAAACAAAATCTCGACCCTTTGCTGAGGGATTAATTATAAAAGTAATGCTCTCAAAGTTATTGAAGTTACTGAAGAACATACAAAAATGTTCTCCTAAGAAAGAAAATTTTTCTCAAGAGAAAATGGTTTTTGGAACATGGTCCACAGATCCTGGATTCTGCAGGATAGCTTACAGATTTCATGAGAAGCAACTAAAACGCCAACTCATACATGCTGCAATCTGCATGTGAAGTGTCCAACAGAATGTGCTGCTCCTCCTGGAAAATGTTTAGGATTCCACAAATTGAAAAAAGCTGAAAAGAAGCAGCAATAATCCCCACGAACATTAGGTTAAAAGAATCCAGCTCAAAGTTTTACAGGATGTTAATGTTGTGAAATCCAATATTACTTAGTATTTGTTCACTTGATTAATGGCCGAAATGAATGCTGGATTCAGGTACTGAAAATACAAGTTGAAATACTCGGTCTTAAATAAGACCTTAAACCCAAGCACAGAGCATCTTAAGCTCTATACAGTAAAGATGCCTTGATACAGTTTATTGAGACACCAAACAGCTACAGAAGAAAAATAAATAAACCTGGGAGTTCGGAGATTGCGTGGCAGCATAGGCTGTTACGTTTTCTTTTACCCCCAGGATGGCTGGTACTAAGATGGAATAGTGCTGCCTTAGGATATGGGAGTTTTGTGTTTGACTCTGCTAAGATCGGGATGGTTTCTGCTTTAGACCTTCATGGTACAGTTGTGAGGAATCTACCCTGTCCACCATGCACTCGATGTCTATGAGCCTCAAGGACTTCAGGAGCTTAGGTGGCAGCTAGGTGCCCAGCTTCTCAGAACAGAAAAGCCTGCAGCACATGTTGGAGGCAGAACAGCAGACATTTTTAAGTTAAAAAGAAAAGCATCTAGCAGGCATGGTGATAGAGCTGCTAAGAAACTATACTTTGCAACACTTACAAGTCTTTGTATCCTTTATTTTAATCCTAGTATTAAATTATCCTTTATTTTCCATCAATATTGTTGTTGCAATAACTTTCAGAAAAATCATACTAAAAATTACCCTTCTGCTCCTGTCACTTCTTAACATTTTAAGCTCTCCACCCTTGCATTATGCCAAGTCAGTTGAACAATAAAATGCTCTCTGTCAAGGTTTAGCTTTACACAAAAATCTGGCATCAGTTCAAGAATGATAGCCAGGTCCCATAAATAGCTAGTTTCATGAAAGTGAGTGTCTTGAATCAAACAATAGAAGGAAGGTCAGTGTTAAAATAGCTTCTTAAACTACCAAGGGGCAATCAATATGATATACAAGAAAAGGCAGCTAAGGTAAGATTTGCTTCACTGTTGTGTTTTCATCTCAATTGAATTACATACTTTTATTGTATTTTACTGGTTTCCTCCATTATATGATGAAATCATAGCAACACAATGCTTTCTGGAGGTCACTAAACACATGTGTAATACTGTACCTGAAGAAAATAGAAACTAAAGGAAACCGAGATTTCTTTTTCTTTTTCTTTTTTTTTTTTCTTTTTTTTTTTTTCTTTCCAGTGCTTAGGAAACAATAACCAACCAAATTAATCTCTTTTCCATTCTGAAAAAGTGATAGTTAACCCAGCATGTCTGCCTTGAAGAGGTAAAAAACAAAACAAAACAAAAAAAAACCCAAGTTGCCATCATTAACCTAACTCTCAACTCCCACTAAGCTAGAAGATCAAACTATTAGCACGGCAAGTTGGCCAAGTGAAGTGATATAAGTTGATCACAGGGATAGCAAAAGTCTACACCTAACATTGTGTCTTTTACTGTAATTACTCAGAATATGTGTAATTACATGCAACATGCCTTTCCTTCTCACTTCTTAGCTTGGGAAACATGAACCAGTCATTCCCTTCATCCTGTCAGTTACACAACACTCTACGACAGGAGACAGACACTGCTCGTGACCTCTCCAGAGATAAAGTAGTACGCTGCCATGAACATTCGACTGAAGGTTAAATATATTTTGAACAGAAGACAGCATTTCACCCTCCAATATACCATATGACTTCACAATGCCTCGAACTTTTCTTTATCCATCACTAAGACTGCTAGATGTTCTATGAAAGCTACGTTCTGCAATTTTTCTTTTAATAAAAAGCCATTTTCTACACTATTAAGACCACATTCATAATTCAGTCTAACACAAAATTCTCTCTTCCTTACAGTTTAGCTAATCAGTAATTGGTTAAGCTAACCAATACCAAAAGCATAGAGATTTGCATCAGTTATTACAGCTTTACACACACACTTATGAAACTGCAACTGGAATCAAAACTTTGTACTAGTACCCTACAGAATTATTGTTAAAAATTGATTAAAAGTTTATGACAGTAGGAAGAAACAAAATACTCACCCCATCATAGAGTGAAATGGAACTCATATGGTTCTTTGAAATGGAAATGCTGCCATGGTGGGGATCAGAAAAGAGGATGCCATCTGAAAAGAAGTACAATTTGCCTAGAATTTGAAAGAAAAAATTCTATTAGGTATATATCAGCATTTCAGCATCATGTGATGAATGTCTCTTCTTTCTGAGGAAGAAATCTGTGTTCTTGCAGAATTTTGTTGTATTTAACATGCAGTAGTACATTCGAGTAAAGATTTGGGATAGTATCTAGACAGCATTCAGAGCACAACCATTTGATCTACCCTGGATCTCACAATCGAGGGCAGGAATCATAACTATGATTGCATTTGACTTAGCCTTATCCCCTGGAGCCAACTTATCGAAAATATTCTACAGCTTTTTTTTTTTCTTTAATGCCAAAAATACGTCCATCATGTTGAATAGTGAACTCCCAGAAATGTAAAACTGACAAAACGAGAACTTAAGAAAAACTTAAATCCAAAACAACTGAAAATTTGAACATTGTAACAAGTTGGTCAGATTTTCAGCAAAATGTCAGTACACTAACACATATCATGCAGACAGTTAAAAAAAACAAACAAAAAACCCAAACCAAAACAGTTTTCCTTTCACTTCCTGACCAAGACAAACTTTAAAACAGAAATGCCCTTTACCTGCAGACTTGCATTTTCTTTTGCATATAGAGACAACTGTTACTGGGCTAGCAATTTCCCTGGAAGCTAACAATCTAGTGACTGCTAACAGAGACATTGCATTCATTCCATCTGTTTTTCTTGCCATCTTACAGACACTTTGGTTCTTAACAAACCTGCATGACCAGGGAAAGCAGCTGGAAAATGAGAAACATCAAGGCTAGATGGTATAATGGATAAAACCAAAATTCCATCAAAGTACTAGAAACTGACATCAGCAAAAAGCTAATTTCCAGCAGTCATAAGAAAGCCATGAACAAATGACTAAGCAGGGGCTGCCAGCTGGACCTCTGCTACCAGTGGTGGACCATGCATTAAAAGCAGGATCACATCCCACACAGGGAAGCATGTGAGTCAGCAAAAGGGAAAGGTTAAATATTTTCTTTAAAGAAAAAAAAAAGACAAAGAGAAAAAACAGCATTACTCAGTTACATTTCAAAAGCAGCAAAGCCAAGCAGCAAATTAACTAAAATGTACAGCTAAACATGACCACACATCTAGCTCAATCTATCAAACAATGCTCAGAAGAAATAACAAAGAAACTAAGAGGTTTTCCTCTTGAAATGGCAACTTAGAATAAGATCTTCAAAATTGTTCAGTATTAAGGCTTCGTTTTAATAAAAAAGATCTTGATATGAAATCAAATCACCATACCTAGATATGCAATGTCAATAGTTACCTAAAAAACATATAGGCTCTGCTAACTATGAACATTAACTGTTTTAGACTGAAGGTTCCAATTAACATAAAAATTGCACTGGAGAGACAGCTACTATTAAATTGGGAAACACTATGATCACAAATTCAAGGTCCAAATTCACAGCAAGCAAAATGGAGACAAAGCTATACATAATTACATAGATGTATATGTAAACTATTAAACCTCCACAAGATGTTCATTGCTGATGCTTCCAGTGCTCACAAAATCCAAGCACAGGTATGTGCCTTCTATTGAGTGCTCGAGGAAGAAACATGCTAAGTACAACACTTGAAGTACATTTCTGTCAAATCTCACAGAATATCACACTTCACAGATGTGTCAATGGGGAAAGAAAGGAAATCAGAAATGTTAATTCTTTTCTAACAGAAAAGCAAACCAAAAAGAGTATTAGTTAATCCAAACTAAAACAGCTTCCTTTAACTTGGAATTCAGTGAATTATATCAAGAACAACTTGATACACTACTTGTATATTTTCCAGAAGAGATTAAGCACAAAAGAGAGTTTCATTGGCAAGACTGATTGACTCAGTTAAGTTCATCCTACAAAAATCTGTAACGTAGATCTATTAGCATACAAAGGAAAAGGTTTAACAGCCTGAACTTTCCTGATGCATTTTAGTCATGAATGTATACCTCATTACAGCAAGACACAAGTGACAGAGAGAGAATATGAGTGCCTGTCTGACAGCACCTTTTGTACCTAATCTTGCCAGACTACATAGCTGCAACCTCAATAGAGCCCAAATTAGAGCACAGCAAACGGTCTTGCAGCATACATGAAAGGGAACGAGATCAAGTTCATTTTCACTTGACACCTAAGAAAATATCTCGCTTGTTGAAGTGTTACATAATAGTCCTTATACCACCTACTTATAACTCTCCATCCCAAGAGTTATCAAAACATGTAACTTCACAAATGTCCCCAAAAAAGGGAAAAAGTAAATTGCTCCACTGGGGTACACAGAGCCAGTTTTCACAAAGTCGTCCGTGTCCGTCCCCACCCCTCCCACCAAAAAATAAGATTCACCATTCTCTAGTTATTTACTGAGTGAACACGTGCCCACAGCACTTTATCGCAAAATAGCTAAATGCGTTATTCTGCATTAACCTTCTTTCTTTAAAATCTGTTCAATTAGAGCACAAGCAAATTCCGTGATGTGAAGGTTGCTGTTTAAATGCTTTGTATATCATTATTTATCCTCAACACTACATTGCATAACTACAAAAAAAAAAAAATAGCTAAAGATTTTCCTCTAAAGATCATCAGCTTATACTAGGCACTTCGATGTCAGATATTAGTTATCTTTTGTACATCAGTACTGTGACAACAGTACCTTCTCTGTACAGTGGAATATAAAAATATTACACCTGAAGAAGTATCTATTGGTTCAAGGCAAAGCAAGGCACATTAACACAAGGCTGTGGAGTGAGGGAAACCCCTCCCAACAGTCCTCCCAAATTGTCTTTACTCGTATTACTGAGATTATTCATGTTACTCTAAGTCACTGAAGAAAAAGGCACCAAAAGAGGAGGAATGATCCAAGACTGTTGCTAGTGATCTCATGTCAGAAAGCAGTAACTTGACTGAATGTGAGAAGGACAAAGATCAAGCACCTTTCTGTAATACGGTGAGCGTCTGTGCTGACAAGCACTGAAGTTCCTGAGTGAAAATGACAATGGAAAAAATCTGGAACAGCATGTCAGCTCCAGGAGGAGGCTTTGGTAGGAGCAAAGAACACAAGGCTGCAAATAAATTTAGAAGCAAAACATTCCAGTCCCCTCCTACATCACAGGCAGCGTATCACATTGCCTGAAAGGCACACATTTGCCTTCACTTCTTGAGCTGGCAGCCCATGGCATCCTGTCACTACTGTAATGCCCAATCTTTCCAACCTAATGTTCATATAGATACAGAAAAGGCAGAAAACATATGGTACATTATCTATTAAGGACAGACGCAGCCAGTTTGTGCATGCTTTTGAATGTTAACTATGGATAAAAGCCATCTCCCAGGACTGCAAAGGCTGATTGTCAGAGTCCCATGTGGCTCAAAAGCAAGCCTATGGCTCTGACAGGAATCCTTCTTCTAGGATTAGGAGTTTCAAGCAGAGGTTGGGGACAAAGAAGTAAGTCATGGAGTTTAATAAGAGAGAGTTGTAAAGGCAAATGGAAAGAAAGTTCAAGACGATGGTACAGGCAGGCTCACCAGATGTGTGAATCCCAGAAACCGTGCATCTCATGTTCAAAAAAAAAAAAAAAACCCAACAACCAAACCCCCCAAAACCCCACAAGATAAAGTGGACCAACTCTATAAGTAATTGAAAAAAACCACATCTCACCTTCTGCAGGCATGGCCTGTGGATTGGTAGAATACATATACGCTCCATCTCCTCCAGTGAGTAAAGTGCCCAGAAAAGATTTGTCTTCCTAAACAGGAAAAACAAACAGTAGTATCACAGACTGGATCAAGGACTGTAAGCCAGGAAAGAGTATTTTCTCACGTTTTTGCTTCAAGAGAAAAGATTTTTTTAAACATCATCTGTCAGACCTTTATTTAAAAGAGTTTTAAATTGCACTGATACAGAAGAACTAGTGAAAGACAGCATGTCGAGAGCATAATTTTTAAAAGCACTTCCCCCCCCATTTTGGTTTTGCCAGCAGCTGTTAAGTTACAAGTCATTGTCACAACCACAAGGCATAGCTTTTTGTTTTTAGATTGTCAATTTACTGAACTAAAAGTATATTACAGGAAAATAAATCTATTTATAATGAAGATTTCGGGTAACCACAAATTAAACCACAAATGTGAAACTCATGTGGTTTAAGATGTTCCCAGACCCCAAATTCTTTTTTCATAGTGCTTAAAGTGTTTTTCTTTAGACATTTAGCATGCTAATTAAGTTAAAAGAAAGTTGCATGTAGAGTGGCATTGAGTTCGGGGTTTGGGTTGGTTTTTTTTTTTTTCCGAAACACATGGGCTTCATGGGTAATACTTGGTGAGACTTCCATGAAATTGTAGCTTTATTAGAACTCTTTTTGCTCTTGGGTTTTGTTGTTCTTTGAAATAAAGAAAACCTCAAACTTTTACACACAATGTATTTCTTTTTTGTAGGTCAAAGTTTAAGAGACAGGGTAGAACAGGCAAGTCTGTCATAGAAGAGGAGTAACAAGCACAAAAGCCAGTTTTGCTAGCAGCTAAGATTTTTTGAATACTGGTTCTTGAAAGCATAACTTCTGTATTTTAACAAAAACATTTAATTTACCTTCAATATACACTGTGCTTTTTCAGACAGTTTCACATCACTATCTTCAACCTGTAGCCAGAAACAGTTTTCATTTGTATTGTTAGCAGATAAAGCAAGTCTAACATTAAATAAAAAGCATTAAAGAAGATTCAAGGCAAGACAAGAACCTTAGGTACCACAGATAGATAAAGTCCTGAAACCTGAGCACTTCAAAGACAGCTTTGCACTCTTCAGTACTGTGTTACCATGGGACTGAAATAGTTCCCTGAAACACATTCAAGGGGATGCTCCCCATTAAATTGTTTTATAGCCTAAAATACCATTGTATAGTCAAAGTAGTGTATCCCATTTAGTCTTATTTTTTATTACCGTTAAAGTGTTTAAGAAGTACTGCTTGCCAAATGGCATATTGTTGTCCAACTTCATAACATTCATTGGAATTACACCTCTAACACAGTGTAGAATGTCAGAGGTCTGGAAGCAGACCTTTCTTTCTGTTGGGGCAGACATTTAAGTCATCTAAAGTGCCCCACAATAAACAGAATTTTCAAGAGTCACACTGAGTACTTGAAAAACACCCAGACCTTTACACAGCTAAAAAACTAAAGTGATGAAAATGAAATAATTTAAAACTTGTGTTATGAATGGAACCATTAGTTTGTTTGCACTTACTAGTTTTTCACTTCATGTCCAAACTAAAAAAATCAGAGTAGTATTAATATATTAACATTCTGTTTCAATGCCCAAGTTCGATACTTTTTCCTCATACATCCATGCTTTTATAACAAGTTTTGTTTTGTGAATCTGTATGTATAGAAACAACTCAAGGAAGTTTTTGTGTACTAACCAGCCAAGAAGCATATCTTGGGATAGCTGCCGTCAGTATTATGTGGCTGGTTTCTGAATTAATGCTGCCACCTGCAGGGAAGTAAATGGAAAGCAAAGTAGTATAACACCACCCATATACTTCAGACTGTTCAATAAGTTACTTTTAAGACGTGAAACTTCTTTAGGACATATGAAAATTTCCTCACTGTTTTAAGGACTTATTAAAGTGAAGCTTTCACAGCAGACTAGCTCCCAGTCTCTTGTGCTGTAACATACACAGAGCTGCTAAACAATACCAAAGAAACCCTGCTTTTATTCTGGTCTTAGTATATGGCTTCTTCCCTTGCTCTCCTCCCCACCAAAAGTGTTCCAACTCGCATGGTTAAAAACCCACAGCCTGTCTGGATACAAGAGTTCATAAATATTGTTCAGACAACCTCAATAACTATCCACCTTTGTCACATGTAAACAATCTGGAAAATAAGCACTTGTCTAAAGTTCTGGAAATTACTCAGTACCCTGTATTTCAAATTTAAGACTGTTCCAAAACAAGCTTTCTAAAAATCACATCCTTTTTTAGTTTTGTTTCATCTCTTGCAAACAAAGAAACAAAGAGCAATTGAAATTAAAATAACATATAAAATGAGTGTTACAAAAGTGATGGAAAGACCTGTTCAAATTTCCTCATAAAATAGAAAACATTCACTAAGACTGAAGAAAGTTTAGGAAGGGTACTATTTCACTTGCATTTTTTACACCTCAGCCCTGCTCTATCACAAGGCAGCCTAAAGCCCAAAGTCCTTTCAGTGAGATTAAAGGAACTTGACACTTAAGGTATTCATTACTAGCAAGCTAAAACATTTAGGTCTTTTAATTAACCCAAAGGCTTAAAACCATAATGGTAATGGTAATAACATCCATCAGAAGCCCTTTTGCTCCTCTATCACATCAAAGCTAAAAGCATGACAACACCGGTGTTAGAATTTAAAATAGTTACCTTTTTCTTTTACTTGTATCTGTGATGTTAGAAAGGACTCTGAAAAGACAACAGATCCCAAGCATCCTCTTTCTGTGAGCAAGTCTGGAATGTCAAACACCATCATAGATGCCTACAGCAATCAAACAGTTGGACAGAAAGGAAGAGAAAGCAGAACTTGAAACACTTCAGTTGAAGCACGGAAATCCATATTTTTTTAAACCTTCTAGAACACTGCTTCTATATTGTGGAAAGTCTGACATCACAACTCTATGTTAATGTTTTATTCCAAAATTCCACTGTCTAACTCGATGTTAAAACTCAATCTTACTTTGGTTTCAGCATCTGAAATCTCTCCCATCTCTCCCCTTACATATGTATTCATACAGATAAAAATCTCAGCATGCCCCATAAAAAAAAAACCACTTGAGTTCTATTTTCTAATAAAATATATAATCAGAATACTGAACAGCTTACCGTTTTAATCAAACTCAGGCTATCCTCATTATCCAATGGAGTAATTCTAGAACAATAATGATAATTAAATATTTAAAGGTTAGATCATTTTGAGTGACTTCATAGCAGCCGAAAACCTATTTAATTTTAAAATAGACCCTTATTTGTGTAGGCCATTTCAGTCAATTAGACAGCATGGGGATTAAAAAAAGAATAAGCTTTTGATATCAACTAAGTTAAAAGCACGATTTTAAAAGGAAACTCTTAATGGGCTCATGCTGCTTCTACTCATTAACAGTTAATAAAATTGGTCTGCCCAGTTGTTTTAGGTTTTTTTTAAATGTTTTTAAGATTCCACATAATTACAGATATGAAATCATTAAACTGTCTCATACACAAAAGCATTTAGTATATCTTGTATGAAATAATCAAATGCAATGTTTTCAAAGAAGTTCCAAGAAAAATAAACTTATTACTGTATAAAAAACACTAATTAACAACAAGAAGTGTAAGATAGTTATACAAACCTTCCGTGATTATTCACAGCCTGAATTTCAAAAGCAATTTTGGAGCTGTAGAACAGAAATTGTACTGGTGAAAAATGTGTTTTCTACTTCTGCTACATGTAAAAAATAAGCAATAATAGATTTAAAGCAAAGTAACTGCTAAAGTGATTAAAGCAGGAAAAGAAAAATTGAATCATTATAGTGATTTTAAAACTCTGAATGCATTATGAAGTCTTGAAATTTGGCAGTCATGCAAGTTCAGCTTAAAATTAACATTTGACATATTTTTTCCCCTCAAAAGAAGCTAATGCATTGACACAATACATCAATCAATAAGTATTTGAAAATACATACCGTAATGCAGTTTTAAGTTGTGTTAAATGAAGGGTATCTAACACAGACATGAGCATCTGCTCTGCTACCTCCTTTGCCTAAAAAAAAGGAAATGGAGAATAAAATAACTCTTCCCATACTTCCAAATCCCAGCAACTACAGGAGCATCCTAAGATAAACAAGAGACCATAGACTAAACAATAACACACTGATGCACCAGGCTAAAATTTTTTCTTTCACATATCTGGTTTTCCTTACTATAAGGTTAGGAAAATTCATGAAAGATGGAAAAACAATTGCAGATGGATAAGATCAGACAGACTCTGAAATATCTCTGTTTTAAACAGAATTCAGAGAGACTGGTTGGAGGCCACGGTATTAACTTCTTTAATGTTATGCAGTTGACTGAAACATTTTTTCTCTTTTTTTTTTTTTTAATTTTGGTTTGCATGTAATCTTATATTGCAAGCAATCCAAATCAACAATTACAGTGTACAGAATTGGTGCTTCATTTACCTTGGATTCAGTGGAAGTTTTAGCATAGCACTCAATGCCAGCAAGCACAGCCTCTACAACAGCAGTATATATTTGCGACAACAGCGTACTGAAGAGAAATACAAACACAACATTTACTAGACAGATAGAGTTTTCTTTCTCCTCTGTTTAAAGGAGCAGTTTTTCCTCTCATAACACAACACCCTTATACAGAAGGGGTCCTTGTTCAAATAAGCATAGAAATAGTTTTATACTTAACCTTTCAGTTTAAAAAAAAATAAATTACAGCAAGTAAATTGCTCAAATTACAGAGTATCTTGGGAAAAAAACCTCTTGGCACAAATGTATCCCTGCTGTCATCAGTCAAGAAAAAATGTTTTATTGTTGACCCTCACTGCAGTTGTGTTGAGGATCACATCCTAAATACTCCACAAGAATAGAATGGTAGCCCCGTATTCCACAAAAGCAAAACTGCAAAACAGAGTGAACTGACTTCAGAGACTGACTTGTTCTGGAGCATGTCAAGAAAAAAAGATACCAAAACAAACCAGTCACCACAACCTTTTGAGCACATCTACATGACAGCTTAGTCTGATTCCCTTCCTAAAAGGGAACTGAAAAAATTGTACAGAAATAAACAAAGATTAGGTGAAGCCAGAAGCAACTTACAGCTACTGACATATTTATAGCTCCAGAACTATTGGGAAAAGAACCAAACCCCCACACCTGTGCCCAACTAAGAAACATCAGCTTCTGTCTTCTAGCTAAATTGCAACAAGAAAATAAGTAGATCAGCAAAACAGTCCTACTTCCCCAAACTTTAACTCCTCTCATTACTCCTCTGCAACTGCTACATGTTGAGGGAGGGAAGAGAAGGGAGGAAAGAGAAGGATACAGTATTTAAGCCATATGCAAAGCATTCCTGAAGGATGGAAAAAAGCATCTGAAACTCTCAAACATGGCCCAACATGGAGGAACCTCAAAATGCACCAATGCCTGTCTTTGAACTTCATCCCCAATAGCAGTAAGAGATTTTAAAATTGAACCTTCTTACTACTTTGAGGTTTCTTCTATGTAATTTCATGTACTAACACATGCATTTAACTTTTGTTTTCAGTACACATTCCTTACAGGAAAATGTTTATAATTCTTCCTAACTCTGTAACCATTCCTATTTTCACTCAAGTTCACACGTATATTTGCAAGAAAACACCTCACAGTAGGCTGTGCTTTACATTAATAAGCTACAGTTACCTTACTCTTATTCCCATTTTTAAATTTTAACACTAACAATGCAAAACAGCAAATGGTATTTTCTTAAAAAAGGTAAAAATACGAAGTTTATCCCAGGGATACTTAAAGTTACACAGTCGGTTATACGCTCCAGCCAATCTGCACTCTAGGTCGCAGTTCTGCTTCCTAAATACAGCCAAATGTGGACTGAAAACTGCTTATGAAATATGTTTCCACTTTTTACTTCACTGGAAAACATTGACAAATATAAGAACCAGTTACAGGACTTAACTGCAAACTAATTCCAAAATCATGAGGTCAGGCTTGCCAGAAAAGCTAACTTTGCTGCTGTTGTTGAAAGTAGATTACTTGATCCAATACAGGGATGCTTCCAAGAAAAAGATACTCTCATAAAAAACACTGCCTCTATCAACTGACCCCTGCTTTGCTTAGAACTTCTCTAGCCATCTCGGTTAGAGCTGTATTTAGTACAAAGTCTTTTAGAAGTAGGACAAGAAATATTCTGTATGTTTAAGCAGAACATATATGTAACCAAAATTACCCATCAAAGTTAACTTTACTATAAAAAATGAAAAATCTGCTGCTCAGTCTATAATTTCACTGTTACGTCTTTGAGAACCACATCGCAATTACCAAAAGTCAACAGTACTTAGCATGAAAGGTCACCACTACCAGCTCCCTCTGACACATCTTCAATATCTTGCAAACATGTCACGCAGGCTTGCAAACTGCTCTGCTGCAGAAGCAAGAACAGGCTCCTAAAATTATCCTAACTAGCAAGAACAAAATCTCTAAGGAAAGGTCTGGTTTGTGAAGACTGAGAGCAGTACCAAAGCAGATTATCTACCATGTACTTAAAGCTTGACAGGTATCTACAACATGCAGAGAAGTAGACATCAACATGGATAAACAAAGTCTGAGTTTGTGAAGGTCAAAATGTCCAGAAGCTTTGTAGCTTACTAAGAAAAAAAATTCAAGAATTAACTTTTATTTATCCTTTAACATCGTGAAATTTCTTTGCAAGTTTGAGCATTCCCTGTTGGCATTTTCACCAATCATTATAAATCTCACACACTGTTTAGCTTAATGAAACTAGACTAAAAATTACTTTTACTTCTATCTATGGAACATGCTCCCATTCAGTTACAGATACTTTCTCCCTTTAATAAAATTTAAGCAAAATTTACTAACATGTCCTTTCATACTTTACTGCACAGCAGAAGGGATGTCACACTAATGATTTCTAGTTTGCTCACTGAAACTCTCAATGAGTAACTTGCCTTTGAAACCCTCTCACATTCCCATTATTCTAAATAAAAATCTAACTCTGCAAATGCCAACAGCCACTGCTGACTAAAAGCAGTTTTGACCTACTGCCACAAGGCAGAAAGAGTGAAGAGTTAAGGAATAATAAAAAGTTGGCAGCTTACACTTGTTCAGCTTGCTTGTGCATCTCGTTGTCATTTCCTATATTAAAAACAAAAATATTTGTTTTAAGCACTTTCAGAAGCAGTTACACAGAACTTCTTGGGCATAACATTTCTTCTGCATATCTTACATGACATTTATCCAGTATTTTATATAACCGCAGTTTGTTTGCAGATTTAAAAAAAAGCACAAAGCACAGGTTAACTTATATTGGTACAGCCAGTACCTACGAGGGCCAAGACTAAGACCTGCATCCCCTAAAATCAGCTGCACTGGATCAGAACAAAGATCCCTCTCACATTGTATCCTGTCTCCCAAAGTGGCCATTCCTGGATGCCCAGGAAAAAGCGCAACTAGAGCAAACATATGCTGTAATTCCTTCCATTTTGCAAGCCTCCAACCATCTTCTCTTTAGATACTTTCTGAGCTAGATATGGTTTCAAGATACAGAGTAACCCTAAGGAGACTGATTTTCCCCATGGACTCATGCAGCCATTTAAAGTGCGTAAGAAAATTGTTTTTAAAAATTTCACATGGCTTGTTTTTATTAGGGAATACAGCTATTATAACACACTGTATTGGACCCAAACTAGAGCATAAAGGATAAAAGTCAAAGAATTTTCTCTATCTTTTTAAGAATCCTCAATTATTTCGTAAAAAAAAAAAAAAAAAAAGCAGGTTTCTTTGACAACTACTACTGTGGATTACTCTATATTTTGGGGGAGTGTTTTTCTATCAAACAGTATGGAACATGGACTTAAATGTTTATCTTTTAAAAGGCCTGCACACTGAGGGTGCTCTCTACCTTCACACTACATTCTGATGCAAACACAAATACACTTCTTGACCTTTGAACTATTCTTTGTGAATATCTGACAGATTTTCTCACATGGAAGTAGGATGTGCAATGGAACAATGTTCTCCTATGATTTCATGCACTGGCTACAGAACTACGCAGTATCTACCACTCCGTAGCCTAATGCTCAGAAAGGAATCAAAGCCATCTTTTAATCGCTACAAATTTAAAATAATCCAAGAGAATAACTGTCTTAGATTACTGCTTGGTATTTTTACTATACTTACCCAGGAAAGGAATGTGAGTGGTTCCAAAAAAATAGGTCCTTGAGCAAGCCAGAGGTCCCTTTGGAGATACACACTGCACTACCTAGTTGTCAGTATTAATGAGATACAAAAAGACCTTAGTAAAAAAAAATGGTGCAATAATTAACAATAAGCTAAGCTCCCCTTAAGTCTTCTAACCACTGACATACTACAGGAAGTGTACAACACAGACTTAACTGGATTTTAAAAAAGCAACTTACGCTTTCAAAGGTATATTTCACTTTTGACTTGACCTGAATGGTTGAAAGACTTTGGAAAGGAGATGACCTCTGACTTCCGTTATCGTTAAGCATGTGTTTTCAATTTCCTATGTCAACTGCTCTTTTCATGAAGAAGAAAATGTGTCAGGTTCCCATAACTATGCTTGCACTTGGTCTTATTTGCTATTTTCATGACACCCTATTAAAACAGTATCACCTGTAAATAAACCACCTTTTTAAGAACAGTGTCAGAATCCAAGGACAACAGATGGAGCAAGTACATCAGAAGAAAACTGTACTTGCATTTTGAAAGATATCAAATGGTCTTAATGGGAATAAGGGGATAAAACACAAATTCAGAAGTGTTTTTACAGAAATAGGGTTAGACAGAGCAGCAAATAGAGGATGAGATTTCCCCGGGATGCTAAAACAATCCTCTCTCAGGCTTGCGACACATGCAATGTGTCCAGAATACCCCCGTCCGTCCATCCATCCCTAAGGCAACTATGCATGAAATATTGTCATGACAAGATCATAAACTCATTCCCTCAATCATACGTTCACTCCACAATGACCTGTACTCAACCACATCCACCTCCTCAGCAGCACAGACTTGGGACTCGCACAACTGACGGACACTCCCGGAGCCCGTGGAAGTCGGCTAGCAGGGAGAACTACACAACGCAATCTGCACGCTACCTCTCCTCCTTCGCTGCGAGTTACCTTCTTGATGCACCCAGCCCAGCCAGCCAGAGGATGTGAATTCCCTGGGGTCGCTTCCCCAGTTACGTCCCCTGCGCGGCAGTGCAACAAGCCATCGACCTCATCATATGTTTTAAAACTAAGCTTTTACTTGAAAATGGAAACAAGTTAATCTTACAACTTGATCTTAACATCGTTTGAACACCAGAAAGATTGAATTTCAGAGTTTCATGAACTGTTCAGTTGCTGAAGCATACACTGAAATTTGGATACACGTAAGTATCCTGTGTCTATTCACAAAGTCATTATCAAAAAAGGGGTCTTTCCATTTCTTTTTAAAAAATGGTTAAACAATTCCGATTAAAATAAAATCTGTGTGTCAGACTTAAGTACATCATATGCTACCATCAGGAAGATTTTCACTTAATGGCTAGGACAAACGTCCTCACAAACAGCAACTTTGTTTCACTAACCATTATACATCTCACATTGTTTAGCTTAATGAAACCCCACACATTTACAGCACCACAAGTGTTTAAAACCTTGGTTTTTTACAGGGGACAAAATATTTTAACTCATTCAGCAGTCCCTGATTAAACATCCAGTATAGTTTGACTTGGAAAGAGAAAGAAAAAGAAAATTTGTTGCTTAAACTAACTGATTGTTAAGGTAACATATGTTTTCATACGTTATGAAGATTTGGGTATTTAACTTGTGGAAAGTAAGCATTTTAAGGGCACAAAAAATACACAAAGAAAAAGGAAATATACACTGTTTCAAAATATCAGATAACTACTTAAAAACCTTACCATATGCTTAGCAGTGCTTCCACCAAGGCCAGTGTTTCGAACAAGATGTCCTTCTGATGGAAAATTAAAGTTACCAGAGTTCAAGTTTTCCTTAGTTGAGTGGCTACCAAACAGAACAAAGGGCTGCCGGCTAGGGCTAAGGAGAAAAGAATGTATCACCACCAAAATACTTGAAGAAAACTTACAAACAACAAATGAAATCACAGCTTGCAAGTCTGATGGACCAACTACTGAATTTCTCACAAAAAAAGCAGGACAAAAAAAAAATTTACTACAGCTGCAGAAAGCTTCCCATTGAAAAGACCAAGTTCCAGAGGAAAAAAAAAAAAGTACTTGAATTAACAAGACTATAAATTCTTTTATTTACAAGAACATATCTCAAGGCTGTTCCCTCAATTCTATTAGAAGGTTTTTTCCTCTTTTTTTTTTTTTAAAGTAAATTACCTTGAAAAGCTGACTAGTTTAAAATTTACCATCTTGAAAAAAAAACCCAAATTACTATATTAGAATTAAACAAAATTATTTTGGTTTTAGTTCTGGCTTTGGGCCCAAGACTCAGCTGGAGAAGTCAAGGTTTTTCTTTTCATTATTTAAATGCAAACAACATAGGACGCTGAAAACAATAAAGGACATTGAACTCCACTGTTTAATTCCAAATAAAGAAGAATCTGAAGACACAGTCAGGTAGCTAAGCAACCTTTACTTAGCTCAGAACAGCAGAACACTTGGTTTTGCTACATATGACAAACAACATTCCTCTCTCAGTTAAAATTCTATGCTGAAATAAAATAAAGCTGACCTGTATCGTCCAGCTTATATTGGCTAAGATTTGGGTTTTTAACTGCCCTGCTTTAAGCATTGGTCTTGTGCAAGTTGTGACTTGCAAAAGTATACTGACCTCTTCAACCTTTGTGTTTTAATTGGTTTTGAGTATCATATAAACAGGACCAACATTTTCAAACATAGCTGTCCTGTGTATTGAGTTCATGAGTTTGTTTGGATATCTGACCACGAAGAAATTGATACTAGAATGCACAAGGTGGATGGTTTCAAACATACTGACATTGTATATGTAATAACTACAGTATGAAATCCCATGAAAATTCATCTTATCCTTCCCAGAAGTACACTTGCATGGTTTTTTTTAAATATGCAAAGATGAGATGTGATATACTGAGATGTTCCCAAAAGGACTTATAAGCATTATGGCATCAGAGATATGGAAAGAACGTATCAAGATACTAGTGACACCACAAATTCACAGGGAATGAGTAATACCTGTTATCTGTTATATGGCTTGAGATCATCCCGTGACTGAAATAACTTCTGAAAGGCTGTGAAGAATTAAAAAAACCCAATTGATTAACAAGCAAATGAACAGAAAGTGTGATATATCCTCACTACCATTAAGAACAAACCTGAATTGTCCTTCTCGGACAAAGCTCCTGAACCCTCAAAAACTACTTCCAACCTCCATAAACAAACCCAAACACCATTAAGTCTCCTATATGCTTAAAAAACAACAGCCACTACCAAAAAATACTGCGCTGTTTTCACCCATGCTGTACGTTACCATGCGTTATGTTTGAAATTTGACATGTGCAACCTCAACTTGTTGGGAAGTGCACATACCAGAGCTTCCACCAAAATGAAAGTCAATCTACCTACAAAAAGGGATCTGTTGTGCAGACATAAATCAACTAAGCTCAATCATCAGTGAACAAACACTCGACTGAATTACACCAGGTACTCCTAAACCATCATACCATGGATAGGTAAGGTGGGTGGTGAACTTAGAAAAAACAATAGGTTTCTACTCATCAAACATGAAAGGTGAGATGGGGGTAGGGAGAAAACAAAACAAAACAAAATGATGACAAACAACAAAAAAAACCCAAAAACAACCAAAACCCCACACCCCCCGAATGCTCAATACTTATTACTTCTGCACAGATGATGCTAGCATTTCAAAGGATTACTGAAGCAGGCATACCTCCCCCGCCTGAGATTCTGATAGTTCCAGAATGAAGGGAATTTCAGTATCAAAATTAGCAAAAAAGTTGGTCCACTGGTGTTCAAAAATCATTAAATCCTAGAAGAAGAATATCCAACATTACTTAGTAAGGCAAGTGTTACACCGGAGAAAGGAAGTCACAGGTTGTACTGAATGAAGTCAAATTACTTTAGAACAACATAGATTACATTGCACTGTGCAGTATAGAATACAACCTGCCCAATGAAACCGTAAGTATGAGAAAAAGATAAGGACTTTCTGCTGGATTTTAGGGGGTCTTTTTTCAGTGTGTGGTTTTTAGTTTGTTTGGGGTCCGTTTGGGGTTTTTTTAGAGAGAGAAGAGGCAGAAGAGAGAAAGGGACCAGAGCCCTGCAATATCTGCTTGTAACCCAAGTACACTGTTTTGAGATCATTCATAACTCAGATCTCATGTTTCCCATAAGACTTCCAAAACAAACACTTGGAGAGATTTAATTTTCAGTTCTTAAATCTGTATATGGTTCTGCAGTAATTTGTATCTGACGTTAAGTAAGCTTGTGCACAGAAAATGAGGAACAGGGTGGGGAATTTGGGAAGCTCTTGGTATGCAAGTGGCAGACAGTCATTTCTTTATCTGCATTTGTAAAAAAAATTGGTAAGTGGAAAAAGAAATATCAGTAACACTTCATTAAAGCAGAATAGAAAAAAGTAAGATGACTACAGGTAAGTGTTGCATTCAAATTAAAAAAATCAGAGAATCAATAAAATTGATGATAAAACAGCAACCTTACAGAACTAGGCAATTTTAAAATGCTCTCAAGATTACTTTCAGTTACTTGTCACATACCAACTTCAAAGATGAGAGACATTCTGATTTTAGACAGTAGTTTTTCAGATATATATACAAGGCAAAACCAGAACTATGATTTTAGCAGTGGTGTAAGTATTACACAGTATTTTACTTCAGCCACTTCATTAATGCAGCAATGAATGAAATTTAGAGAGTGAATGTTGATGAAATCTTATAAGCCTTCCAAAACACTAATAAAGCCTATATTAGAGGTTTAAAATGAAGGTTAATATTTAGAGGGAGGAACGTATCATTGGAGAATATTCCAGTCTCAAACAAGCTTTTCATAAAAGCTAAGAACTAAAAAGTGCTTTTCTCAATTTTTTGGAACATGCCAATATTGCACAGAACATTCTTTTAAATCCCAAGTAGAGGTCAAATCAAAACTTTTTGAAATCAAAGCTGTGTTAACAAAAAAGTATAAACATATACCAGCTTCAAATGTTCTTTAAGATCACCTAACTTCAGCCTCACTGAGAAAACTCATCATTTTTAAAATCACCAATTTCTATGAAACCAGAATTGTATGAAAGCCCCATTCTTTTTTTTTTTTTCCCCCAGAAAATTTGAAGCCAATTTAACAACAACTTTCAGATTTAAAACTTCAAAATAGGGTAAGTAAGTCTGTTTCAGGGTAGACTTACCAGATACAAGAAAAGTCCCAAACATTTATCTCACTTCCACAGAAAGGGGGAAGTGAAGCACCAAAGAGAGATTATTTAGACTGACAGCCTTGTAAACTGTACGACATATTAATTTTCATTACAGAGGTTGATTAAACCACCAAATTGGTGTGACCTGCCAGTGTTCAACTAATAAAGGATACTTACTGCTGAACCTGCTACATATTAAAAGCCTATTTTTCTGCCAAGTTAGAAACTAATAAAAAATTAAAAATAAAATAGTATATACTAATACTCATACACTGCTTTCTTCTCTAGCACTGAGATCAAGCCATTGCATTAAAATGAGGAATCACTTTACACTGTGTTTGTATTTCATAAAGCATCAGGGCAGCCACTGTGTGTCACTGTTACCCACTTAAAGTAGCTACAAAGCAATCTTTAAAGTGTTTTTTCCTGGAAGAATGGCTGTATGTTGAAGTGGACTTTTTTCGGCCCCCATCACTCCAAAAGGAGGATTATCACACACAGACATACCAACTTGCTGTACTTTGTACATAGGACTATGACTTGAAAAATAGTCACACCATTTAGAAAAACTTTTAGGAGAATTTCAGGCAAATGAAGAAATTCAAGGAATCGCAGACAAGCTATTGTAATGTTTTGTGGACTTTGTGGTAGTTCTGAGGAAAGGAAAGAGACCTTGCGAACAACAGTATGCAAAGCCAGTAGATTAAGTCCGTAAGTACTATTAAAAGCAAACAAAATCACAACAATTTTGCTCTGCAGCTACGCTAACAGACTAGTAGCTGATGCAGGTATTCACCTGCATTACCTCAAAGAGCAAGTCCTCCAAGGAAACAGGATCCATTTTGCTGTATGTCTTCCACAAGTCAACACTGACATCCATTAACTGAAAAAGATTTTAAACACACTTCTGTGAAAAACACCATGAAGAATGTGACAGATTCAGGTTTAAGCCACACTGAAACACTTGCAGCAGCACACTGCCCAGCCTAGCAGTCCTCCTTAACTCTGAATTACACTACTGGTTACAAAAGAATTGACCAGATTCAAGTGTTCTGGATGCTTCAGAGACTCATCTCCTCAAGTGAGGGTTTTAAGTATGTGCAAAGTTTTGCTTGCATCTTTCAAACAAATCATTTCACAAGGTTTTTCAAATTGAGTTAATAGCAAAGAATAGTATCAGCTTGTGCAAGCAAAAGGGAAAGAGCAGTTTTCTGAGACAAGACAGACAAGAAGCAGACTCCACGGTTACTCGTCCCATGCACCAGCCAATTCTTGCTGTAAGCATAATGTAAATTTAGGCTAAGCTAGTTTAATTTAGCAATTTGCAATACCTTCTTCCAGTAGTAAATGATGCATATAAGAACACTATTCAAAATATATTCTTAAGGGACACTTTTATCTGAATTATTTCTGCATTTACAGGGTTCCCCACCACACAATTAAAAAATGCAACACTGACTGGAATTTTCTTAAACCATTGCTTTACAGTTATTCCAGTTACTCGTATTATTAGATATGGCAGTAATGATTTCCCAGACATCACTTCCACTCACTTAACAGTACAGTAAATTCTCTGGATTACAGCACCTTGAGCAACTCTTAACTTCTATAGTAAGAGCAAGAGAGCAACTGCCCTTAAAACATTGGAAAAAAAAAAAGAATGTTATCATCATTAGATTATCCTCAAATCTATCGGCATAGAACGCACAGCAGAGGGAAAGTCAGTTTGAGGAGCTAAAAATGCAGAGAGCTCCCCTTTTTAATAATGGCAGAAGTATTCATTTATAGATCATTTACAGTGATCCCAAATGTACTTCCTACCATAGATTGTTTTTTCCTCCCCATCTGTGACACATAGCAGCTGCCTAACGTATAAACATGCATAAACAGTTACGTAAAGATTTAAGAATGTCACTTCCCACTTGAAACCCCCTTATGACTTTAAGGAGGAAGAAAGCAAGAACTCAAACTGGAACTGGCTGAACTGCCAGAGCCGACATGCTTACTCTTAGACACTGAGAATTTTCATTGCTCCTTTTTAAGTCTGCAAGAACGCTATTAAGAGAGTATCAACTCCCGCAATGAAATAGCAGAGGCTCTGTCTTTACAAAGTCATTGCACACTGTTTCTACACATTTTTGCAAAGCCTCTATGGATTCATGAAATGAATTGGCAAGGGTAGTTAAAGACCCAAACAACTCCTAAATTCACAGTCAAATTTTCATTAACTAATTTCAGACATCAAGCAGGGCTATTGATACTTAGGCAGACCTCCACAAGGATGCTCATCTATTTGCACTTTGTATTTAATGGTTTTTACAGATTCACACGGCAAGATGATTACAGTACTAGTGATGGAATGAAGAAAGAAGAAGCGTGAAAAAAGGTATCAGTGGGAAGAGTACAGTGCTTAGAGAAAGGCACTCTCAAACTCACATAATAGATTTTTGAGCAAGCATGTACAGTACTACATGTGATAAGACTTTAACAATGGTACTATTAATTCCTTGTTTTTTTTCCAGTTGTCAGAAGTCAAAGAACATTGTGGCTGTAAAAACAGAGGAGTGACAAGAAAAATAGGACATCTGCATTTCTGTGGCAGAGGTCCAAGAAAATTTAAATAAAACAAGCTTCAAACAAGTACATAAATACAAAGCTGTCCTCTGAAGATGCTGTTCGAGTATATTTAATAAATAGGCAAATCAAATGACACAAGTTGCTCAGAGTGGAACAGCAAATCATTATTAAAACTAGGAGCATCACCCAAATTTTGACTGTTGCCCTATTCAGCAGGCTATGACGACCCAAGAATACACAATGTTGGTGAGAAAAGTAGATGCATCTCTTGTGTCAAAACCAGTGACCCAAGAAATACAGTCACTTCTGATTTTCTCAGTTCACTTCAAGGTATTTGTCACTAACCAGCTTCTTTTGCAAAGCTCTTGAAGATATATACCCATCTAGCAGAGTTTAAAAAAGTGCGTTTGTTATTGCTAGAGGAGGCTCTAGAAGATAAGGGAGAAAGTTCTAAATCACAGCAGTGAGGCTGCGGGGGGACCAAACAATCATGGTTTATCAAGGACAGAGTGCTGTGTAGCTCATAACAGTCTCTCAGCAAGACTGTGGTGTCTCCATCTTTGCACATTCAAAATTCAGCTTCATAAGAACCTGAAAAAATTCATCCAACTTAGAAGCTCACTTGAGTGGTGAGTCAGAACTAGATGATCTCAAAAGGTACTTTCCAACTGAAAAAATTCCATTATTTAATTTCTGCTTCAGAATGGAAACAGAAGAAAAAGAAAAATGTAACTACTTACTTCATATTTCATTGTAAAGAAGCCATCACCCCCAATTCCTTCCAGCGCAAAAGCCTGCACTATTGGCCACTTTTCAACAATGAACATATCAAATATCTGTAGATGACCTGCAAAAGAAATGTTTCACAGAAACATTCTCTCACAAATACTGGTGGTTTAACTTTCTGTGAGATCTTAAGAGTTGTTCTGAGATTCTAATAAAGGATGTCAATTATCCTATCTTTGTACAACTTGAAATCCGCAATTGAAAAAGCTTTTTTTGTTAAGACAGTAGCTTTTAGAAACTCCTTTCTCTACACCCCAAATTTTGCCCGTTTTTTCCAGCTATTGGTCTAGTAAAGGCTATTGTGCCTCCTTGTAAATTTCATTCCAAGACCATTAGCAAAATTGTGCCCATTAAAGTTCAAGATGATAAACAGGAAGCTTTGCTTACCCTAATTTCTTCAAATATTTGGCCTTAATTAAAATATGGTCGACATAATCCCCATGTTAATCAGAAGTTTAAGTTGGGGTAGAGGACAACTATTCAGCCTAGTACTCATTGGTGAAGCTGTAAGCCATCTGAAGTGAAGTGTGTTTATCATCCTTAAGCTACACACCTTCTTTAGATACTTCCTAACAAAGAACCACGATCCTTCCCCCATGCCCTGACCCATTAATGTTTTTTGAGGCAGTCAGAGCATATCACTCTTTCCTCAAGACAAGCAATGAAGAATTAGGAATTTAAAAAAACAAAACCCCCCCCCCCCCCAAAAAAAAAACCCACCAAAAAAAACCAAAAAACCAACACCCTGAATTAGCTTGGTTTGAACATAACATGGTTCAAAAATAAAAAGCTTTTCTTTTTTTCTTTGCATCTCACCTACTGTACTACAGATCAAACCCCCCACACACTTATGCTGCACAGTGAAGTACATGCACTGCATTACTTTTGCATTATTCACTGTTGGGGATACTGCAAAGTACACTTTACCAAACAATGTCAGATTACATTGTTCAGGCTGCAAGGCTGGCTACAGATCATAACAGGAAGTCATGCAGTCCAGTTTTTTCAGTGCTAAAAAAGGAAACTTGCATAACGAAATGTTTATTTTTCCTTACATAAAGAAGTATTTATCTGGAGCGCCCATCTGAACAGAGAACTTCTGTAGCAGCAGAACACACTTCTCTGAATGCAAATTATTTCTTTGCCTCACGCTGTGAGCATTCATACTCTTCAGATGAAGTCTAAGGGCTTACATTTTTCAGAAAGAAACCCAACTCAAGTGAAAAGAGGCTAAAAGGAAACTATTGACGTATTAATCCTTATTTCTTACCAAAGGCAAGGAAATCTTCATAGCCTGAACTGCATGACTTGCATGCTGCAAAACGCTTACACTATAAGCATAAAACAAGCTAACCTACCTTGGCAGCTGTATGGAATACCAATGCGACTGCAATCTCGAACCATGTCTACAAAGCTGGAAATTTTGAATTCCTCTGCAGCTTCTTCATCTTCATACTGAAAGAAGTCGTTTAAAATAAAATTTGACAAGGAATGCCTAATTTCATTGTCAGTTTTGCTCTAAAGAGAATATGTATTCTACTGTTTCAATTCCATAGCAAATGTCATGTAATCCACTAAAATATTACCCACAGCCTCCAGAAGCTAAAGAACCTCTTTCGTCTCTATATTTTGGAAACTCCACCATGGTAGTGATGTATTCATGCCAATGGAAACTGTTCTTTAAAAAAATCACAGTTCAGAGCAAGGTTTTTAATAAGATTATATGAAGACATAATGATACACTTTATTTTCAGCTTTCAGTGAAGTCTTTCAACATCATCTACTAGATTCTGGACAATTTTCAAACAATAAAAGATATTTTGAGAATACCAACTGATGTGCCACAAAAAACTTGCCACTGAGGAAAAAAAAAATAAAGTATTACCAGCCTAAGAACACTAAACCGGGAAAGCCAACTGACAAGATATGCCTCAGGTCACAGAACAAACAATGAGAACCAATTTCTGTCTGAGGGAAAGGTATATGTAGGAAAAGGAAGAGGAAAGAAGGGGAGACACCACCATGCAACACCATCTTGCTGTTTCACACTAGCAGCAGATTGAAGTTGTCGGAAGACTTCAGCAGACTGAAGAGCAAGAGTGAAGAAAAAATATCATTCTTGGGGTTCAGAAAAGCATAAAAACTAGTCTGAAGAGATAAATCACACAAAAATAATTTTTATAACAGAACAAAAACCTAAAAATGCTCTCTGATTTTTATCTGAAAAGGTACAGTTTAGCAACAAGTCTGAAACCAATAGGCCTAGCCCCGCTGGGTACTTCAAGAGTCACTTGCTTTCTGGAGCAAGATCAGAAGGCAGTAGTGTTTTGTCTTTTTTTATTTATTTTATTTCATTTTTTTTTTATGTACAGTGCTCTGAACTTAATATCAAGGTAAATTACGTGATTATGAACTTTTTGTACATAGCTCTTGTAAGCTGCAGGGTACACCCAAGAAATTTATTTTAAGAACAAGTTCTTTTAAGACAAGCCTGAATTTAAGATGCAGCCCAAGTTCCTCCATGATGTGTTCTTTCTTCAATCCCAGGAAGCCAGATCAAAGTTTCAGTTCAAAGCCAAGCCCCAAACAACTGCCAGTTTCTCAAGACTTTAAATGCCATTAGAATAAGAACTTGGTTTTTGGCAGGGTGCTAAAGGCTTGCTCGCTATCTGCTATTGCAGGTATAAATACAGCCCGTTCCATAAACAGTACCGTCACGACACCCAGAAAGCTTATACAGTATGCATCAAATTTCAGTATCTTATCTTATTTGGCTATTTTGAAAATGGGTATTCTTTACTAATATGTTTTTTCTCCCAATAAGCATGATATTCACTTAAATTCCTATGGTCTATTTAAAGGCAAGTAGGAAAGAAGAAAGGAAGGAGAGGCTGTAGGTTTTCCAGGTTCATCAAGAGCTGCACAGAGCCAGGTATGGCATTGCTTGCTTCATTTCTAAAACTCTTGAGCTTTTTTGGTTTCATTTTTACACAAGCAAGCAAAAGTTATTTCTATCACTGAAAAAAAAAAAAAAAAAAAGGATTGCCACTACAGGCAATCTTCCTGTAAACAGGATGCACTTAAAGCCTGACACAGCAACGTTTTTTTGTTTCTCTTTCAGAAGCAATCTAGGAAACTGGCAATTCTTATACACTAGAAATGTGACTGGAAGTGCATCGCTCAGGTCATTCACATGAAATAGCAATGAAGTAAATTTTATACTTTCAGCTTCAGAAATCAAACTTTTCCATTCATTTCCACAGGCAGCAAGGCATATGCTTTACCCTTCTAGTTACACCCTTATTTCAAGCCAGTACTGTGTGATTAAGGTTACTACTTAACACGATAAGTCATATAAAAGCCCATAAGCAGATGCAGCTTAAAATTCAATAGCCAGTTGTGCTGGCAATAATTAATGTGTTAAGAACTCTTGATTCCAAAAATGCATGTGTTTTACCACCATCAAGTATGCTTCAAGATTTGCCCTTTCAGTAGGAATTTTGGCAACACAAAAACCTTATGAAGCCAGGCTTTAGATTTTGCTACAGCATGCTTTAACCTTAGCTCAGCTGTTTACATCTTAACAGGAAGTAATTACCCCCCTCTAAGCAGCACTCAGGGGTTGGTATCTAGAACACTGTATCAAGTTATGGGATCCAGGTACAAAGGCACTGACAAACTGGAGCAAATTCAGTGGAGGGCCACCACGATGATGAGTGGGTTGGAACGCTTGTCCTACAAGGAAAGACCCACGCTTGTTCAGCCTAGAGGAGGCAATGGCTGGACCTCATAGCTGCCATCCAACTCCCACAATAACGTTACTGAGATGGTGAAGCCAGGGTCTTCACAGCGGTCTGCAGCTGCAGGATGCATGGCAAAAGGCACGACTTAAAAGAAGAGAGGTTCAGATTGGATAAAAGGAAATACTTTTTCACTATTAGGACAGTCAGGTAATGGAGCAGATAGCCAAGAGTTCTGCAGTCATCATCCTTGGACACTTTCAACATCCAACTGCAAAAAACCTCAAGTAACCTGATCCGATCTCATCACTAACCCTGCCTTAAGCAGGAGGTTGGACAAGATGATCTCCAGTGGTCCCTTCTAACCTGAATTATTTCATAATTCTGTGATCTGAACTATCAGCCAGCCACATAAAAAAACCAAGCAATCTATCATAAGCCCCATTGCTTTCAAGCTGGAAACTCAAGGGAACAAAGGGTTTCTCTCCCTGACCTCCCCATTCATTCTTCCACCAGCTTCACCCACTGACATCACAGGCTCCTAACCTATTCCCTCCAGATTTCAGTATAATTCTAATTTAGAAAAGGGACTACAAAGAACTGAAGGGGGGTGGGGGGGAGCTTCTCATGATGGCATTTAGGAAGAAGCATTTCCAGTCTCAACTGCAATAAAAGGGTTCTTATTCTATACCTAGACAAACAGTATTTTCATTTTTTGCTCCTCTAAGAGTACTTCACTATGATAAACATAGCTTTTCTAAGAATACCTTGACTTCTAAATGCAAGATGAAACTTACATCACTCACATGGTCCAGTGAAAGAGAGGTTAATAGTTCTTGAAAGGAAGACTTAAAAGTCAAAATGAAAAGACATAATGAAGTTTCTTGATTTTAAATGGCTTACTAAGCCGATCTTTTCTAGTATTCTAAAACTATTGGCAAACAATGCATTAAAGCACTGCTTTGGTAGCAAATAAGGCTATCATTGGAAATCTCAGTGTTGACTGTGGTACTTGATTCAGATTCTTCATTTCTCACAACCCACATGTTTTTCCTCATTAAAAGATCATTGACTCATGTCAAAACAATAGTAATTAGTGGGAGAGGGGAGCAATTTGTCTTCATGCTCCAACAAACACAAAGTATTAAAAGCATATTCTTCTTGCACACATTAGCAAAATGATTAATACCCATATATATATACATGCAGATCACTCCCCTGCTGAGTATAAAAAAGAAAAAAAGACTTCTGTAAGGAACGTTAAAAAAAAAGTTCCACATTGAATATCAGTTCATTAGCAATTCTCATCTGCATTCATTTTCCACTTACCTCATTTTCAGTTAGACAGTGAAAATGCAAGTTCCTCCAGTATGCCACATATGGCAAAAGATGATTATAATTCACAGGGTTACAGTACAGATGGACACTGTCACGTTTTATTAATATGATTATATCTGCAACAAGGAGAACAAATATTATTCCAGCATCAAGACTCCATTCAGAGAAGAATCATATAGCCACAAAAAAACCCCACAGAAACTGTATAGAAAACACTTTTCCTATAGTGTACCTCATTAAAAAAAATGTTTAACTATTTGAATACACAATCATTCCTCACTTCTTTTAAAAAAAGAAAAAGAAACAGTTGGCAGCCATATACAGTTCCAAGTACAATAGTACTTCTAACTGTTCCAAACAACTGTGGGTTTATTCTGAAGTCTTGTAAAGAACTTGCATCAGCCTGTCCTTTGAAAAGCCAAGACTGTCAGTGATGAGTCCTTACAGAGCACTTAAAAACTGTAAACTATAGTTGCTCTTGCCTGATACTACATCAAAAGGTTGCTCCAACTAAAAACTAGCAGTACAGCTTATGGGGTAGGTATTCAAAGTTTCATGCAAATAAGGGAATAATAATCTATGATCATGGTGATTGGCCACCTTCCAAATACTACAAAAGTGAGTTAACATGTTAAAGTAAAAAAGAGCTCAAGTATTTTAGAACTCCAGAGGTGTGATCACACAATAATTGATAACACATGTACATACATACCATGGCTGAACTCAGACTTCTCATAACAGGCTGCATTTGTTTAGGTTTAGAACATTTCAGGGAACATGTTTAAAAACTAGAGTTCTTCAGCAGTGTTTTTAAGAACTGTTTTTCAGGTGTGTATACACACAACTACAGATTTACCAACCTTTTTTTTTTTTTTTGAGGTGTGCCCCTTCTTCTGTTCACCCTCCCTCCAGAAAAACTGAAGAATAGGTAAAATTGCTGAGTATGCTACTCACCATCAAGAACTTCTTCAGGAAACCCAGTTCTTTCAAAGTCGTTGTTATTCTGGTTATACAACCCAAAAAGCAGATAGTTTGCCAGTTCCCTGCAACCTTCATTGTACCGACTATCTATTCCTGCGAAAGCAAAACCATATGTGAAGTGTTACGTGTCCTAACATTGTACACCTGAAAAGTTTGGTTTCATCCCTAATAAGAAAACTTTAAAACAGGAGTATTAACTCAACTCCCTCACATAGTCAGTGGGCACTTATGCCTGTTGAACATACTGGGAAAACAGGGTAGGGAAAAAGGAGTTTTTGCAAGTTCATTGCCACACATTGACATTCCACTCTTGACCTTAATCCACAGGCATTGCTAAAAAAAAAAAAATGAAGTAAGTCTAGTTTTCTGCAGTGCTCTGCATTGGCAAAAGTTCAATTTTATCTAGTAATTCAAACTTAAACATCTGCCTATATGCAGTATGCATTCTAATTAATATGTTCTTGATTGAAGCTTCCTAACAAACTAATCCTGTGACCTAAATCTCCTGCTTTAGAATACATGATTAAACATTATCTTATCAGTATTATAGCGCAATCCCTGAGTCACCAGAAAGCCAGTGTGGACTCCTAACAAATCACAAAAAGATACTCTGCCAAAACATATGGTATACGAACAGCTTCCAAGGAGAGCCTTTTCCGGTCCTTGGGAAAATAAAATTAAAACAATCGAAGATCTGGACCATGAAGAGATAGAAGATAAATACAAGGAGAAAGGAAACAGGCCACAGATTTAGGAAATGTTTTAATCTCTCTTAAAGACAGTCACAGTCATAATTCCTAATTCTACTGTAATAAATCAAGTTTTCTCCACAAGTAAAACTATGCATGAAGCAGCATCCTTGACATCCAAACATGACAGAGGTCACCAGTCGTGACTGTTACAAAATTTCTCATAAACACTAACATCAAGTTTTCCTACCAAGTTATATTAGGGTACAGTTGGATGGTTGCCAACAAACCAAGATTTGTTACTGCTGTCCAAAGGAAAGATTAGTACACTGATAATGTAATAACACAGCCTGGAAGTCTGGGTATCGGGACTTGCATGGGAAACCAAACTACTCAAGAGTCACCTGAGCTTAACAGAAATTGGAACAAACCCTAGGTTCTCCTAATTATGTTCCTTTTTTTTATGTTATGCTTCAGCTTTAAAGTGCTAACCAGATGCCGTGTCTGCATCCAGCTACTGAACCCCACATCTTAATAAACTTCCTTGTTTGCTTAGTAACTGGCCTTTGGATAGATCACATATATTCCAAGGTATCAGATATCTAATGTAAGGCTACAGAAGAGGCAAATTCAATCACTTCAAATTGTGCTGAAGCTATGAAACTCCGTAGTACTGCTCCCTGCTCATGGCTTCATGGTTATTAGTACCAATAACACACTATAGCATTGCATTCCTTGAACCGTGTGGGGAAAGGGGGAAGCTGCATCACACCTGCCCCAGCTTTCTCAGTCCTCAAAAAATCTTTCCTACCACAATCTTTGAATCCTCATTCCTCTGCTATCTAGCTTCTAGCACTGATCTCCCATTCATATACATACAACCTTGGACCATGCTCTTTTTAACAAGTCACAATTCTCTGAGTTAGGAGGCATCCCTTGACAAAGGGAGTATCAAGAGCTTTAGCAGCCAATCTGTAACTCAGGTCGTGGCATCGATAAGACTCAGCTAAAGAATGCTCGGATCCGGTCACTCATTTCCACCCCCTGCTGCAATGTTCTGTCTTTGCTGTACCAATAATTTTCTGCATAACCAGACTGCCCTGGATCTGGGAACTCTGAGAGGGCACAAAAGAGGGAGGAGAGGGAGAACACACTGTCTCTATTTACATTCCCAGCCCCATTAAAGCAGGCATACCAATGTAATATAGAGCTCAATGGGACTCTGCACGCTAGCATTGGTACCAAAGCCCCTGTCTCCAGGTGGGATTTTAATTACAATCAAGTGCGGAGACTCCATTCTTCCAGGAAGCAACCGTCCCATTGTTCTAGGGAACTCCATCTAAATGTAATCAGTCTCCTTGAAATCAGCTATAGCTTTAGAAAACTAGCACACACTATGTCCTGAAGATAATCTGTTTTACTGATTACTTGCCTAACTAAGGCAACTTTTGAAGGCAATCAGATGAGCAATAATGTGGCACAACATAGGAGTTAGGATAGTCCCTTTCAGTGACAGCAAGATGTTAGATCAGTTGGTCTGCAAGCAGCATTACTTATGTTTTGTAAGCAAACATCACCTATCACATCAAATGTTAATCTCACAAGACACCCTCAACTACAGGCCAAACAGCGTGGATGAAAGCAGCCATGGCATTTGCACTTTTTCCTATCAGGCTCATTGCTAGGGTCTCCAAAGCCTAAGGTGGTGTGCTCAGGGACGGGCTAACAGAGTAACACATAGTGAAGCAGAAAAACAAACAGCTGATTATAAAGTCTAGAAGATCAGAAGAAAAATGAGAAACTGTCCCCATGAAAAGAAAGTTGTCACCATCACTTGAAGAGTTTGAGGTTTTATCTGGGTGCACCAGCTCTTCAGCTTTGAAGCACAGAAGATCTTCAAAGCTAAACACCAAAACCCTGCTTCTTCCATTAATGACGGAAGAAGGGGAAGAAAAAAATATGTTAACAAGGAGGGCTTAACTCTTATAATAGAGGACATGGGTGAATTTATTGCTTGCAGAGCTCTGACAGGCTAGCAGGGAAGGCATTAGCTTACCATAAAACCATTAACTCTGCAGAATACTTGGGTTTTGTGGTTTGGTTTTTTTGTTGTTGTTGTTTTGTGGGTTTTTTTTAAAGTATCCAGTACAGACAGGAGCTTTCATACTAAAGCTTTAATACTATCCTACAGAAACATAGGGAGTTAAATGAACAGATACAGTTAGCGGAAAATAAACAGGAAATGAAACAATGACAAAGATAAGATACCTCCAGAAAGCATATGAGGAGTCCTCAACAGAACAATAGGGAAAGCTATTAATTAGGAAACCCCCACGCCTGTCTCCAGCTGAGCTGGGAGTTTAGTAACTCCCAGCCTGTTCCCAACTCATCACAAGGGTGTAGTTAGACAATGACTCAGTCTAACATCTCACTGCTGCCCAAAGAGCCATTCCTGCTCCTTCTCCTGCAGTCAGTGCTCATCTGACCTCTCAGTGAGCTGATTCACTTTGCTAAATTGGCAGAAAACTAGTCTGGCAAAACATGGAGGAGAGGCAGGGGGAGGAAATAAAAAAAAAAATTAAACAAACAAACAAACAAACAAATCTGTCTGCTCAGTAGGACGAAGCGGGTGCAAGATATCAAACAACCAACAGCACAGATGCAAAAATGCATGTGGGGATAAAAGAGGAGCTGTCTAGGGTCAGGCTGAGACTCCCCTTTTGTGCAGCAAAAAGTATTCAGCTCAACCTTCTCCTGTATCTGTGATTTCACAGTTGCTAAGCTGACATAAACATAGCCTACAGGTAAAAGAAGTTCTGCTTTTTGTCCCAGCCATGCACTTCTGACATGCCCTTGAGGATCAAATGAAAGAATAGTTGTTCCATAACACATTGAACAGCCATGTGAGCACTAGGGACACCACGGAGGTAGCAGGAAGGTGAGGCTGGAGAGAATGGACAGATCACCTTTAGACATCTGTCCAAAACCAACATGCAGTTGTGGAACTGCCATCAGAAGTGGCACAACAATCATTAAAATAGTCTCTATTTGGAAAGGAAATAGGATGAACAATCAGTGCAATGTACTAAATGCTGGTGAGGTTTCTCCCACATCCAAAGAGCAAGAGCTCTGTGTACGATGGATATAATGGAGGAAAAAAAAAAAGACATCTAAAAAAGTAGGTAGTAATGCATGAATTGAACCAAGATAAAGATTTACTGGTACAGCCTCTAAGTATTCCTATCCTCTTCAGGGAGAATAAAAAGTAAATATCAAAGTCTGTAAAAAATTTAGCTTAGCTATGCTGACCTGTGAAACAGTTTGTCTACAATCAGAACACCTACAACTCCAGTCAGATTTATAGACATACCCTACTGAAACTAAACACATATCCTCAGAAATCAGATCAACTTAACCATGAGTTGAAAATCTCTGTCAAAAGGTAAGATGCAAGAAACACCACTGTTAAAAAAAAATAAGAGTACAACTTAAGTAGTTTAATATACTGTTTTCTTAGCAGCTTTAACAGCAACGCACTCCAGCTGAGACATCACAGCTTTTTAAAGACGTCTGACATGCCAACGTCTAAATTCCTTTTTCCTGTCAGTTGTGATGCCTTTTCTCCCCAGCAAAGAATACAGGAATGCTACCATTCACTTAAAAATAACACGACAAGATTCTTTTAAAAAATCAGCTGTAACTACATTTAAATAGTCATATCAATAACTGGTCAATCCTCATCTCTGGAATCTCACAAAGCTGTTTTTAATTTCAGTATAAATACTAATCTACTTGAAGCAAAGCTATGAAAGTTTATATCATTTTTATCTCACAGCCCAGTATGTATAATTAAAGCTGGAGTGAGGGAAATGCATTAACTCTAGGTCATTAAAGACAGCCAAGTGAAATATAACATGCACTGACTGTAAAAAAAAAACCAGTTACAAGTATCTGCTTTCCATACAAGTCAACAGGACTCAAAACGTAAGACTACGTATTTTTTGTCATCTGAGGCTTGTATTTGAAGACCGATTTAATGCATTTATAACAGAGTGACATGCCTACTTAATCAGAAGTTATTTGAGAAATTCTGCAGGCTGCATTAGACAGGTCAGATTAGACAACAGTGCCATTGTGGGTGCTGAAAGAGATTACTGCAAATCACAAGTCTAATAACAAAACATACTTGCTATACTTCCATAGCAGAAATGCTTATTTATTAAGAAGCATGGTCTTATGGTCTTAAGAGCACCTTCCAATCCCTTCCACCTCCCCACCTCCACAGGGAAGTTCTGCAGGCTGCATTAGACAGGTCAGATTAGACAACAGTCCCATTGTGGGTGCTGAAAGAGATTAGTGCAAAGCACAAATCTAATAACAAAACATACTTCCTATACTTCCATAGCAGAAATGCTTATTTATTAAGAGGTATGGTCTTATACACAGACTTAATACTGCACATTACACTGAGGATTACACAAAGCAATACCTTTTGCCTGTAATGCTTTCCCTAAAGCCATACAGTGTTTTGAGGGACTGTTCTGCTCTTCGCTTGGGACTTAGTGCAGCTCCAGAGTTGACAATAGTCAAGAAATACTACAGTGTCAATGGCAAGATGGCACAACTTGACATTATTTTATGAAATTAGACTAGCATCAAAGGCAAAACCCAAGTACTTTACCCTGTATAATTAAGTTTCATTGGAAGATTGCCGCAGTGACCTTATAGAGACCACCTAGCTGTAAAGTTACTACGTAGCCAAAGACTTCTTAAACTGTTACCCTAGAGAATGTGGGATAGGAAGAGTCATGTTGTAAAGTTAGCATCAACCAAAAGAGAAGTAGGTTATACACATTTACAACTTCTTTGTGGTTCAGTAAATGAGCTTCTTGAAGTTTTCTTGCTACCTCATTAAAAAAACCAAAACGCTAAAAAAACAGGCAGTTGTATCATTTCTTAATGCAAGCCCATTAATACACATAGCTTCTTTAGAGCTACATTAGATTCCTCCATCTTTAACTGTAATACATTATTTAAACAATCAATCCTTAGTCCTTTTCTTTATGGAATTTCAATCATCATTCCTGAATTTTTCCTTTAATGTCTTGATACTGATTATATAATAAGAAACAAGGCTCAATGTTACATACAGAAATTATATTAAAGCAGTATAAAAACCCCTGTTACTTTCCTACAGCATACTTGCACATGCAGCTTTATTTTGTATTGCCCTTTTCTCCCAACCCCAAAAGAAATAAAGCACTGAACCCACATGCTGTTTATATGCCACCATTTAACTCATAACTGCTTCTTGGGTTTCTCATGCAACTCTTTAAATGCATTTTTAATTACTTCTCCTGAGGCAAGACCTCCCTCCCTCTAAATGCAGGTTTTATTAGTTCCGTCAGTTTTCTGATTACTCCCCCCTCTCCCCACATCTCTTATAAGCCAAGCCTGTTCTCAACCACCACCCTCCATAGCTATGCATATCATGATCCCTAACCTCAGAGCTCCTCTGCTCTTCTCCACACCCTTAACCTCAGCACCTTCCAATCCCTTCCACCTCCCCACCTCCACAGGGAAACCAGCTGATACACATGTGCCTTCACCCTTGAGCTTTTACACCAAGCACCAGCTAGAAAGCAAACAGTGCCTAGACTGCTGAAAGTTTACTCCAAATAGATATGGATTAAATTATCTCCATCTTTCCTTCAACTGGACATTAACAAAGATTCTCTGTTCTCTCCAGCCACTGAATTTTCATGAGGCTTGCAAAAATGTTGATCTTATTACTATTGTAGCAAGTTTGCCTGAAATTAGTAAATAGGTCTAAAAGTTATTTAGGGAGAAAAGAGTGTAACAGTCAGATAGCTGTTCATTCACTGAGAAACAGCACTAGGGCTTGGGGCAGGAAAGAGATTATCATCTTTCTGAAACTCATGGTATCTTTATCAGTACAGTGAGAACAAAAAAAAAAAAGGAGGGGGGGAGCAGGGAGGGGAGGGAAGTTAAAACTTACCTAAGATGCAAAGGATTCCATCAGGTTGAGATTTGCTGCTCTGTGTCAGGATACTCTGAATGTTTCGAAGGCGGCTGCAGCTGCAAAAGAAAGAGAATTTGTCCTCAAGGTCAGTGTTTTGAAGTGCTCAAATTTGGTAGGCTAAAGAGTTGACCTAGCTTTTTTTCTTTATTATATAAACTAAGTGGACACACTTCAACTTGGGTATCTTTTGTTTGAAATACATTTAGATCTCATATCAAACCATCCCCAGATTACTTATTTTTGTCCACTAAAAGATGAAGTACATAGGTCTGAGAGAAGACTAGAACCGGTAACTAACCCTTTTAACCAAATGCCTTCTTAATCTCTAACCTCTAGCAAAAATTTCTGTTCAAGTTTCCTCTCACCAAGCCAGCAATGCTCCCTTCTCTACCAGAGAAGTGGAGAGCAAAGCAACATGGTGCAGATGATGCCCAAGTAGAAAGTCAACAAGGGAAAGGACCGCAGTAGCTCCTACACCCCAGGAGGAGTTTGCAAAAGGTGAGTTTCAGCACCTCCAGCACCATCAGACCTCTTCCACCCTGTGTAACTACGTAACACGGGCACATCCCACACCTCTTACAAGATTAAAGTGAAAAGCATGATATTTGTGTAGGGGAGAAGGGGGGAAGGCACAGAGAACTCTGCCTCCACTCACAAACCTGCAGGGTCTCATCCATGTCCTCGCATTAGTGTCATGCTACTCGCAGTTTTCCAGTGAGGCTTTTGCTTACCAGCATCACAAGGACTCAAATGGGTCACCCTGTCATTATTACAAGCACACACATAAGCAGAAATGCAGAATCGAGGGAACTTTCAGACAGAAAAGAAAAAGCAATTTCAGTGAGCGCTCTGAGATAGACAGCTCCTGACCAGGGGGGTTTCTCTCATTATTTAAGCTTCAGGTGCTACAGTTCTTCCTTGCATCTGGCATTACTCTCTAGAATTTTATTTAGTCCATAATGGAAAAATATAGAACCAACGCTCTCATTTAACATAACAAAAGCTGAACTCCAGAAGAGTGTCACTTTTCAAGAACGATTTTTTTCCTGCGAGACAAATTAACAAACTGAACTTATACTAGTGGGTTTCCAGTCAGAAAGTAAACCACAGCTCAAAACAACTCTAATTGACTAATACTTAATGCAATCACAAAAGCAGGAACTTTTTCCTCTCTAAACCCAAATAAATATCTAGATCATTTTCATAAGATGCATGTTACCTCTCTCATGACTTCCGTCTTAAAACCACGAAACTTCTCTAAAATGAACAGTTTGGGAATTATAAGCTTAAAGTATAATCTTTGATAATCTACATTAAAAAGAAATTGAACAATACCAAGTCTTACCGAGATTTTCATAATCAAAACAAATTGTTTATTACATGAAGTTTAATTTAGTTGTCCAATATGCATCTAAACCAGGCAAAAAAAATCAGCTACAATAGCCAGAGAGCAACATAATTTGTGCTTCTAGGCAGCATTTTGTGAGCTTGTTTTAATACAGAGAGAAGGCAAGAAATTTCACTGCTGATATTACTGAATGTGTTTTCTTGTTTATAGTCTTGTTTATATAACTATGAGCTGTTCAGCTCTAGGAAACAAACATCTCTTACAGAAACACTTAAACAGAGCTAAATTTATGATCAGCTCAAACAAACAAGTAAGGTCAAGTATTCCTATTTTCATAGTTACTTAAACCAAGTAAAAAGCAAATAGATCTTTTCAGTAATACTAGAATTATCATGCTCTACTTTCTCCAAAAGACGGAATGAACACAAAAGGTTTGCACTATAGCTAATCTAAGTGCAATTCGAACATCTGCAGTAAAGGCAACATTTGAAGATACTTTCATAGGAACTACACTCCAGTTTGTTTTTTTTCCCCCCATTTTTAGGTTGCCTATTTGAGTTCTGAATCCCTCAATTATTCTTTTTGCCTGAAACTTCGCAATTCATCTTATACACTGTACTGTATCACAGTCCACTGTATGTATGAATAGATACTTTGACCCAGTCTCAGATACCAGAAACAGAAATTAAAGCCACTGATGACAGCAAAAAGACACCTAATCACATATTATCAGATGTTGTTGCCCATGTAGGTGATGCTATGAAGTCCGTGAAAGAAACATCAAACTTTACGCTGCACATTTTACCAACTTCTCATTATTAGTTCTTTAAAACCTAACCTAAAACTGAATCTCACAGCTGTCCAAACTTAAGGTTTTGTATTTTATTCTGGAAGATTTTCATCCCATCATTAAACAGGACCCCAGATTAGCTTGGTGAGAGATGATCCCCTATGGCAAGCTATACAGTGCTTGTATTTTTATACTTCCCATGTCACAACATCAAGAGTAGAAAAAATTGCTAGACTTTTCACTGTGGGTACAAACTAATTTGACTTATTTCATTTGTTAGTATGCAAACAAGCCTACAGTTGCTTGAGGACCAGTTGCAGGCAAGTTGAATTGCTACTGCCTCTGTAAAACACAAAACAACGGAAACAACTTTATGTACAAAGCCTGCATGAAAACAAAAATGCTTCTTGACCTATCTGCAAAAATCCTGTTTAGGAGAAACCCATGCTTCCTGAGACAATCTGAAGGACAGATTGAAAGGACTGTGAAAAGCATGCCCAAGGACTTCTGTAGCGACACAACAAGCAGCTTCCAGACCGACTTTTATTAAAACATTTACTATATCAGAGGATGCATCTTCCTGCTTCCACTCCGAGTGAGAAAAGAAACTGTCATCAGAAAAAATATTATGAATGCTTCCAATCTGAAGGCACATGAGGTCGATTTTCATGCAACTCCTCTCAGAAACAAGATGCAAAAAATCCCTCTACTACTCGTGTTCAACTTCTACTCTCAAGGCAAATTTAAGTAATTCTCCAGCCAAAGACAGGTTTTTCTGGATTGTAAAATATCTTTAAAACCCGTTATGCATTATAAACAGAGCATGAATACGTACCTTGATTTTGCTATCATTTTTTCCCCATATACTGGTCACTTTTAGAAGAAAGGAATGGTTAGGGCTCAATTTGACAAAGAACAAGTACAGAAACTCCTCGTAAGGAAATCATGGGGAAAGATACTCCCATTTATTAAAAAGCATTATTATATGATACAAGGTAAGTTATTCCTAAGATATTTAAATTTTGATTTCACACTAACAGCTTGAATGAAAGGGAGACCTGATTAAATATGTTTATCATTTAAAATAAAAAGCAATGTTATGAGCCTGTGCAATGAGACCGGAGCACAGTAAAGTAAAACACACATTGTTTTTGTCTTCTTGAGCTCTGTGAAAGTATTTTCTGATCTGTTCAAGTAAACTGAGTGGGGGGGAGGGAAAGGGAAGAGGAATTGGGGGAGGAAAATACTTGCACGTTTGTTCTGAGTTGGGTATTTCTTTCCCTCCTTAAGTTTTGATTTCGAGTTAGGAATTTTACTCTCCTAGAATTACTTTCAGTATCCTCCACAGGAACTACAGCTTTAGTGTACCCCTTAAAAATATATGAAGTTCTCAGATTAAGCTGCTAGGAAAATTCTGCCAAGCAAAGTTGAATGTCAGTGCTACACTTCCCTCTGGAGATAATCCTGAATAAAAGGAAAAAGCATAGGGCGAATTATATGTTCATTATTTCATAATGTACGACCACAAAGATGTTTATTTCCATCTTAATATTAAACAGCCTTCAGCAGAATATTTTTCCTTGCCTCATTTAAAGAAGTGGTTTCTATGAAAGAAATCTTTGAAAAGCTTCTTCACAGAAATATTTTCAACGTCATTTCAAGTGTGTATAAATCATTACATTCAAAGGCTGACATTAAAAACAGAAGACTTCTGTGTGTGAAGAAAGACGTTATTCAGAAATAGTGAAGAGAATAATTAGAATTCTTACTACATGCTTTTAAACAATACAGGCTAAACTGTGTATAAAGTCAGAGAAAAAAAATGGCATTTTCTTGCATTTCACATTAAACAGTCATCTGACAAAAACAAAGAAACTGTCCTGGGAACAAAAATCCATGACTGTTCCCGCCTCCGAAGCAAGCGCCTTAGTAAGGGTACTGACTTTTTACTCCTTTTCATTTTACCACAGTAACACAATTTCAAACAGAAACAATGACGAATGACCTCCGCACAACAGCATAACCCTCTGGGCTTCAGGATGCTTTCCTGGAAGATGTAGCTCTGGATCCACCCACATACGTAACCACAACTAAATTTTACAGTAGCTTGCTGCTGAAAAATCAGCATTAGGTATGTTCAAAAACATAATTACATGAAGCCCTTTTCAGGAAGCCCAAATTCCTGGGCTTCAATGAGACTTGGACAAGACATGAGCTGCAGGCTACTTATCCAGCCCTATCCAACAAGACAACCACAGACAACCAGGCTGCTATAGAAGTGGATAAGAAGTTGAAAGTAGGTGAAAAGTGAGAATTCTTCCAGCGTGCACTTTCGAACAGAAAATGTAATTTCTACATTGTCTTAAGCCAGTATAAGAGACCAGGGTGCTGCAAGGGACAGTCTCACCCTTATCACTGCCTTTGTATCTTCACTAATGATCTTGAAGCCATGTGCCAAGTCAGATCAGCTTACTGATCCAAACTCTAGCCCAGGAATTAAAAAAAAAGAAAACCAAAAAGAAAACAAACAAACAAAAAAAAAAAAAGAAAAAAAAACCACCCCACACTTTCAAACATCAGCAAGCTGATCTGACTGCTGATGAAGGTGGGTCAGAAGGCAAAGCCACATTTTGAAGTGGCATCTGGCAATAAAGTGTGCTGGGCCAATTAAGAAACTACGTTGAGGTACTTGTTATTCTGCTAATCTTGGACTAGATCCAAAAAAAAAAAAAAGGGGGGGAGATAATTGACAATCATTAACTTCTAAGAACTAGTGCTCATCTGTTCACACATCTTCATACTAATTATGCAAAGTACCTTGCTTTACAACAGTCTAGCCTGTCACAACTTAGTAACAGGCACTGCACTACAAGCCATGTATGTTGTCAAATAAAGAGAATATTAACTGTGCCTTTCTCAATCAGAAAGAACAAATAAATTTTTTAAATAATGCCACACAGTATTTTAATTTTATTTCATTTACGTTTTCACAACGTGTTACTTTTTTCGGCATCCCTTGTTGCTAGCTGAATTTATTCTGGGTGCAAGCTTCCTTTTCTTGGTGTTGTAATCCAGTGGTACTAAAGCAGCAACGATATTAGCAATGCAGCAACGATATTAGCATTGATCCCCGATTGATTGCCGATTGATTCCCACAGGCTGGCTTACCGTATGTCTGGGATGGCCACAGCTGTGATTAACATGCAATTCAGCCGACAAAGGATGCAATTTCACTGTGTTGAGTATGTTTTGCTTCATATTGGCAGATGTTACGCTCCTCCCCCACAAAGGCTAGGCAGTCATAAAAACCCACACGTGGTAAAGCTTTGATAGATAGCAGCGAACGAAGGGAAAAATCTGAGACCCCCCTGCAAGCTTGTGCGAATCCTCACATTAACAAGGTTCATCTTCAGGGAAGGACTTGAATAGATTCATGCTGGCTACCTAAGACAGACACGGGTTTTAACCTGAAGTACTTGATTTAAAAAATAAATAAATAAAACTGAAAGCTAAAACAGTTTATCTTTTTCCAAACCTCACTTCTTGTTAACTTGCTGCTACTACCATCTGTTTCCTCTCTACCCCCCAAAAATCAAGTTTATTTTTCATGGGCCTTTTGTTGACCTCATAATTTCTACCAGAAACATTATTATTGTCTGCTTATATTACAGTATGGTATTTCCCTGGATTTCCCACAGTCTGACATTATCATCATTTAACATATTTGTGAAAACAGAAACCAGAAGTCAGCCCGTGTTAGAGATTCTCATATTTTAATTAATTTCAAAAGCAGTTTAAGTGAAATTTACTATCTAGCTTGAACAGTAACATGCTTTCTCAGTTGTTTGGTTTTTGTTTGTTTGGTTTTGGGGGTTTTTGTTTGTTTGTTTGTTTTTTTTTCCCCTTAGCTCACCAAAATAACTCTGTTTCACTGCTTGGCACTCACATAAGACAATGGCATTCACCCACCTTAAAATAAGTGACAATTTTCCAGCTATTTTCAAAATTTCTCTACAATGAACATAGGGAACTTGACTGTAAATAGGAGATCTAGCCACTTTAAAGACACTTAGCATGTTTAGCAACCGTAAATAGCAATTATTAAAACTGGACATAAAGGAAGAAATTTCAACTCTGCATGCATTTTACAGGACAAATTCCTTGCTTCTTGACTTTAAATGGACAGTAATACTCAATTCTGTAATTCAGAGACCTCAAAGCGCATAGGAACAAGCATGAACCTCTCCTTAATAAACATTTGGGACTACCTGATGCCGTTTGCAAATTACAAACTTGTTCAGGATTTTTGGCACTTCAGCACATCTGAACAGTAGCACTATTTATTAAGAATGCACATCAATATTCATACCGGTATCTTCTACAACCACACTGGACAGTGCAGCCTTTAGGCATACTTCTTTACTGTGAGCAGCTCACAGACTGGACCTCAACATCATCTACTGGGCTGGAAACAAAGTGAAGTTCGTTCTTCCATGGGTGCAATCAAATGATAGGTTGCCCATCACCTACACACACATACGTGCCAGTTAGACCTGCAGTCTTAACGCGTTCTCTGTTTAACAGGCTGATTTACAAACACCAGCTCTGGATTTTCACTTTCTTAAATTGCAACATCTTCTTGAGGATGCCACCTATTCCTCCCAAAAAACATTATCACCTGAGAAAATGACAATATTTGAAGAAGTAGTAAAGACTAGCAGCTCAAGTGTAATTATTCTGCCATCAGTCAAACTCTGATCAGAAAGACAAAGCAAGCATCTAGCACTTCAGCAGAAATCAGAAGTCAAGCAACAGTGCCTTAAAACTAAATTTACTTGCAGAGCATATTACTGGACCACAACTGCTGCAGACACATGGCCGCAAAGCATGAAGCTGGATGCTTTGCCATCAGTTCAAGCTGAACGATCGCAAAGGGGTAACTTCAGCTGAAGCTCCACAGGCAGCCGAGTTAACGCAACAGCTGTGCTCCTCTCCTTTGAAGCTTTTCCTTCCCAAGCACTTGTTCTACCTTTCTATTCCTATCAACCATATAGGTTGTGCCACATCCCTCTTAACTTTGGCTGCAGCCTAGCACTCAACAGTCCCTAAGCCATCTTAATTCCCTAACGTGGTAGAAACCCATCCGTATTCAAGGAATGGGGTTTGTTCCTCATTTTTTTTTCTTTTTCTTTTCCTCCTCCTGTATTTCAGCAAGTTAAATTAGCTCTCTCTTTGCATAGCTAAAATACAGTGCATTCCTTAAAAAAATTTCAGTGAAAGTACTATTACAAAATCCTGAACCTCGGCATAATTACATAAGGAACACACGGATACAAACTGTTAATCTTTCAACAAAGACATGTCCCCTACTAAAATTGGTTGGGAAACCACAACAACTCTTTCGTCCCTGCACCACCATGCTCCCAAACACCCCACCAACTGCTCCTCCAAAGCCATAGGAAAAAAAAGCCACATACTTAACCACTATGTGATTAAAAACAGAATGGTTTAGAAGATGATAATATTAGGCATACAGGCAGAGACAACATAAAAATGAACCCAAGTACTCATTTTGCATTTCCCCACACAGACGCACAGCTAGAACTAATCTTTATTATATTACAAACATGGGTAATTAATAATGAGGATTTGCCTGCTCTATTTATATAAAGATAATGCAAAATTGGGTGGGTCCAGAGCCCTACCAAATAGAACAAATTAACATTGGTTTTAGATGGCAATATTTAACAAAAGCATACAATAGAAATTTTGTTCAGAAATGCATGTGTTCTTAAGGAAAACACTCCACTCGCCACTAAACACAGACACATGAAACATGACATCACCTTCTAAAAAGGCATACCCTTTTTTGGGCAATACTCATCTCTTAGTTAAGGGATTTTTTTCTTTTTATTTACAAAACCATTCTTTACTTGCTTTTGTTATTACAATGCCGAGGGTCGCTGTGATAAACGCCAGCTCCCAACACACCATATGGCAGACCAAAACTCTGAAGTATGTGGAAGAACTCCAAGAATTATCTCTGGCTGTTCCTCTATTCTTTATATAGTCTTAAGAATTTTTCCATTCCTGTTTGGGACTTGGGGGCAGGGAGAGGAGGGTAACGGATTGTTTTATTTTTATTAACTGCCTGGTATCTGCTGACTGCTTGGGAAATTTATTGCAAACACTGGCCTCCCTGCCTCCATCTGGCCTGAAAAAAAAAACTGCACAAGAACGAATGTTGAGGAGGAAAAAAATTAATGGATGACATGCCTCCTACAAACATGCTAAATTACAGATGCTGTCTGGATCTCCCAGTGGAGCTCAAAAGCTTGCAGATGTTCACAGAGAGTCTGAATGTTCTCATGACAACTCTAAAACAGGATCTCAAATTACAAAAATCACTCATAAAGAGAGAGGCTCTAGTGGAAACCACTTTCTTTCAGCTCTTTTTTGTAGCATCTTGGTATTTTGTTACTGATCATGATGAATTTTTAGATACTTTCCAGCTATAAACAAATACTAAGCCCTTTCTAAACAAATAACATTAATTTATTCAGTGAAAAAATTATTTTAAAAGGTCACTTTCCCTTTCCTCTTATGGTCAGTTCAACTTCTAACTGCAGGCAGAGAGGGAACATAACCATCACAGAACAGCCATATTCATTTATTTCAGGCAGACAGAACGGCCTCCATTTCTCTCTCACAGTACAGAATTTATCATTTTACAGGCATATTGTCTGAAAAGTAAAAATGTTTTTATTCCCTTCTTGTACAAAAGATAATTTTTTTTTAATTGAAAATCTACAGCAAACTTAGTCGGATTTTAATACCCAAGTAGTTTGGCCAACTGTTTGTCTGCAATTTACATGCAATTCTGCAATTTACATGCCATGTCCCAGTTACTCTATTACCTGACTTCACACTGGTGAATACTTCCATGCATTGTTCTATAACTATTGAAAGCATCAAGCACTTCCATTCCTGCACTGTTCTTTGTGATATTATAGAATAAAATCATAGAATCATTTAGGTTGGAAAAGACCCTTAAGATCATCGAGTCCAACCATAAACCTAACACTGCCCAGCCCACCACTAAACCATGTCCCTAAGCACCACATCTACAGATCTTTTAAATACCTCCAGGGATGGTGACTCCACCACTTCCCTGGGCAGCCTGTTCCAATGCTTAACAACCCTTTCGGTGAAGAAATTTTTCCTAATATCCAATCCAAACCTCCCCTGGCACAACATGAGGCTGTTTCCTCTATTCAGACACTTCAGATAATACCCTGTAGTCTAATCCACACACGGGTACACCTTAAGTCTTTAAAAGGAAATAGAGCTCTAGCAACCTAACCATACCTGAGCTGACACCTGAGCTCCCATAGAGCCAACGCTAACATCTAACATGTCCCCAGGCCCCATCTCTTGCCAAGCTCTATCCCCCGTATTTCTGAAACTCAGACAATGTTACTGTCTTCATACCCTCAAGCAATTCTCCACAAGCCACCCAGCAGATGCCCACACAAACACACAATCTCCTTTCCCTCCATAATCCCTCAACTCCTCCCAAATCTCTGCTATCCCTACCCTAATTCGGCTTTCCTACCTTTCACAAACCCTTTTTCCCTACTTCCAAGTTAGCCCCACATCCATCCCCTCCCAAACCAGACCCAGGCTTAGCTTCCCACAGTAACACTACCCCAAGCCCACTCTTTCCAGACCAGCCCCTCTCCAAGGTCCCCAAACGTCCCTTTTTGTCCCCCTGTCCCCAGTCCATCGCAGCCTCCCCCACACCCTCCTCCAGCAGGATTCAGGATTTGCCAATCCCTACACCCACAAGGTCAAGTCAGGCCGCTGCCTGCTGTCCTGTCAAGGCCATCAACACTTCTCTCCCAGTAGCCACCTGCCAAATTAGCCCGCCTGCCCCTTCTCCCCATAGCCCCAGCCCCTCAAATGCTGCTCCTAATGCTCCAGCCCCCCATAACCACTCCAACCACCTTAATGACATCAAATCCTCCTGCAATACCCCCCTAAAGTCCTTAACACCCCCTGCACACCACAAAACCTCTCCTTAATGCCCCCAACCCCTCTATCGGAGCCTACTTCAGCACCTCCAAAGCCCTTAACCCCCCCCAACCTTCCCACCAGCCCACCCCAACGCCACGTCCCGAACTACTCCAGCTCCACACGCCCCAAAGACCCAGTACCAAAACCCTCA
>JANXJC010000055.1:45768340-45780231 GCA_027564655.1 Leptodon cayanensis
CAAACAGCCCCCCTTTCCAACCGGCACCCATCTGCTCACCGCCCCAGCCTGTGCTGGCTGTCTCCTGGTACCAGCACAACCGCCCTCATGGACCCCTTTTATTCACTTTATGCCAGAAATCTGGGGGGGGGGAGGCGAGCAGAGCCCCCAGCCCCTCCTGGGAAGAGAGCCGAGTTTTGTGTCCCCCGTCCTGCCCTGTCCTGCCCAGCTCGGAGGTGCCAGCTTCACCACAGGCTCTGGACCTAGACCCCCCCTTCCCCAGTCTTTCCCATTTTACAGTTATTGCATCTTCCCGCCATCCCCTTTTTGCACCCTTGCAAAAAAAAAAAAAATAAAATAAAACCCCCAATGAGGCAGCACACCCAGCATCCAGCACCGCGATTTTCGGTCCCGCACACACCAACCCCTCCAAATATCTCTAATTAAAGGACCGAGGTCAACACGATGCAGGGAAGGATCTGAAGCCAGGGTTTAACGAACCGTGCCAGGGCACACGGCTTGAAACCTATTAATCACGCGTGTGTGTGTGTGTGTGTGTCCCGGCCACGGGGAACGCATCCTTCTCCTCCTGCGTCACAGCCCGTCGGAAAGGAAAGCTGCCCCATGGCATGACAAGCGGTCGAGTAAGCATGAAGAAAATCTGAATTTGCTGTCGCTGCTCTCATCCCACCCCGTGGTGCTTTTCCCCCGCCCCGGCAGAAAGACCAACGTTAATCTGAGATGGCGGAGCTCGTTGCCATCCCCGTTAATCACCCTGGCTCCTCATCCCAGGTGGAGAGCGAGATAAGACCATTTGTCTGCATCGTATTTTAATTACGCTAGTGTTTGGCAAGCGCAGCATAAAGCCCTAAAATCTGCAGCCTTTGGGTGTGATGGAGACGCGGGCTGCTAAGAGCAAACCCCCTTTTCGCTTTGCAATGGACCCCAGTGCAAACGGGGGGCACACGAGGAGTGATTAATGGCTCTCGCACACACCTCACTTTTAACTCAATGCAGGTGCAAACACGTTCCAAAGTGTTATTTCTTTTTCTCCCCCAAAACCAAATTGGACTTTGCTCACTGCTGTGGAGAAGAGAAGACAAGATAAATATACTGGGCCATGACCCAGCTGCCCTGGGGCAACTGGGAAGCGTTTTAGCTGGCCTCGCCAATAAATCTCAGATGGGTTTGACGTACAGGTGTCCCTAAGCCATGGGTTACACCACCCAGCCCCGTCTCATGCGCTGACGGGGAGTTGGCACCATCTCCATCCCGAGCTCTCCCTATTCTTTGAGCCCCTGGACACGCTAAGGCAACATCAGCGGTGGGAACTGAAGCACTGAAAGGAAAAACAGACACCTTGGTGTTTGTCAACATTGTTAAAACCTCCAGAAAGCCCCTAAAATGCACCCCTCCTGCCTCTCTTGTTGTATGCTGAATGGGACAGTCTCCTGCAGAGCTCCTACCGGTTGCCCCCATCCTAGGCTGTGGATCACCAGCCCCCAAAAGGCTTTCCCGGGCTCCCTCCGCACCCATCGCTCATGTTGGGAAGGGGACATGTCCCAGGAGTGCATCCTTGCTGTCCTTTCCCTGCAACAAGCGCCGTCCTTAACATTTGGGTGCTGCGTTGGCTCCTTCCACCTTCTCCTTGGCATGCAACCAAGACCCTGATGGCCATGATCCATCACCACACGGGGGTTCACGTGCCTGCCCAAAGCCCCAGAAACACAGCAAGGCTATGGCGAGAGGGGAAATGGATCTTCCCAGGAGAGGAGTTGGTGCAATTTTGCCCCCAAGGCTCTTCTTTCAGCCAACGAGGGAAGACGTTTTGCACCACTGGTGCATTGCACCAGGCTGTTACCTGCAGCCTTGCATTTCCCTTGGCTGCACGGCGATGGAAAAGCAAATCAACAGCCTGGAAAACACCCAACAGAGAGGTCAGACTTCCTGGAGAAGGAATGATGTGGAAGGGGAAGGGGTGTCTGGCAGCATGGCTGGGAAAGGACACAACGTCAACTATTGTTCCTGCTCCCCAGCTTCCTGAGCTTCTCTGTCCCAGTATTGTTCCACGTTTTGAAGGCTGAAAAAGCTGAATGAAATCCATAACAATTACCAAAGAAAGGAAGAGGAAAGCAGAGTGCTTTGGAAAAGGGGGAAAGCTGCTGCTGATGTTCCTTGGTGGGTCCTCCTGACCTAGATCTTGTCCAACAGTAAACCACCAAATCTGGGTTAAGTCTCTGTTCACTTGACCTGATAGGGCTCTCTCTCGCTGTGCTTTCAGCTTGGGTACCTCAACATTGGCATCTGCCTGTGGAAACAGCTGCCTTCGCACCCTCTCCTGTGAATACCTGCTTATTTTTAGTAAATCCCTGCTGCACCGATGGAGAAAACAATGTTGGACACACAGAGGCCAGAAATAGCTGTTGTTCTCCCCGAGACGTGCACCTGGAGAGGTCCTCCATTCCCCCACCCGTGAGGAATGCCTAAACTTCTCACCCTGGGCTGGCGGCTGCTCGGAAGGCTGGAGGCTGCAATTTATTAAAAAATTAATGCATACATCCCGTGCTACTGGCATGTGCACAACCCTTCCCTGTAAAAGGCATGGGCTGCTGGGTTTGTCGGCTGCGGGAAGGCTTTGATGTCCTGGTGCATGCCAAGGAGCCATCCACAAGCCATCCGGGAAGACTTTCCAGGATGGTGGAACCCCCAGATCACCAGCAGGAAGACTGGTCTCCATCCCTTGTGTTCTACCAGGCAAAGGCAAGCCCAGAAGTAAAAGCAGAGGATGGTATGGCATGGCTCCGGCTCTCGCTATGGAGCCAGGCACAGCTGAGATGCAGCTCGTAACTGGTAGCAGTGACAGCACAATGGCTACAGATAAAAACAAACAGAAAAGCTTTATGGCTTACACAAATCCCACTGTCAGCTTCCTATGAGCCAAGGATCTAGTTTTGGGGGCTTTCTTTTTTTTTTTTTTTCTTATCCCTATGTAGCATCAAGAATACAAGGAGCCATTTTCCTGCCATAACAGCACTTTTAAGGAAATAATTCAGACTTCTCAGAGAGAAAAAACAAAGCGCGCTATGCTTGCGTGGTAAACAAACAAGGTAGTCCCCTGCTGTGTTTCATAAGAATTGTTTTCCCTCCCTTCTGTTCAGATTTATGGGATCCTGTTGCCTTTATGGGAATCTCGTAAAGGCTTCGGCAGAGTCCACCCTCCAGGCAGTGTCCTGAGAGCAGTGGATGTTCATAGCGAGAACAAACTTGCTGCCTACAGAGCTCTTCAGGAAAAAATTGTGAATAGCACGAGACAGGGATAAAACAAGACAGTAACAAAAGTTTCCCACTTCTTACCTCAGGAGGGAAAATTAAATAATAAATTATGATGTCGATAAAAATCCTCCTACTCCATTTATCCAAGTTCTTCAGGCTAAAAGATCTTAGTTGTTCTCAAGTGCTATTTTGGGAGGAGAGATATTAAGATTTCCTCTACCCTGAAATTATTGTTTTATTCTCATTGCAAAAGACAGCCCCCAAGTCAAAGTAAATAAAAAGGCAAGTTAGTTTTCCAGCAAGCTGAGGTCTGCATGTTTATACCACCGTGATTCTGGCACCATACACCCATGGAGCACAGGGTGGAGAGGCAGGAGGTGATGGAGACACGACACACCGACATCCTGCAAGCACAGGAAACGTACCGCAAAAATAGCAGTGCTGACCCAGAGTTACCCAGGCTTTTTTTCTTATAGCCACTGCTCTTTGTAAATGAAGAGTTTAGCTAAGAAAGAGATGAGGCTGAGGGCGACTATGAACTGGAAGCGGTTTATTAGATGCTCTGTTTGTAGTAGCTGACTCCACGCAAGTAGGGAATTCGGTGCTATTGGTGGTCATTGCTGAAGTTGACTTTGACTTCTTCAATGGTGGTTGGAGCAGAGAGATGTTGCTGTCAGATGGGCGAACCACCGTCCCTGAGAGTAGCGTCATGGCTTCTTAATCTCAACAGGGTCTGGGACATCTCCAGGTGCTACAGTATAACACTCCTTGATGAAAGAAGAAACATTATTCTTTTCTAAATTTCTGCCCAGCTTCATTTCCATGGTGTTACTTTGTCTGGCTCCATGGAATAAAACTGAGGTCTCATGTACCCACTCACCATGTGACCCTGGAGGTTAAAAGCAGCATTTTCTGAAGCTGTTTGGCAACGTCAGATTTACCAGTTTGGGATTTTGTTTGATGAAAGAAAGGAAATAATTGTCTGGGGTGATGTGCTGGCTTCTCTCCTCTAACCCCCTGGATGCTCCAGAAAGGCTCTGCAAAGGGGGAATAGTCTGGATATGTCTTAGGATCATAGTACTGTAGGGAAATTCAGGTTGGAAGGGGCCTCAGGAGGTCTCTACTCCAACCTCCTGCTCAAAGCAGGATCAGCCGTGAGGTCAGAACAGGTTGCTCAGGGCTGTATTCAGCCTGTTCTTGAAAACTTCCAAGGATGGAGACAGTGCAACCTCCCTGGGCCCCATACCCCAAACCTCAAGGATTTCCCTGGGACCTGGTGGTAGCCACCACCTACCCACACTCAGCACTACAGCTCTCCTCCTGTTGGGTGGCCACCAGCTCTTGGAGGCAACCAGCCCTACACCCATCTTTTTTCCCTCCCTTTGATATAATCGTTTCAGCCTCAGATGAACAGAGGAAGCCAGGACTTAGAGCGCTTGCTGTGTGGCCTCCCCCGTGTCTCATTATCTCCAGGAACAGCTTCCCACCTCTCCCATCTCCCTTCCTCCGGGGCTCAAATGCCTCCCCTCACAGTGCTTCGGTCTTCCAGGAGCCTCCTCTCAACGCTGCCTGGGGATACACTTCTTAAAACAGGGTTTAAGCCAACAGCATCTGATTTTACAGCTCTCCAGCTCGCTCTCAAGTCTCTACCTGTTCCCCATCAGGCTGGGGAGAGGCTGCAACTTCAGGCAATGCAATGTCTTCAAAGGCTGGATATGTAGGCAAAGAGCATCTCTGAGCCTCTCCGCATTTGGCATGGATCCTCTGCCGCTGGTCCTAGAGAGCTCTGGGGTCCTCCTAAGGGATCCACAGAAGGTGACTAAGAAAGCGAAGTTGTCAACGTGCTTATATTCACTTTAACTCCATTCCATTACTGGAAAATTCTTAGGGGCTCTATGAAGATATGAATGAACCATGCTGCAGTGGTGCACCTCTCCTCTCTGTTTTCCTCTCCTAAACAGACTCCCAGGAACCTTTTCTCTCTCTCTGAGACCATTTCCCTCCATCTTTCGCCCACCACTTTTCGCAGAAAACAGCCAGAATTTCTCCTTATCTGGAGTTTCGCACTCTCGGACTCCCTGTTTCCAGCTTGCAGTGGTTTCTGGCTCAGAAAGGTTGTGAGCTGACAAGGCCAGGGAAGTCAGAAAGGGAAAATCCACTTAAGCTTTTTATCTCCTTTTGCCAACATTTCGTTTAAGTGAGATAGTCGTGCTGTTGATGCCAACGTCTTCAATGGTTTCCCACCCGCCTCCATACTCAGTCCAGTGCTGTTCACCTCTTTTGCAAGATGAAGGCACCATCAACACTGCAGTGGGAATTGGGACCTAACTCCTCTTAACCCCTTTCTCTCCTTTTTCTCCAAAGAAGGACATTTATTTGACTCCATCATTAATTTCTGTCCTGCAGAGTCACAGCTGCCTTTCCGTCTCCTTTTGAACCTCTTTCACGGCAAAATGCAGCTCCTGACCAGGTTCCCTGAGGAGTTTCCCGGATCTCTGACGAAGCAGTACCTTGCCGACCACTTCGCCGTGCACTCTGCCTGTTGGATCCAGGGGAAGGAAACAGCAATGAGATCATTTGTAGAGCTATTTTTTTTTTCTGATTTGGCTTGCCTAGCGGAAAGCCAAGAGTCTGATTAGCAAACACCAAGCAGCGATCGCCTTCACCCTCTGTGATAACTTGAAGTTGTTTTCGCTCATCGATGAAAACGAAGGTGATGATAATTAACACCAGCAGCACTCCATCCTCCTCTTCCCTCCTGCCTCAGTCTGGAGGGAGGAAGGCTGAGCTTGCAGGCGCAGCCCCGTTTGGCAGAGGGGCCGTGGGAACCGGCGGGGACCCGCGGGTGGGACAAAGCCAGCAGCCGAAGCACGGCTCCAGGCTCAGCTCCCAGGTTTTGTTCAGTGACGGATGGGGACAAACGCATTGTCCTCCCGAGCCATTTATTCACAGAGTTGATGTCCGGCATGGATCCTGGTGATCTACCGGGCGCGCGCCGCGGGCAGGCTGGGATGTGCTCAGCAAGCATCTCTGCATGGCAGCATTCAGGGCTCGCGAGCCGCCGCGTCCCCCTGTTACCAAGACAAATTAGAGGAATACAGTTCATTTTATGGCTTGCTCTGACCGGGTCGGCTTTGAAGCCACTAGCAAAAAGATCCTTTGCAAATCAAATACATGATTACTGAGATTTGGAAAGGAACGCGCAGGGAAAAAATGTGGTATTTGGTCAATTTGCTGCCCTTCGGTATGCTGCATTTTCGCATCTGCAAGCACAAAATCCAAAACCACTCATTTATGAAACAAGCGGAGCCTAAAACCCAGCCTTGGGAAGGAAAGCTGCCGAGAGCTTCCCCGTTCCCAATTATTGTTGTGAAATACACAGCTTGGGAAAGCACACAGGCGTAACCGGCCATAAATCTTGGTTTACTAAGAAACTCTTCTCTCCCTACCTCTAGGACAGTGACAGCTGGAAAGTGAAATGCTGCAGCCTGTTGCTTAACATGCTGGGGAAATCTTCACCAAAAATCAGAGCTGGTGGGCAGGCTTCAGAGAAACTCTATTCCAATACCAGCGAGCAACCTTTTTTGTGTTTCATGAGCTAAAGAATCTTAAGAGACTTAAGGGGAAGCATCTAGAAGTAAGACCCAGCTGTGAAGAGCTTATGGGGAAGGCACAACATTGACATTACGCAGAGGCAGCTGCTGAGGCTCCCTGTGAGCTGTGCTTTGGCCCCACGTCTTAGGAAATAACGGCCCAAAATCTGCTTTTTGGCTGCTTTCCACTGCAGGACTGAATGCTGAGTGTTGGAGGGGTTGGGCTTTGCTGGAGCCAACTTCTTCATGACTCAAGAAACTTCAGGTCTTGCATCACCCCAGCCTCTTTCAGCAGCTCCCACCAGTTTTCTTCCCAAATTACTGCAGGGAGAGCCGGCGGTCCACGCTGCAGGACAAGCATGAAGCACTTGGGCGGAGGATTATTTTGGATTATTTCACCTTTGCCAACCTCACCATGTTGTCGCACACAGCATGGGCCAAGTTCAAAGATCAAACCCATGTCTTTCACAAGAAAAAAAATCCTGATTTGATAGTGACGGCAGCCCTGATTTCTCATCCCTGGGCATGGGCAGGAATTGTGTCACTCCAACCAGGAGCACAAAAGCCTTTGTGGGCTCTTTATCCCTTGCACTAAGCCGGCACCAGCCTCTACAAGACCATGATTTACAACTTTCTTTCTACCCCGAGGGCTGTCCCAGCCAGTGGGACAGTGATTTGAGCAGGGACAGCTTTCTCAGGAGGCATTTATAATGGAGCGATATCTCAGTGGGGAATCCCATAGGCCTTAATTTAGTGATTATTATTAGTAGTAATAATACTAATAAAGGAGCAGATAGATTAAAATACCTGGTGCACAGGCATAGAAAGCTTCCCAGAGCTCAGTCAGCTGGCAAATGGCTAATGGGCTTGCTGCAAAGTGGTGCCACCAGTTCTTTAACCACGCAGCGATGTCTTTTTGTATTTCACCCCAAAGATGGCACCCATCTCATCATCCACATGCGATCCGAGAGGGGTGGTTAAATCCCACGGAACAGATACGCTTGTCATTGTCACCTAAGGTCACTCGGTTTGACGGGCGGCATGGAAAGGAGGCAGCTGGTTTTCCCGTTCCCCGAGAAACGCAGCGCTGAGCCAGCTGGGCAGCCTCTTCCCAAGGGGTTTTCCCACCGCTTCGGCTCACATTTGCCAGCTTTCCTTGGGGAAGGGGCATTGTCAGCCCTTTCTTGGAAGTCATGTGTGACACCCGGTAGCAGCAGCTGGGTTATTTATGTAGCTCTGCTTGTCGGCTGGAAACACAATACACAAAATGGTCTCTAGTAACTGCTCGTGCAGGGATGCAGGGCACACAAGCAGAACTGAAATCACAGCTCTCATTTAAGCAAAGGCTCTGCATGCCTTCAAATACCAGGAGAGAAAAAAAAAAAAACCCTTTTCAAAAAAATCACATGCTTTTCTTCCTGGTGTCCTATGAGCCTCCTTCAATGGGAGAGTGCAGTGAGTCAACTGCAGCTATTATAATCTTTCCTCATGTAAAAGCTTTCATTCCTGCAGATATTTTAAATGAAAACACAAAATTAATCTACCAGTCTTTTTTTCCCCACTACCCAATGCAGCTGTATCTGAGGTGCAACATGCCAGCACATGTCTGCCAGCTAAAAGTCCCCCAAACAGAGAATACAGCCTTTATTAGCTATTTTAGGCTTGGAGCTGCCTATGCAAGTACTGAACATGTAAGGGAGATTTGTGGTGTCAAAGCACCTACTGGGGTCACCCTGCACCAACCTCGGGGGAAAAACCTGGCCAAGATTATGTGGACATGTTAAAGTCAGGCTGGGAGGATAGAAAGGAAAAGGATGTCTGTGTGTCAGATCACAGATACACTATCAGGTGGGTCAGGAAGCAAAATCCATGACCACAGGCTCATGAAAGCACAGCAGGGATGTTAGAGTCCTGATGCTCTTGTGCAAAAGACACTGGGTGCTCCAACAGAAGGGCTGGTAAGAGATTTTAGGTGGAAAACAGTGCCCCGTATGCTATGTTTCCCCATTGGACCTCTATGGTTTGCTCCCTTGAGTCAAAAAATGGCTTTTTGCAGCTCCGGTCTTTCCAGGGGCAGTTCTGCTGCCAGTTCCCCCAGCGATAAAGCTTCCTGCCAATAGCCCTCAGCAGGCAGCGCAGAAGGGGTGTTTAGTCCGTAATCCTGCTAAATATGTAACGAAAGTTCTTAGTCTTACTGTACAGTAGTTTTTCTCCTTCTTCACTCACAAGGGGTAGAGCATGAACCCTTTGAGAGTATCTGTTGGCTCCAAGACCCATGGGGAGGTTGGGCAGCAGCCGTAAGCCAATGCACAGAACTATTATTAGCAAATGATGTCCCCATTCCCTCTTCACCCTAAACTGGACTTCTTTGCTTCAACACTCACCATGAGACATGAATCACAGCCGTGTAAACTGGCTGAGTCCCAGCATTTTAGGAAGAGATGATAACCAAAGCAGCAGGCTCAGCCCCCCCAGTTCACAAACAGCAAGAGGGGAAAAGCCCCGTGTTTGGCTTCCCCAAGAAACCAATTGCCCATGTTGGCTGTTACTGGCAATGTGGTGGCACCTAGAAGCCACAAGAGAGATGTGGGTCTCTGACGGATGGATAAATATCTCTGCACATCGCAGTCGGTGTGACGATGCCGCTCCCTGTATCCCCAGCAATGAGCACAATGGGGCTCAGCCAGACTGGGATCTCCATTTTAAAGGCAGGACCTGGCTGCAGAGGTCATGAGCTGGGGACCGGCCAGGATTGCTGAGACGGAGCTGCGGCAGATTCCTGAAAAAGGAGCCAATTTTTGCACAACCCGACGTCCACGTCCCCATCTCTCATCGCGTGAACCCCCAGGGCTTTGCTGTGAGCCGCAAGCGTGCGGCACAGGCTGCACAAAACATATGGGGACAGAAAGGCAGCCTCAAGTGTCATTAACTGGGAAAATAAATACACGCTAGGTGTCTCGCCTCCGTTGTCCGGTTTTATATCTGGAACTAATTTTGTCGTCATTCTGATGAGTGACGAGATAATTGCTGCAGCTGGGCTATTCAGCCTATTCCAAAGAAACCCTTTTTTCATTAATTCAGGCAGTGATTACACACTCTGAGCCAAATTTCTTCTGCATGTAACCCCATTAAGGCAGCGCCTTTGCCCTGGGGATGGGCTTAGCCCTCACTGTTTAAATAGCATGTTCGCATTTCTTTGTTCTGGGGGAGACAAAGGAAAAGCTTTTTTCCTAAACAGAAAAAGTTAAGGAAATCTGATGTCTTCCTGCACAACACAGGGCACTTAAGATGCAAACACGGGCAATTAGAAATGATCCGTTCTTGCCCCAGAGTCAGGAAAATGGCCACATTACTGTCTTCAAAGTACCTTTGAAATATTCTGTTTTCTAGGGAGCGCTGGGCGAGGGGAAGGAGGAGCGTGCTGCTCGCCTGGCACAGCAGAGATGCTGCATTTGCATGGCAGATCTAGGGACAATGATCAGAAACTATTCCCAGACCAGCTGGGAGAGATTTCGAGCGGAGGAGCGCTTTATGCAGAGGAGGGGACTGCATAAAAGCGAGACAAGAGCTAAAAAGAGAGGAAGGGGGGAAGCTGCCCCAGATAATCACTGTGGTAGCATGTGTGGAAATGTCCGCAAAGCCCTTCGTGTTGATGCTCCGTGCTTTTTTCCACCAGACAACATGATGCTCCTCCATGCTGCACTGGCAGTATAAGAAAACAAGAGAAGGTCTGAGGTCCAGTGATACAAAATGAGATTTCATCGCTGCTCATTTTCCTAAGTGTAAAATAATGACATGGGAAAATAGGATTGTGCATTGAATAGGAAGTATCTGCAAAATGCAATTGGGGTTTGTGTGAATGCAATTCCTGTTTAGCCAGCACAATCATATTCACTGTTTACTAGCTAAAAGGAAGCTAAAATTAGAATATAAAACAGTGTCTTCCACCGACAGCACAGAAATAAAATTGCCCTATTGTCAAGAGAAGGGCGTGCGGAATCTCCCGTCTTTGACCTTGACTTTGACCTTGTCTGCCTTCTCCCTTGTGTTATCCTGAGCTTTTCATCTAGAGCTTTACCTTGCTTGATCTTTAAAAAGCGAACAATAGGAACCGAGCTGTCAAGTTAAATGGCAATTTATGGCTGTCGCCCACATCGGAAACAAAGGAGTTGGGCTTTTACACCACGGGCCTCCTGGCAACTCTAATTTCAAGCACAGCCCTTCAGCAAAGTGCTCTCTTGCAGCCCATTAAATGAAAATGAACCACTGATCTCATTAGCAAACATGCTCGCAGGGCCTGCCGCCGGCTGACAGCTTTGAACTGCTCTGAAGGCAAATGGTATGATATCTTGCGAAGGCCAAATATCCTATTTTTTGTCAAAAGGGATGTTTTTACAATCAGGTGGCTCATCGGAGATAGCTTTTGTCGTCACAGAGCTGTGTATAGCCCTGTGGGTGAGGAAGGGCAATGTTCGCATGGCGCTGATATTCAGTGCAGAGGTACCTGCCTCTGCCCTGTCTCCATGGGGAATTTATGTCTACTTTCAGTGCAAATCACAGCATTTTTTCCCTTCCATTAAAACTATGACAACATCTTGGAAATTTGTGTTGAAATTCTAGCTCGCTACAAAACCCCAACAGCTCAAAACTTGCTATGAAACGAAAAGCCCACAAAATGTACCTTCAGATAATAGCTTGGGAAAGAGGACTTTTCATGAAAATAATTTCTTTTTTAACACATCCCTTACACTTACCTCTGCAGCATCTCTACGGGCAGTAAGTGTGTGCTATGTGTCATCCAAACTCTCCTTGTGATAGCTAGAGCCAAGCAGGCTTTACTTAGAATCATAGAAACATAGAATCGTTTAGGTTGGAAAAGACCTTTAAGATTGAGTCCAACCATCAACCCAACACCACCGTGCCCACTAAACCATGTCCTGAAGTGCCTTGTCTATGCTTTTGTTTTTTTAACACCTCCAGGGATGGTGACACCACCACTTCCCTGGGCAGCCTGTTCCAATGCCTGACAACCCTTTCAGTAAAGAA
>JANXJC010000055.1:45780331-45795737 GCA_027564655.1 Leptodon cayanensis
GTTCCAATGCCTGACAACCCTTTCAGTAAAGAATTTTTTTCTAATATCCAATCTAAACCTCCCCTGGTGCAACTTGAGGCCATTTCCTCTTGTCCATGTTATTCCTCTCAAACATGTCATTGTAACTGACGTTCTCCATGAAGAAGAAGGCACAGCGTCCATGTGTCCATGAGAGTTTTAGGATGAGCTAGTTAGAGCAAGTGAGGTCACTTGGTGTAAAAGTATCCACGGACTTAGGAAACCCTTTGAGTTTTTAAAGCCTGGAGCTTTGCCTTTGCTGTGCCATCTGGAGGAAGCCTTTGCCAGAGTTGGTCAAGATGTCTTTGCTGTCACGGATTTAAGAGATGAACCAGAAATATAAAATGAATGGTTTCATAGAATCATAGAATCTCAGAATAGTTTGGGTTGGAAGGGACCTTTAAAGATCATCCAGTTCAACCCTCCTACAAAGAGCAGGGACATCTCTTCAACTCGATCGGGTTGCTCAGAGCCCCGTCCAACCTGACCTTGAATTATTCGAGGGACGGGGCATCGACCATCTCTCTGGGCAACCTGTGCCAGTGCCTCACCACCCTCAGCGTAAAACATTTCTTCCTTATATCTGGTCTTTCTAGTTTCATATTGGAAGATCTCAATGCTAACATCTCGTTTCAGAGAAGAAGTCACGGAATTGCCATACCTCACTTATCCCATCATAAAATGCAAAGAAGACACATCAGCCTTTGTAAAGCTCTTGATGCAGATGAGTTAAAACTGTCGAAGGGCACGTTGCTAGCATTGCAATTGCATTGTAAACCTTCCCACAATCAAACAGCCACAAAGAGCATCCCCCAGTTCCTCCTGGTATTCAAAAGCAGTTAGAGAACTTTCCTTGGATTTGAGAAAAAAAAAAAAAAGAGGAAAAAGTATGTAACAACACATGTAAAGATTTTTTTAGGGAGAAGTCCCAAGAGAAAAACCATGAACCATCTCCTGGCCACAGAGAGGGGATTATGGCAGTGAGAGGTGAGGACAACCCAGTGGCGTGATGGGGCTTTGGAGAGCGGATGCAGAGGATGCGAGGAGGCTTCAGGACCAGATTACACCGGGCTGGCTCTTCCTCCACTTAACAGGAGGCAAAATTTCTTTTCTCTCTGAATTTATGTTTTCCATTCTGCAGTGCATTAAGTTTCTCTGTTAATGCTGCTGCAACACGACCCAATGAGTCGGTGCCCGTCCGCAGAGCCACGCACTGCTCCCCTTGGGCACAGATATAAATGTCAAGCACAAAACCCACACCACTGGGGATATGCCTTTTAAATATCAGGAGTTTTGAAGCTGGTGACCAGTCATTTCTTGACCACGTTTATAATCTGAAGAAGATTCAGCCAAAGCATAGTAAAGGGCAGACGATGTGTCGGTGGGATGAGACTCGAGTGCCCATTACATGTGCAAAACCCTCACTTGAGCTGGGTATGTTTTCTCCCTAGGTGGGCTACAAAAGATTTCTGGAATTAACATTCTTATTAACTTAAATAGATCACATTGTTATTAACTTAAAGAACAGCTCAGAAATATTTACACACCTGAGAAAACTTTGCTTATATAAGAAATTCTCTGCACCGGGAAGCTTTTTACCTCCCGCTATCTGAATTTATAAAAAAAATCCTTTCTCTGTAGGTGTACCCATATGTGCATAGGTGGTTAAGCTCCCACTTACCTAAGAGCATCAACAACGGAGGCTGGCCCAAATGTGCTATCAAACAACATAAAATATTTGAGCCTGGAGGTGCGTTGGGTCATGAACTGATGTCTCCACATCTCCAGCGGCTTTGTGCCTCTCGCCTTTGCTGCTGTGGTGCCAGAACTGCCTGCACAGAGAAATCCTGCTCCGGCTCCTTGCTTTGCAGGCACCAGGAGGCAGCAAATACACAACAAAGGTACAAAGCCAAAGAGAAAATACATCCTGGCTGGTGCTTTGCCTCCTATGACAGTTTGCTTTGCCTCCTATCGTGGTTGCTTAGCTGGGGAAGTAGCAAAATGTACCACCATGTTCATGTTTTTAATTGCCACAGCTTCTTCCTTCTGGGTCTGCAGAGTTTTGCCGGCTCACGCTGTCCCTTTCCTTTACCTCCAGGCAAAACGTGACATTTGCTTTCACCCACAGCATAGGACGAAGCCAGATCCTGAAAAGAGCCCTGTGCCATAGTGCCAGGGCTGGAAACTCTGCAGAAAATAATTGCCCTCCTGGCTTCTGCATGGACATGGAACTTGCTTCTCGGGGTAGAAAATATAGTGGCTGTTGTGTCACTCAGTACCTTAAAATTTGATAATTTGGTGTAATGTGGGATCTGTGATTTACTCTTAGGAACGGTTGCACCGGACCAGGGGCTGATCCTGTTAGCCGGTGCCCGTCTCTGCAACAGGCGCACGCAAAGTGCCTTTTCTCCAAAGCCTCCCATGAGTGGGTGCTTGGAAACTGGCTGAAGAGCTCTTTCTGGACTGAGCAGGCAAGTATCGATGCCATCCTCAAAAATACCAGAGGGGGCAATCACAGATGGGAAGCTCCCAAATTAAGTGGAGGGATAAGGAGTCTGTGCGAAGGAATCACCACCACCAGCAAAATACAGGTGCAGCAGGAGAGGTCCCTTGGGCGAAATCCCCCTCCCGTGATGGCTGCATCCTCAAAGCAACACATGGTCATTTCTGGAGGACGGCGACATCGGGGCCTCGCAGCAGACGGTGAGCACTCAGTGATTAATTCTTTCTGCTACATGTGAAAAGCATTTTTCTTTCCTCCTCCCCACGCCAAAAAATCACCCAGTTACAGTGAAAAGCCAAAAGGGTGAGTCTAACCCTGGATGGCAAAATGGGATTCTTGAGAGATTGCCTTGGAGAAGAGCATGCCCATCTACAGCAGAATGAACTCACATCACCAGATTATTTTCTTCAAAACTTCCTCAGAAGGGATATAAATTTTGGTATGGCAGACATAGCCACTGCAGAAACGCTGCATTGGATTAGATGTACAAACTACCTGCGCAGCAGATCTTTGCTATTACATAGCTCTTCCATATGCCAGAGAAAGATCTAACCAACACCCAACAATCAGAAGCTAATGAAGCAATATTTATATGGGAAATAAAAAGGGCTTTTGACATATTTTTTAAACGGAAAAGGCGATTCACTACCTGAACAGGTTGCTGAGGGCTGGGCGGGGATATTGCAGCACCGGTTCTGTTCATTGAGATGCCTCCGACCACACGTGCTCTGATTCCACTACAAGTCACTGCACCTGGTGGAGGGCTCTCACCTCCAGGGCTGGTGCAGAAAGTCACCGAGGTAGGCACTGCGCTTCCAGCCTTGGAGCCTCTTCCCTCTTATCCAAGAAAACCCCCTGTGGATATTTTGCGGCTTGGCTGGATTTGAGAGCGATGCAGCAAAGCAGCTATGCTCCCTGAAACCTCACAATAAATGAGCTTATCTATGTTTTTATCGCTTCTGCAATGTCCCTGTATTGTGTCGTACCCTTTTGGACAGACCTCTGAGGTGTCGGGGCTGGCAAGGTTGAGACATTGTCTAGGGCACTCCTCTGGCACACAGTTAGACTGAGTCCTAAAATTTGGTACTGGAACAGATATAACTAAGCCATTCCACTTGCACAGCAAAATTCAGCATCACAACCTGGTGACCATCCTCTCCAGAAATGGTCACGGTGACTTGGTATCAGTGAGCAGATCATCTAGAGGAATGTAGACATACACATTTCAGCTAGATGTCTAGAAACATGGTACTGGATGGACATGATCTGATGCTTGCCGTATTTCTGGGTAGGAAACACCTTGTCATTGGTAAAGCAAAGAAATAGATGTGAAAGCCAAGTGGCTAACCTCCCTAAATTTGTAGGCAGACATCACTGTAAGGTCAGGTTGACTCTCAAGGTTGTTTCTGAACCACCGGTGAAATCCAGGACTTACAAATGGAGGTGGCTACGCTGAGTTTCGTTCTTGTGTTTATTTTGAGGTGCATATTTAAGGAGGCTTTCTCCTGGGGAAGGGCTGACCATGCAGCAGAAGCTGTTCAGTGATGCTTTGTGCCACGTCTTGCCTGCAACACGAACTCTCGTGCTCCAGGTCCAGGTGCTGGGCTGGGATCCTTGGGCTGGGATCCCTGGGGAGTGATCACGACATTTGCGACGGGGGTCTCCACCTGCATGGAGAAAAGGCATTTCCAGCCAAGACGGGGAGTCACGAACTTGGAGAAGAAGCTGCAAGTGCAGTTTCTAGCGAGGAGAAACCGTGGTGGCCCGTGGCTCCTTCACGAGGCTCTCAGTACCAACAGGCAGGTCGAATTAAATCACTGGTGATCCGCAGAGCATCGACCTGGCCGTTTCTTTTTCCTGCAGGAGGCCCTAGCTCAGGTCCTGGGGCCCTTCTCTGAAACGTGTACAGCAAATGCACACCCCAGATCTCTGGGTATTTGCAGTTCATAGCGCTGGGAGGTTTGCTCTGGGCAGAGGATCACGCTCTTTCTCCATTCCTCTCTCTCGGGAGGTACCTTAACAGCTATCGACTCGGTAAAGCGCAAAATGAACTAAACAGCAGTGCTGTGACATATTGGTTATTCCTCTATTTAGTGTTTGGTCTCACTGTGGACCTTGAGCGATGCCAGCTGCAAACAGCAGGATTGAAATAACATTCACTCGCTCCCCTAAGCTCCCTGCAGCATGTGCAAAAGCCCTGAGGAGCCAATCCCATTTTTTTTCCTGATTTATATTAGGAAAAAATTATATTTCCTCCTCCCCATGAAAATTATTATCCTTCCAGCCAAGAGCTGAGCACAGCTCTAGGGATGCTATCAGGACGGCTGAGTCCGTGGCCAGAGTTAAGTGGGATGGAAATGCGCAAACTCTTCAGGATTCTGCCCGAATTCTCCCGCCGTGTAATGCAGCTTGTCTGCACAGGGTAATATGAGTTTCACTAACTTGATGAATGTCTTAGATCATCTGCAGACTAAACAGATGCTGTGCTGAATAAATACACCTATAACTTATTCATTTTAGTGTGCTGAATGGCATCCTTAGTGCAGCTAGGGAGGAGGAAAGAGGAGACACTTACTATAACACACTGCTTGAAGAGGACTGCCCTAATATTGATGCTGGATATTGCATCTAGAAAAAAAAGTTAATATATACCTAAGCTTCTAGGCCCATTACTTTTTTTTTTTTTTTAGTATTTCAGCCTTATTTCCAAAGCACAACACCCCCCTGGAATAAATCACTGCAGGAGGCAGGACTGAAAACTAAAGGTGCAGTGAAAAGCAACTCGTATTTATGACTCTTTCTGATATTGCTGAGGTCCTTGTAAGGCACTGGATTCATCTTCCCAACACAGATGTGGTAGAGATGCCGCCATCCCCACCTTACAGAGTTGGCTCAAAGGTGTTTGAAACAAATAACAAATTTATTTAAGCTTCAAGCTCTCATGGATTCCCTTAGAAATTTTGTACCCAAATGCTTTAAAGGATTAACTCTGAGTGACCTGCTGCAGCTGGGTGGGAACTGAGCTTTCATTGCTAGACTAGTTGGAGGCTAAAATCATCTCTGCTGGAGCCATACCTCTGCAGGAGCTTTGCAGGGATTGAAAATCCAATCTCAACCATTATGAACCCTTTAATGCTTGCAAAATTCAAGGTAAAAAAGAAAAAAAAGAAAGAAAGAAAAAGAAACAGGAACAACATACCACCAGCTTCTCTACTGCTGTGACAGGATAAACAAACCCAACAAGGTAAAGTAATCAGGTATGTGTCTGCCAGGCCACAGGGCACAGCACGTCAAATACAGTCAGCAACTCACTTTTGGCATTGATCTCCTACAATTCCCTCGGGATTAGAGAAGCTTTTCCCCATCCTTGAATCACAAGCAGCGGCACAGACATGCTTGCAGGGTGCAGAGGCGTTGGGAATGCATTTTGCTGCAGGACAGAATAGTCCATGCTGTGAGACTGGACACAGATTTCAGTTTTGCAGGATAGATTTTCAGCTGCAGGAGCAAAGCCGAGCAGTAATGATTCATTATGCCCGACAGCCACGGCAAACGCTGTGGGCTGGGCCAGAAGAGACGTGACCCAGGGGAGCCAGTTTGGGATATCCAACCAGTAAGTGGTTGGGCTGGTTGGAAATATCATGAGCTTGCTTTTGAAAAACACTGGTTCACCTGAATGTTTTGTTCACCTTTGCATCTGACACCCATAGTGATTCCACCTCCAAGCTAAGGATGACGTTTCTGCACAGTGAGACCAGGCTTTGGGGGAGAGTTTATGAGCAGCTGCCAAGTCTAGGGGCTTCTAGCTTTCCAAGGGCAAGGAAGGGGGAATAGGTTTCTGGTTTGCAATGAAAACTCAAAAAAAAAAGTTCTTCTTGCATCTCTTCTTCTCTCTGTCGCATTGGACTGGACCTCCGCGGTGGCTGATCTGAGCCATTCTGGTGACTCCCACACATCCATCTCCAGTTCAAATCAAGAGGGACACCATTCTCTTGAAGCAGGAGAGTCTGGGCTGCATCCCTCCACTTGGGAATGAATTTCTGATGGGTTGTGCCATACAACAGAAGGGCAATGTAGAACACAGTTGTTCTCCACTTTGGTTCATTCAGTTTGAAGATGATTCGTTACAGCTATTCCTGCAAAACAGCATGCAGGCACCTTGTCTGTGCCTTCAGGTACCCAGCCAGGAGGGACAACCTGGCTATGCCTTGTCCCACAGCATCCCACAAATCACAATGAACCCTTTCATTCCCACCAAGACTTGTAAAGGCCTCGTACAGCCTGGAAAGATGGGGAAATTCCTTTTACATACAGGTTAAGTAATTCAGGATTTGGTTCTGAAGCTCTGCTTTTAACAGGGCGTTGGATTCTTGCCTCATTTGCACCAGAGTTAGCAGCGTTAGCATGCATAATTCACAGTCCTGCTGTGTTGGCTGGTTGTCACCTCTACACGTTTCTGGCAGATGCTTCACCTTCCACTCTAGCCCACTGCACTGCCTGGCTGTGAAAAAAGGGGGATGTTGGTTCAGGGTTCAAATCACCCCATCCTGAGGACAACCCAAGAGCATTGAGGGTTATTCTTTCTCCTTGAGTTCAGCTCCCTTTCGGGGCCATCTTTCTGCAGAGATTCGCTGGCTCTCAGCCCTGAACTACTTCCCCACAATGATGGTCCTGCAGAGAGCCCTGGGCTGATTGCAAAGGTGGGGATAACGTGGAGCAGCTCTGCTTTGAGTGGGCAAGTTCAGACCTGAGCTTCTGAGGTTCAGATCTGCTCCTGTCTCTGCTAACTGCACTGACCGAGGCTTTGCCAGGAAGCACTAGCACCCGAGCAGCAAACGATCTATCACTGCGTGGCAAATGCTTGGCTGGGATCTTCGGTTTGATTTTGGATACCCAAAGGTAGAAACCAAAAACACCCTCAGCGCGACGCAATGTCCATCGATCTCATCTTGCACCACTGCGAGCCGGGTCCGTGTCCCAACCTGCAAGTCTTTTTAGCCTCGTCACAGTGGTTAATGAAGACAGCCATCCTGGCTAGGTTGCCTCTTGTATACTCCTCAGGCATCTCTGATTCCTATCTCACCACCTGGGTGCTTGACAAATCCTCATGCGCTCTTTGAAGTTCGATGGTAGGCTTGTGCAGAAATCTCAGCTGTATTTTCAACTTCTGCTGGCAATACCTGGATCCTGAAGAAAGGTTTGGTCTCCGTTGGACCTGCAGAGAAGGGATTCACCGTAACCATTTCCTCCTGCAGGCTCAGACAGTTTTTCTGCTTGGCTTTTGTCACCTGTCCATGCATCTCCCTTCTTCTCTGCTGCCAGGATCTGTACACCAATTACACCCAGGCTGCTGTAGGCAGTGTTCATAACTGCCAAAACCAATGCAGGCTTCCTCTAGGAAAACAAAAGTCATTAAAATTAATAATAACCTGCCAGGAACTCAGGATACAGTGAATCAGCACTTAAACTCAGATCTTGCTAGGCCTACTGCCTGGCCTCACAGGACTTGGAAGTTGGAAGAAACAAGCTTCAAATAATTGTGTGTTCATGCTTGGATTTTAATTATATCCACATGCAGACACTGTCTGACATTTTATGAGCACCTCTCTTAAAGGCATGAGTTTGGGATAACAACAAAATCCAAGGGAGGCAGTGAGTGAATTATATACTTTACTCCATCCATCCATCCATCCGTCCATCCACCCACATATAAATTATATTTGAATGTGATTTCAAGACCCTGTCTCTATCTTTATTAGAGCCAGCTCACCCCAGCCTACTAAATCCTGTATAAAGGCAACGGGAGGAAAGCCAGCCCTGAACTGCAAGGTCTGTAACAAGCTCCCAGACAGCTGCTCTGTAAATCAGGGGACTTGCATGATCCTATAAATCACGACCCCAATTAGGGTCAGAGGCTGCATGTGCTAGACAAAGTAATGCCCAGGACTGCTCGGATCACTGGGCTCCCGCGGGAAGAAAGCCAGCATTTCTCTCCATAGCAAATTGCAAATTACTGGGCTCTGCAAAGTCCTTGTCTCAGAGGAGTCCAGCACCAAACAAAATAAATCCTGGTCTTTTAGGGATTCTACTCTCACTTGATCGAGACGTCTGTCTCTAGAGGAGGAAGAAAAAGAGTTGAAAAAGTGTTGCGTTGCCAGATTTAATATCTTATAATGGCTCCACTTGGAAGCTGCTCAGGGCTTTGCAACATAACAAGCAATCCCGGTGAAGACGGATTAGCAGTCAGAGTGCAGGTGAAGGGGGTGAGCCATGCAAAAGAGAAGTAGTTTATCCACATTTCTGAGGCCCAATAACTACACAGAGCCATAAATTATAATAGCTTCCACGCTAGTGTGAGCCACCCAAGAGTCTCAGCGTGCTTGACATGCAGCAAGTCACTGACACGTGGCCTTCTTGTCTGTCAGATAAGAATCACTTGGTTCATTTGAAGCCAAGGAAATAGGAATACTACAAGATTAAGCCAACTTCGGTCATGTTCTCATCTGCTCAGCAAATAAACATGGCATCGTTTTCATGTCACTGTTTCTCCCTAAGGCACCGAACTCACCCGTGAACATCACCCACCCGAAGGCGCAGGATGGGTGCCAGACACAGCCCGGGAAGGCACAGACAACCAGAGATGCTGCTATTCCAGCGGAGAAGGGAATATGCAGTGGGACTAGATTTATTTGCACAAATACTAAGCAGGCACAGCCGGCCCAGGTGTGTTTCTGGTTATACTCATCTGCAGGGTTATCCTTGCGCCAGGCTTCATAGGCTATATGGGAACCAGAAACGTGCTGCCTGTTTATTGTCTTTACTTTCGTGTTTGTTCAACACTCTACCAGGAAGAGCTGCGATTCTCTGCATTTAATGTTGGGCAGGTTACATCCTCCAGTGTAATTTCATTAGCTTCTCTGGATACTTGGAGCATGAATTTGATCGGTTCAAAGCTGGACCGTGTTCGCCAACCAGATAAACAAGGAGGGAAAAATTGATCCATAAAGGTAGCAGCGAATTTGCTGCAGCTGAATGCAAACTGACACAAACAGCCTTTTAATTAGCTAGAGAGATAATGAAATCACTTGGTCATGGAAGCATGCACACCTACACACAGAGACATATACACAAGTCCTCTTTGGGAAGGTCTACCCAGGGCCACCAGTGAAAAACATGGGGTATCCTGCAGATCTGCTCTATAGGGAGCTAATAATTCTGGAGGAAGGAAGATCCATAGGTGCCCCAGATGGAGTTTAACCCTTTCCAGTACTTCCTAGGAGCAGTCACCGGCACTCTGATCTTTACTGAGCATGTGAAACCAAGCTGGAGATTTGCAGAGGACCTGAGAGCAGCAGGAACTTCACCCAGAGTATCAGGACCTGCCTTGCTTGCACGCTACCCTCCCTCCGCAGGCTTTCATTTTTCCTGCTTATAGTTTAGGATCTGCAGTCTCATGAGACAGTGCCGTGTCCCTGCACATCTGAGCTGTAACCTAGTCGGTCCCATCTTGCCATCTGTCTCTCCTCTCAACCAGTCTCTCCCAGTCATGCCCATCTGGCAGCAGTGTAAGCTGTTAGCTGGTGGAGGCAGCTCTGCCCCGTACCCTCTAACCACTGCCCAGCAGCTTTTATATTGGCATATATGACAGTATATTTACATGTCAGCTCTAAAATGAAAGCTGAAATCCCCTACAACTGCGTGGGTCAATCCCACAGGTCCAGCTTTCAGCCTTTTCACACCCAACCCTTGTAAAACATGCTCCACAACCCCAGCAGCGTGGCTCAACGCAGCGGTGCGTGAACAGTGCAGATGATGACCTGAGCAGATGTTTCGCTTCAGAAAAGCTTTGCAAAGCCAGCAGGCATCTTACACCAGCTCCCCATCTGCAGGGCTGGGCTGGGAAAGGCTGGGCTGCTCCCTCTGGGAATGGGCACATCCCACGCCAGGTCCTGCTCGCACAGAAGTTGTCCCATACTGATGCACAAATCTTGGGTCTGATTGTTGCGGGGGGAGGGGCGTTGAACCCTACAAATATAATCAGTCCTGGAGAACAAGCAGAAATTCCTGAAGTTTTGCCACGGACAATATATGCATTTTCTAATTAAGGTTAAGCATTGGAAAAATGGACTCATGGATAGATGTTTGCCTGGCAGATGAGAAGGCAGAGCAGAAGCAGTGATAGAGATGTTAATTTAATCTGTTGCATAAAGAGTTACCACACATGACAACATAGTGGCATCACACAGCAGTAATCTCTTGTGACAGACATTGCAGAGTGTCATGTTATGACATTAAGAAGGGACTAGGTGACTGAAAAGAAGAGGCAATGGGGCTTTCAGCTCCATTTTGCCACTTTGCAGCTCGCTGGTGAGAAAATGAGAAAAGCGATGGCTGCACAAGGCTTTAAAAGCTGGGAAACACCTGGCCGAGCCCATCACACCCCATAACTCCTGGGGCGAAACTCCTGCCGTAGCACCAAGCTTGACCAGTTAGTCCATCACCTCCTGCACGGCTCATCCTGTACCTGCTCCGTTCTGCCCCATTCGAACGTCCTGTTTAGGGGAGTTAGTTAGTTAAAATTATCACGCTTTTAATTTTCTACTGCCAATCTCCAGAAACTCTTGATCTGGGCAATGAAGACTCCCCATTTATGGCCACAATGAGCTCAGATGTTCCCAGCTGCAGCAGGACATCTGCCTATGGCCAGAAAAAATCAAGGGATAGAGGAGCTGCTGCACCAGCCCAGGTCCATGGCTGTTGCTGTCAGGACTTCTCTCTGATGTTTCACAAGAAGGGACAAGGTGCTTCTGCCAGAAGGTTTGTTTGGTGGTAAGCCAGGAGTTTTTACATCATCCTCCTTCTTGCTCAGCTTTGTGGAGCACCTAATCATCAGTCATCTTTGGAAGAGAGACCAAATCCTGGAAAGACAGGTCAGTGGTGATGACAAGCTGAGCCTAAGGAAAGCTCCCTATTAAAAGCCCTTCTTGTCTTGAGGGACTTTAGCAATGTCCCTCATGGCATTCCACCAGAAGGGAATCCCAAAGCACAGTAGAAATGACCACCATGTAGGAATCTGCTCCACAACCAGTGTTTTCAAAACTGCCTCCCTAAATCATGAAAATGCAACCTCTTCCTGGGAAAGGCAGAATTTGACAACCAGCCAAAAAACCTGTTGCACCGTCATTCATAGCCACGATGAAGAGTACTGTGTCAAAATGAAGCCACAAATGCAATTCAGATCAAAGGTTTTCAGGATCTGAAGTCTAAATTTAGCACCTGAAATCAGTAAACTGGAGTCCCTGTGGTTTTCCAGGCCATGGTCTGGTATTTCTCACCAACCTCAGCCAGACTCAGGTTATTCCAAGGTGGACAGTGCTAACGACAAGGGCTGTGTTGCAGGCGGTGAGAGGAGGAGGAAGGATGGCGGTACGCGAACTGCTTCCCAGGAGGACGACACATCACTCATTGCAAATGCTTCACTACAAATGTTGACAGCACAGTCAAGTGGATGGGTGGTTTTACAAGGCGAGAATTCCACGACAGGAAAAAACAGCATAAATGAGCAATTTTTAAGGAGAAGGTTTTCAGCGGGGTTTGTGGATGAAGCAGGAGTGGGTGCATGCACAGCCTACACGTCCCAAGCAGAGAAAGGACGGTGTGAGGCCCAGAACCCTTGGAGGTAGCCAGCTATTAAAAGCACCAGTAGTCCCCAAGGTTTCAGGTGATGGGATGCCTTCAGATCCCTCTGATATTACTCACAGCCCAGGTTTTGGCATCCCACAGCTGCTTGCTTCTTTAGGCAGAAAGAGAACAAACTGTGACGGGCTGCACTTCATCCAAGCCGGTGGGAACAGTTGTTAGATCTGGTCTAAAAGGGGATGGAGGAGAAGAACAGACGAGGGAGGCGTTTTTGGAGGACCTGCCTCTTTCCCAAAAGCACCACGGGACTATAGAAGAAATAAAAGAAATCAAATCTCCCTGCAAGGCTGGAGAAGTTTTTAAAACTTGCTGTTTGGAGAGGGGAAAAACATATATTGTTTGGTTTGACTCACGCCAGGACCATCTGGGATCTGAGCACGCCGCCCCGAACCACCACGCACTTCGCATCGCCAGTGCCTACGGCTTTGCGAGATGCTCTGGTAATTTTGGAGACAGGTTGTTCCCGTGAGGCTCAAAGCACTGGTAAACTGGGGCAGCAGCTGAGCAGCCTGCACCTATGCTTCAGAGCAAAAAATAATCCAAAACAGGCACAGTCCTAGCAGGGGATGAGAGAGGGAAACAAAAAGGAAAAAAGACTTTTCCAGGCACAGAAAGCAAATGGAGGTGGGCAGCGCACTGCTTTCCCAAAGGACGCTTGAGAAGGTCTTGTGCACGACACCTACTCTCCTGCAGGGTTATTTTTCATCAATTTAAAATAAAAACTCCTCCTCGACACCTTTTTTTCCCCCCCTTTGCTCCTTCCCATCCCTCAAAGCCCCTGTGCAATTTTGCTGGATTTGCAGCATCTTGTTCACTGTGGTCTAAGGAGGTTTGAGTGAGCGTGCAGTTCCTGGGCAGATTTAGTAAAGACCAGCTATTTATCATTCTCCTGGCTCTTAGGAAACACAGACAAATCCACCCTCCAGTCAGGCTTATTTGTGGCCTTTTATGTTGCATTTTGGAACATGTTATTCTGTGTATTTTTGCAGGAACAAGAACAATCTTAAAGAAGCATTAGATAATGAATTGCCCTAAATGACAGCTCTGCTGATACTACTAATGACTAGAAATCCCATCGTCTTTGGTTAGAAGTACAATAATACATAGTTTACTTGTGGATGTTTTAAGTACGCATCAGCAAAACATCTGGAAGTTTAAGTTAGTGATTAAATAAACTGCTGTGCATCTTTTAGGGTGATAGTTTTAAAGAGTTACTGTTTTGGTAAATAACCCACAGACACAAAATAATGTTACATAAATAAACATACTTAATCTTTCATCTTCTGTTTTTTTATGCCTCTTCACTAGCTGGCATCTGCAAAAGCAGAAGTGCATTTTTTTATTCTCCCATTAATAACAGAGCATAAAACATAAAGGAAAAATAGCTCCAGTACCAGCTGGGTACAGAGGGACTGATGCCAGTGTGGAATCTGGGTTGATTTATGTATACTGAGATTTTGAAGTGACAGATTAATTAGCTGGATAATAATTCACTGAAAGCAGGGAGAGCTGGAGATGTCACACTCCCCATACTCCTCCCTCTACACCTGAGAGCCAAGGGCTCTGCTGTTTACTTTGCTCAGATGCTTTCTGGGGTTGTCCCACCAGCTTTGGATAAAAATGAGGGGGGTTTGTATCACCTGCTGAGCACAAACCACCTGGTTTCTCCCCAGGCCGGTTAGATTCAAGAGTGCTGGTGCCTTCAACAGCAAGGCCCCTTCCAAATTTCAGAGAATAAATGATGGTTGCAATTATAAAAAGAAAAGAGCACAAGAAACCAGTGAAGGAACTGTGAAAAGAAAGTCAGTTTTATTTTACTGATTTACATTTGCACAGGCCAAAAAAAGATTGTGTCTGGTTAAGAACGTGTAAGCGAAGATCCATCGCAGAGCTACCGTCATTAACTTGTGATGTTGAAATGCAGTTCGGATGATGACAGTAGCAAGATAAGTGGAACATAAATAATGATGTGCCCTATAAATAATCCACAGGAAGCCCTGCTTCCCCACCTCCACGGAAGGTGCAGAGAGGAGACCTGCGCCGTAAGCATTAATCAAACCAAAGAACCAGGGAGGCTGGTCTGGCTGGTGGAGACATTGGCTTGTGGTCCAGTGGATGCCAACCCTAGCCATCGTCCAAAGCAGATTTGGATGGAAGGTGGATTTGGGTGAGCAGGGCATGGACAGGAGGTATGGGGGTGAGGTCTACAGCCCCCATGGCTCCTCTTCCCCATCCTGAGTAAATCACAGAGTGTCCCTTGCAGACGGTCCGGTGGCTCTTATGGAAAACAAGTGCTGACAACTTCCCAATGTAGCGTGACTTGCAACCATGTTGATGGGGAACCACAGGAAAAATAAAACAAATCAAAAGTCTCTGGACTTCCAAGATAATGTCTGGGATCTTCAGTTAGGTCAAGTGAAATGGGGTGGGTTTTTCTTCAGGTCCCTTGGTTTTGGCTGAGTCTCTGATTTCTTTTTATGGTGGAGCTCTACTGCATTTGCCTTCTGCTTCTCCGAGGGTGCTGGAGGAAAGGGGAGAGAGGGCTGGTCCCGGCAGGGCTTAGTGGTGAGCCCTTAGCTGGGCCCTCCAAGGACCTCTGAGGACCACCAAGGAGGGGGGGGGCAGAAAGGTACGCACAAGTCATGGGCAATTCTGCTGCTGCAATGCCTGTAGATATTAACCCTTAAGCACCACTTAGCTGAAAATTTCCAGTCTTCATCGCTTTGTCTCCAATATATTCATTCCTTACTGCATGGGGTTTTTTAGTCCGTGTGGAGCAACATCTTCTTCAATTCCTTTCTTTGAGCTTTAGATAACAGAGATCCCCAACCACCTTCCCAGCCCCATTTCTGAGATGCCTCCCCACAACTGATTTTCCCATGACCATCACGATGAAAGATCCCTGGCCTTCTGTCGTGGTTTAACCCCAGCCGGCAACTAAGCACCACGCAGCCGCTCACTCACTTCCCCCCACCCAGTGGGATCAGGGAGAGAACCGGGAAGAGAAGAAAAAAGTAAAACTCATGGGTTGAGATAAGAACAGTTTACCAGGACAGAAAGGAAAAAAATAATAATGATAATGATAACAATAATAAAATGACAGTAATTTTAATAAAAGAATTGGAATATACAAAACAAGTGATGCACAATGCAATTGCTCACCACTTGCCGACCGATGCCCAGTTA
>JANXJC010000055.1:45795837-45822814 GCA_027564655.1 Leptodon cayanensis
CTGAAAACATCAGTGTGTTATCAACATTCTTCTCATACTAAATCCAAGACATAACACTATACCAGCTACTAGAAAGAAAATTAACTCTGTCCCAGCCAAAACCAGGACACCTTCTTCCCCGTGCAATCATGCCTCCAGAAAAATCAACCCATTTTTTTAATTTCCTTTTGTGCCAGCTCCACAGATTTCATTTTCTTTGAGAGATCAATATCCAAATGTCTCTGTGATTATTGCAGCTTCATGAGTCTACGGCTTGAGGTCACCTCCAGGCTTGTTCATAAATAAGTCATAAAATGTTATTATTTATATAGTGTCAACAGTGTGACAAGTGCAACATAAGGCAAATTTGCTGTGGCAGCCAACTTCCAATCTGTTTTCTTCCTGCAGATTTCTGATCCAGCTAAACAGAGTGCTCTCTGTGCAATCGCTCAGCTCCTCCGAGAAGCGAGATTTAACCATCCTTGCAGTCAGTGGGGTCTCGCCGTTGATTTCCAGCCCATGCGAGATTCACCCCTTGTGTCTCATCTCCCATGTGAACGGGCTGGGAACACCTCTGCAATCTCATTTTCCCCGCTTCAACCATCCAGCCTGAGTCCTGATGTCTACGATCGTGGCATCAGCTGATGGTCAGTTTGCCTGGCTGATGAACAACCATGCCGCAGCCGTGAAGATGTGTCAGTGATGGGAATGAGGGTTAGAAAAAGCTTGAGGTTTTCCATTTCTCACCAATCTGCTAAGAAATGAAGGTTGCAGCTTCTTGCCTCTAGCATCGTATGGGAATGCCCAGACCCTCTGAGCCTGCACAGGCAAGGGAGCAACCCTGGAGAGCCAGGATTCAAAAGAGCATTTAGCTCCCACTGCATCACAAAAGTCAGGGCAAATAGAGGCTCCAATTAGGCAGAGCCTCAGCTGGCCAATTAGACAGACACTTCCAAGGAGTTTTTCCCACTGAATAAGTTATTTCTGCTGCTAGGACAGTCTCCTGTGAGAGATAACGGCAGCAGATTGGTTATTTTAATTGCTTCATTTAGTCCATGTAAATATTATCACAAAGTGACCTTTAGCATCTACCAGCACGGTGTGAAATCCTTCCCTGCCCAAAAAACTCTTTCACAGAGCATCTGAACCGTTTACCTTATATTTAAATCACCCAGGAGATATTTCACTCTGAAAGGGCAAACTTGGCACTTTGAAATAACTCACAAGCAAACATGCAATTTAGCTAGAGAGCCGGCCGTGCTTCTCCTCCGTGACGGCTTTGCACCAAGAAAGGATGAACCCAAAGAGCAGCTGCAGCCCGGATTTCACAACTCCGGCATCCCCCACAAGCAGATTTCTCAAATAGCCCAGCGGACCACGCGCTTCAGCTCCCAGTCGACTAATATTAATTGAGAGCCGCTCCTCCTCCGTGGCTGCTCGCGTACAGCTCCGCTTGTCCCTTTATATTTGAAGGCAGCAAGCTCTGATCTGAAGGCACCGGGACTTGCAAGCCCCAGCAAGATGAGAGCATCTCTGGAGGAGAACTTGCTTTGGTCCTGTTGGTTTTGGGAGAAGCACGTGAAACTCTGCCTGCAGTGGCCTTGCCTTCAATTTGGGGGAATAAAAAAACCAGGCTATATCTGCAGGATACAAGGCAAATCCTTCAGATCTGTGTTTTCTACAGCTAGTAGTTCTTAGTGGACCAGGTTGAAAAATTGGCTGAGGCAAATCAAAGAGGTACATTTCCCTGAGACTCAAGATTTAATTAAAATCCAGCTTGAAAAAAAAAAATCTAAAAAGCTCACAGAGTTTCAAAGGTATCAAAACAGAACATTTTAACATTCAAGAGTGAAGCCTTTTCATTTTTCATTTCAGAAGGGCTTTCTATTTCAGTGTCTTACGTACTGAAAAAGAAAACAGTCAAAATAGAAACAGAACATTTTGATTGACCAGAAGGTTTGGGGGTTTTTCAGTGGTACTCTCCAGGAGAGGTTGCAATGTTTTCTCTGACTCAGAGCAAGAACCTGATTTGGAAGTGTGGCATTTTTTCACGCTGAAATTGTGTCCTTTCTGTAACCCACCGGCGATTAGAGATAATTTACATACTGGGCTTGAGCGAAAGGCAGTGGAGGAACACCACCCAGTCATTTAGGGCAGGAAACAAAGAATATTTTATCTAATCAAGACAATGATGGGCTGGGAAGTGGCCTGGAAAATTGGGCTTCTCAACTCCAGCTTTTGGAAACAATGCAGAGATCTGTCAGCGCCGTCACGCCGGCGAGTCCTCAGCTTCATCCCGAAGCAGTGCATCCCACCACATCCCCCAACGCGATGCCAAAGCCATGTCCCGTACGGGCTCAGGGGACACGGCGCAGAAAATCCGCTGTCCCGGATTGGGTTAATAGGGACACACCTGGAGCAACCAGTTTCCTCCCTTCTTTTCTCCATCCACGTGCTCCCAGGGCTGCTGGCAGCCACAAGATGGTCCCTATGTATTTTCTTCCTTTAAGACTGAGCTAGAAAGAAAAACAATTCTACAGCCCTGACTTTTTTTTTTTTTTTTTTTAAACAATCTCGATGCTACCTGCATTGCAGTTCTGCAAATTAATCTTGTGGATGCTTGCACACACGCAGAGTCAGTATCGGTACAGTCTGCACATGAAAACAAACCCGCCGCGCCGACGGCCTGACTCACTGCTGGTAGGAAGGGAGGCTCAAGAGAGGGAAAAAAATACAGCCAGAGAGATCGATATGCTTGAGTTGGTGTATCAAAAGCACTGGAGAGAATCCCATCAATAAGATATAAATCAACCCCCAAAACACCTTTACCTCCCTCCCTCCTCAAACATTTGATCAGTCAATATAAAAGTACACAAAGGTCACGGGAAGAAAAGCAGCTATAAAAGGTGATTGGCATCTCTGTGGTTGCTAGCAGGAAAGAGGAGAAGCAGAGAAAGCAGCAGGGTGGGAAGAAAAGAGGGATGTCAAAGGGCCTTCGGATAAAAGAGAATCTCGTCGGCATCCTTGATAACGAAGGACTACAGTTCACACTTGCAGGGACCTATACCTATGGGTGTGAGCAGGCACCTTCATCACTTGTGCTTCAGCTTTGTGTCTCCTGCTCACTGGGGACGTGATCTTGCCAAAATGTGGGGTGCCACAAAGGGGCCACAAACCTGGGGTTTATGAACTGCAAGGGGGGCAGGGAAGGAGAAAGCGAGAGGTCTGTTTTCTGGGCTAAAGGAGAGTAAATGAGCATTTTTACAACCTCCTCATCTCCATCACCCAGAAGAGAACGGCTGGGTTGAAATCTGCCTGTCGAATTTGCCCTGCCTCTGGAGATGATTACAGCCGATACGAATTAAAATCCAATTACTTTCCATTGTTGATGCTGCTCATCTGCTGCTTGGCATGTAGTTCAGCAGGGACGGTGAAAAGACATGAGAGTTTTTGAGCCTTGTTGCCTCTGCATCAGTGCTACCAGGAGGTTTTCAGCCATGGCCATGACTCTGGATTAGATTTAGTGTGGAGGAGAGCCCTTGGACATCGCAAACAATATTCATGTTGACCAAGACTCTAAGAGGAATGATCTGAGGAGTGACAGGCAGCAAAGGAGTCCTAAAAGATTTGGTCCTGAAAGATGAAGGAGAAATATCAAAAGTGATAAACAAAGAAGTAAAAAGCTGATGAGCTGGGTGACATATCTGGGCGAAAACCACAGCAACAATCCCTGTCTGTATGTCAGGCATCAGACACTCTCTAGGTAAGAAAAAAGGGATTGAAATGGAATTTGAACTAAGTAATTGAATATTTTATCTCCTGTTTTCAGCCTTGTTAGTTCGAAAAGAAAAAAACACCAAAAGGCAACAACAACCTCCTTTGTCTTACCGTGCTAAGTATTTTGCCCTCCCAAATCAATGAAAATGAAATTCCTCTTTCTCCTTCAGTTCTCTACGAGTTATTTTGTCTCTTGTGCAAGAAAGGGCTGTGAATACATTAACATATAGATGCACCTGATCACTGCCTGAGTTAAAGACAAGGAGCTTTCTCTGGAGTAGAGTGCATGGTGCAGCTGGAGCAATTAGCACATCACCAATCTTGGAGACAGTAAAATTGGTCTGGGACATAAAAAAAGGAGAAGGAAAAAAAGAAATTCTTGTCTTCGATTCAGCTAGGTGATGGCTCTCAATTAACACAGAATAAAGATTTCTTGCGATTTCAGCTTTATCCTGCACCCCTCCAATGCAGAGAGTGAGCAGATCAGAAGAAAGAAATTCAAGACACACACTTGTTCTCCAGATGGTTTTTGTTCCTCTTCGATGCTTGGGACTGGGATATTTTTCTACCCAGGTAGTTAAATGAGAACATCTCAGGTTTGGTTGCATTTTATACAAAGATGTCTCGTATTCATGGTGGATTGCTCTTTTCCCCACTGGACTGTTATGGTTGGACCATGGTTACATCAGTATCACAGGTGCTACACCAAGAAATATCGATGCTATGGCTGTTTGGACACTGCTCCAGCAGCTGGGCCCAAGGTTGGAGCCAGTAGCCCATAAAGCAGATTTAATGAAGAGCTAATGATCTCATATGCAAGGGAATGGACTTGGGCTACAAAGTCAAGTATACAGGAATGAAACCATCTTTGACATCATCCCCTTGTGCATCCTGCCTGGATGTTGAATGTGGACGTTACCAGGTAGAATAGGTCTTTTTGCAAGATCCCTGTGCGTTTTCTGTTTGTTTTGTTGCTGTTGTTTCGAATGAATATGGGGAGTCGTACTAGGCGAGAAAACCCCACCACCTTCTTGCAGCCCTTGATGTCTGCAGGCTGCATGGTCGCTTTAGCGTTGGGGCAAGGCTTACCCCAGGGTGTCTGGTCCATCCGAGATGCTCATCCCTAACACAGGCACCAGCCTGGCTGTATAAAGGCAGCACAGATGAAGCTCCCTCCCTTCCCCTCTTTGGGGGAATCTGGCAGCCCGGGAGGGATGCTAACAGCAGTATCTGTCACTGACTCAGTATTTATGTCGCTTAAAAGCCAATAAAGCTGCTACGCGGAGGGAAAGCCACCCCACACACTGTCGGTGCCACGCGGCTCCTCAGCCGCATCCAGAGCCAGAGCTGACGGTGCATCCCTGCTGCTGGGGTCGGGGCCAGAGGAGCAGGGAGGCCGTGGGGACCTCGTCCTGTCCCCCTGTCCCTGCTCCATCCCTTCCCCTCCTTGGGCCAGGAGGGCTTCTTCCATGGCCAGTGGCCCCGAGATGCTCCAGGATCCTCCCCGTGTTCCTGCTGGATGGGGGATTCAGCTTGGAGCCTGCACTAGGGGTCTTCAAGAGAGGAAAATCAGGAAAACTATGAAAAATAAGCAAGCAATGGTATTTTTACCATTCCTATACCAGCACAGTTAATGCTAAGGGAGTTTGCAGATCTGGACAAAAAGAGGGAGCTTTAAAGAAAGGCTGAGCAGGAACAACCTCTGTTTTAATCAAAAGGCTTCAGAGATGCTGCAGAATTAGACTAATTAATCACATTAATTAAATGACTGCAACGTAGACTAATAGCGTGGCTCAGTGAAAGGAAGGGGAAGAGAAGAGAGACTGGAAATTGTGTGTCCTCTTTCTAGAAACATACTGAATTTAGTTTCCCATGCCTTGGTTCAGCCAGGCAGGTTTTAAATGTGACCTGCTCAGACTCGATCAGAAATCCTTGTTGTCATATAGACACAGCAGCCTATCTCTATTTACCCAGGAATTTCTGTAATGCACAAAGTCTTTGGGCAAACCCTTCTTTAGAATTTAAGCTTTATTTTTAATGGGCGTTTGAACGCAGGCTGGATAGATATCACACTGACTTTTCCCTTCCTTTGTGGAAACAAGCAAGGCCCTGTGTCATAAATTAGTTCGTTTTCCTTCACAAAGAGGACATTTACTATTAACTGTCCCTGTTAATATCTTGCACTGCCTGGTAATGAAATATTTAATGCCAAGGTCTTTACGCCGCCCTCCGACTCGCCAAGACCATGAGGATGTGAATGAGGATATTAATTGCAGCAGAAGAAAGAAAAGGCCTGGAGAGGTTAGGGAAGCATCTCAGGAGAAGCCCAAATGTTCATCACAATGTGTTCATCACAAATGTTTTGTGATGAACATGTTATTTCCATGGAAATGAGGCAACCCACTGGAATAGTGAGCAGTTTCATAGCCCGGCTTTACCGGCAAGCACCAGCCTTGCCGGGGAGGGGGGATGTGCTGAGACCTGGGGAGCCCGTCTGTCCCTGGGGGATGTGGGGGAGACACCACCACAATCAGCTCAATGGTGCCAGTTGATGCTCAATGGCGATTTGGCCACTTTTTTTTTCTCAAAATCCCTCTACGTGGCAGTGTGAGGCTCCAAGGCAGTTTTTCCTGGCTCAGAAGGTAGAGCAGCCAAGGAAGGGATGACCTCTCGGTCTTGCTCTGCCTCCCAGCACTTAGAGCATCGGCTTGGACAAGGCTACGCTTAAACCGGTTGATATGTAGGTGCAAAGTCTAAGGATTGCTTTTCCTATACGTTTCTGCCCACAGAAGGAATGCTATTAATTTTTTTTTCCATTGAACTAATCCCTCCGGTTTTCCCCTCAGTCAGCTGAGCTCGTGAGTCACTTGTAACTCAGCAAAGGCAGTCATGGCAAGTCATGCCAACCCAAGCCCAGCTTCAAAATTAACCCGACCCAACCCCCCTCCAAGAGCCTTCATCCTCCCTTCATTAAGAGAAGCCTTGCTCTTTGCCTCTTCCACTGTCGAGTGGGATTGGAGAAAAAAATAATCTTTTCCCGCTGTGTCCTATCTAGTTTCATAAATTATTCATATAATTTCTGGCTTCTCTGAGCTGAAGCAGGCTCAATTTAAAGCAGTTATTATTCTCTGTGGGCCAGATCTTCAACAGATAAAAGAATGGTTCTTGTTGGCTTTATTCACAGATTTTGAGGCTGAAAGGGATCATTGTGTTTGTGTAATTGGACCCCCAGAATAATTCAAGCCACGGGATTTGGCTGAACTAATTTGCATTTCAAACGTAGAGGTTTCAGACAGGAAGATCCTGGTTGACGAGAAGCTCAACATGACCCTGCAACGTGCGCTCGCAGCCCAGAAAGCCGACTGTACCCTGGGCAGCATCCCAAGCAGCGTGGGCAGCAGGTCGAGGGAGGGGATTCTGCCCCTCTGCTCCGCTCTGGTGAGACCCCACCTGGGTCCAGCTCTGGGGTCCTCGGCACAGGGAAGACATGGACCTGTTGGAGGGAGTCCAGAGGAAGGACACAAAAATGATCAGAGGGCTGGAACACCTCTGCTATGAGGACAGGCTGAGAGAGTTGGGGTTGTTCAGCCTGGAGAAGAGAAGGCTCCAGGGAGACCTTCGAGCAGCCTTCCAAGCACCTAAAGGTGGCCTACAAGAAAGCTGGGGAGGGACTTTTTACAAGGACATGTAGTGATAGGACAAGGGGTGATGGCTTTAAGCTGCAAGAAGGTAGATTTACATTAGATATTAGGAAGAAATTCTTCACTGTGAGGGTGGTGGGACACTGGACCAGGTTGCCCAGAGAGGTTGTGGCTGCCCCATCCCTGGAATTGTTCAAGGCCAGGCTGGATGGGGCTTGGAGCAACCTGGTCTGGTGGAAGGTGTCCCGGCCCATGGCAGGGGGGTTGGAACTAGATGACCTTTAAGGTCCCTTCCAACCCAAACCATTCTGTGATTCTATGGTTCTATGAAATGGCCATAGTGGATCAACCGAAAGCTTCCCTTAGCCCCAGATCCTGGCTGCCCCTGGCTAATAGCAGAGTATTTCAGCAAGCGCAGAGCAGTCCTTCCCCAGCCTGCAGCTCTCCATGGCTCAGTGGATGACAGGGACAAACTGGATGGTCCTGTGTTTAACAGAGTTGGCCGGTTGCTTTCTGAACCCATGGAAAGTGGTGGCTTCCACATTAACCTACAGAAACCAGTCGCACTGGTTAACCTTCCTCTGCGCTGGTTTTGAGGCAGCCAACCTATAAACTCCCTTGATGCCCCCAAACTGTTGCACCACAACAGCATGGTTGGCCTTCACACCCCTTCCTGCTTCTCATTAGCTTTAATTTCGTTAATTTTCTCCTAAAAACAGAAGGACAAAAGATCCCGTTTCCCTGGCCAGCCCCACTCTGCACCTGCTTCTCCCAGGGCAATCACAGACATCGAACAGGACTTCACCAAACCACTGGTGCCCCAACAAAACCCCGTCTGCAGATCCCCTGTACGATGAGCACCATTGCAGCATCACCAGCTAAGCCAGGACGACCGCTTACCAGGCACACTTGGGCTGAGTTCATTTCTTCACAGCAATATCGTGCTCTCCCCTTTATAACCAAGGTAATATTTTTGAAGGAAATGCCTCCAAACATAATAAAACACAAAATGCAAATGGAAGGTGCTCTAGGCTTGCTCGGAGGACGCTTCTCTTTTTCTCCTCATCTTTTCAACACAGTGTCTTCCCCTTCCACTCCTCCATCCTTCTAGGAAAGCTTTTCTTGTCTTTTATGGCTGATCACCAGGTTTATGGCTGTAAGTTAACAAGATCGTTTTGAATCCAAGGCAGGATTTCCCTGTAAGGCACTGACATCCAAAAGGGTAACCCCAGACAGATGTCTGTCCTTCTCAGTGCCAAAGCACGTGGGGCTCTGTAGCAGCATCCTGCAGCGCTGCACCATGCAACGTTTTGGGCTCTATTTCAGGAAATCACTTAGGTACATGTTTAATTTTAAAGACATGCTTAACTCCTTCCCCTGAGCAGGTTTTCTTTCCCCAGCGAGAGCCGAGGCAAACACCACCTTCGATTTCCAGGGTATTCATTTGGCATTTTTCATGAGCCCTGAACTCGGTACAAGTGCTTTTAATTTCTTACCAGCAAACAAGTTTCTTTCGTTAATAAAATATGACTCCACCTAGAAGGATTCAAGGCATCCTTTGATTTGCACTCCTTGAGTGGGAATCGAGTTGCCTTGAGTCGTCCTTGAAGTGGAGCAGTGGAAGGGGACAGAATAACTTTATACAGCTGCTGGCAATAAATTATTAAAACCTTTATGAATACAACGTATTATCTGTCTCGGTGCCTTCAGGCGTTTTCTGTTCCTTTTGTGCTTTCAAAGCAATTAATCTTGCAACTGCTCATCACTTTCCGAGCCAGTCTTACAAGTCTGGAGAATGTGAGAAAATCGAAGAAATTGCAGACAGCAAGCGGCGGATGAGCTCAGGCGGCCGCCCTGCCCACCAGTGTGGGTTTGCAGGATGGGACCGTCCTCAGCAGAATGTTTTCTGGGGTTGTGCCTAGTGGAAACTGCAAGTTCCCCATGCTGGGACTCTCATCCCTTTCTTGGAGAGCTGCTCCTGGCTGTTAGAAAATGCATCTTCCTTGCCAGCCCGTTCCTCCTTCTTGTATTAATCATGTTACTCCCAGCTCTCTCATCTGTGTGACCCCTGAATCACTTATTTCTTGTTGGCAGTCCTTGTCTACTTCCTAAGTGCCAAATAGAAAATTGCACTGTTTTTTTATTTCTTGTCATAACGCAGAAAATCAAAATCTTCATTTATTTCTACACTTGTCAGGAATGTTTCACTTGACATAAAACCACATGGGCCCTATACAGTACACAAAGAAAGAGCTCAGTTCTTTGTAGCCTCCCTGCTTATGCAGTATCTCCCGGTGGGAGACATGGACCAGGGTGCTGCTCTAGAGCCCCATCCAGGGAGATCCCAGGCTCCCAGGCTGAGGTGGGAGCTGAGGGATGCTCTTCGCCATCTCTCTGCTGACATTGGGCAATTTTGTGTGAGTAATGAAAGAGAAAAGAGAAGGATGTTTCAATTTTCTCTTTCCCGGGAGAACGTCCTGCACTATCAGCTAGAGTCTGTTCCCAGCATCACCTTGGCGAGTACTTAAGTGCTTCACACTCAGCTGAACGGCTCAATCAGGACAGGCCACGAGACAGCCCTGACCCATGTCAAGATACCAGCTAGCCTTGGTTTTATGGCGAGGGAGAAGGGGTTTAAATTTAAGCACTGCTGCATGGATTGTAGGGACCCTAAGACTGCCCCTTTAGGCTGTAGCATGGGGCTGAAGGCATCCTATAGACCTGCAGGATCAGTACCAGAGGGAGGTTCGTGCAGCCACTGCTGACTTTACCAGTAAAACAGGGCTTCACCAGTCTCTCCAGCAACCTCTCTGCCCAGATTCTGCAGGGGTTTTGCCTGCCAAAAATAATTTGGCTTGAATTCGTAAATAGTCAGAGACCCTAATTTTGGCAAATTTATCCTCACTGGCTACAGTACAGCTTGTGGAAGCTGGTTTTCTCCAAACGCTGTCATGGTGGGTTGCAAAGCCTGCTCCCAGGGGCACCGGAGGAGAGCCCGCGGCTCCGGCAGGGCTTCTCCCCCGGGGGAGGTTGGAGATCTCAGCCAAATCTCCTGGAAAGCCGAAGATGGGCTCAGCTGGAAGGTGCTACAGATCCAACCTGCCGGGTGAAGTACAGGGCGATTATATCCAGCTCCGAAAGGAAGGTCAGAAGGGGATGAGATGGAGCCACTCTGTCTGCAACAGGAACACAAACCCCTGGCAACTGGGATGTGATTCAACGGCTCTTTAGGAAAAGGACAGGCTGCATGGAGAAGTGTCCGGGAGGGAGCGGAGAAGGTGGTGGTGGTGGTGGTGGTGGCAGTGCCTGTCCGGCTGGTGCTGTCCTTGCTGGGAGCCGGACTGTGCACAGCAGCAGGGCTGGGGGTACTGGGGTTTGCAGAGCAGCCAGGAGATGGAGCCCACATACAAGGCACCAGGGATGGAGCCTGATCTCACCCCTGCGAGACCTCAGTGAGTGGAGACCAGCAGCCTGGCGTGGGGGTGCTCCGGTGAGAGGCGGCCCTGGGCATCCTCACATAAGGGGGCTTGCAGAACGGCTTGTGCCCCCTCCCCATCTTCTCAAGGGGCCCCCAGGTACAAGCAAAGAGCCACCGATGGCCTCTTCTTGTTGGTGGTCTCACGCCAGGTCATGGTTGGGCTCAGCCTGCACGTCGGAGTAAGAGGACAGACGTGCAGCTCTTGTGTCAAAATAGAGGGTCTCCCACTGTGTGGCCACATTCCACTCATCTTGTGACAAGAGGGCTGGCATCAGGGTAGACCTTGTCACAAAACCAAGGGAAGAAGGAGGAAGAGCACCATTCCCCAGAGCCCCTATGGGGTTTGTGGCCTCACCCTGCAGGGTTTGTGGTCCAGCACAGCTGGGAGGTCCCTGGCTGCTGTCATCTCCATCGAATATACCCAGGGTTGGTATTGGCCTGATTTTTCTTCCTGGTAGCTAAGTAGAAGGAGTGACTCTGCCTCTGCTCTGAGTCTCTGCAGCAGCAGAAGTCCTGGCTGTGGCTGCCAGGTAAACTGACCTCCTCCTCCCGAAAGGCTTGTTTGCTCCCGCCATTGACAAGGTGATGCGTCCTTCTGGTGTGACAAGCACAGGGACAGGATTTAGGAGCTTCCACGTCATTATCTCCTGGCTCAACGAGACATTCCGAGATACAGAGACAGAAAAACAGCCCTGACTTTTAGACCACCCTTCCTGAGGAAACCTGTAGATGCCTCTTGCCATGGCTGGCTACTCAGCTGCCCTGTGTCAGCATCTCAAGGCAGCTGGTCCTCCAGCCAGAGAGCCAACAGTGGGAGACCCCCACCAGTAGAAGACCATGTGTATAAGTCTAGGATTAAGCCATCTGTATTTTACCATCTATAACATATTCATGCCTCCCTCCAGAGAGTAGTACTTCTTGGCTATTAGACCTTACTCGTGCTGTCAAATGACCAAAGATAAGGAAAATCCTTTCCAGAGCCCAAGGACCTAATCTGGGGTTGGGGTACAAGCACTAATATCCCATTAAGCAACAAGGACTGGATTTCACCAGGTGATCTTTTACCATTTTCACAGGAAAGCAGGATTTTCTTGGTCTGGGACATCTGACCAGTGCTGCTCAGATGTCCTGCAGCAGAGCAGCCCAGGACCCAAACTCCTTCACCCCTATTTCAGCCACTACATGGTCATACCGTGGTGGGTTTCAGTGAAAAAGTTCAAGTCGGATGGCCCACATCGATTGCTCAGCTTCACAAACAGCTTCTCTATTGACTGGAAGGATGTTCCGAACAGGGAGGTGGGAGCAATGGGCCCATCCCCAGCACATGGGAGCCTGGGTCCAGACCAGCTCCACTATAAAACATCTCCTGGAGATTCCTGCTTCCCACAACTCCCTCTAGGGAGGACCGGCCCGGCACATCCCGCCCACCCGTGGGGCCCCCCGCTCATAATGCCCTTTTATAAGGCTTCACAAAGCCCTTCTTGGTTCATATCCAGGCTGCTAAGAAAGGTTGCCAAGGGTGTCTCTGCAAACAATAAGGGGCCTCTGTTTGTAAGGCGGCTGTAGTCACAAGTGCTTTTTTTTGTGACCTCCAAATGAAAATAGCTTCTTCTTTCCCAGCAGATCTCCTTCTTCTGTGTCTTCAAGTCACATCTGAATGCTGAAGCACACAAGGGCCTTTCTGCTAGCAGCGTGGCAGCAACGATGCTGCTCGGGGGAAGCGAGCTCTCTCCCTTTGCTAACATCCTTGCCAGCTGAGTCCTTGCTGCAAGCATTTTTATCGCTTGTGGAGTCCGAGAGCCTCAAAGCACAGTTGGCATCACCTGGCAATGCTCTTCGCAGTGTAATTCTTGTCAAGAGATTCAGCAAGCTAGACGGAAATCCTGCTGGAGTCCTTGTGTTTGGGTCCTCCCCAAGCATGCCACCAGACCAGGCTGCTTGTGTGCCAGGAGACGTCCCAGTTAAAGGTTCTCAGAAGGTGCTCGAATAAATCTCCCCGTTGAGGCCACCGCTGCACAGGCACATGGCACACTGCATTTCTGCTCGGCGCAGCTCCTAAAACCATTAAGGCACTCAGCTGCAGCAAGTCGATGCCACCAAAAGGTTACTGGGTCTCCAAGCTTCTGGCGGTGCTGGGAGGTGTCAGAAGGGTCTTGCAAGGAGAGGATTTACTGTGCAAATGAATTCTAATGATATTCAATAAATGAAAGATTTACTATGAAATTCTTCACTATGAGCGTGATGAGGCACTGGACCAGGTTGCCCAGAGACATTGTGGCTGCCCCATCCCTGGCAGTGTTCGAGGCCAGGTTGGATGGGGCTCTGAGCAACATGGTCTAGTGAAGGATGTCCCTGCCCATGGCAAGGGGGGGTTGGACTAGATGATCCTTAAGGTCCCTTCCAACCCAAACCATTCTATGCTTTTATGATTTCATGAACTTTGCCTCCCAGAGGCCAGTAGAAAAAGGATTTTTTGAAAGTCACATTTCTCCTTGCACCTCAAGCAGCTATGTGTGGAACAAATTCTGAAAACTCACCATTATTTATTTTTTTATCTTAAAAAGCCCAAAGACACTATTGGGGTGGGACAGGAGGAGATTTGATGTTGGACTAGACTTAAAAACCCTCACCATCACAGGCAGGCCAGTTTAAAAGCACAGAGCGCCAGGGCGAAGCCTGCACAGACGCCGATTCCTCTCTAACCACAGCCTGCACAGAGACTTTTGTGCCTAATCACTGCCCTGTTTTGAAGGTGGTTGTTAGCATCTATTAAGCACCTTCACGAAAGCAGGTAGCTGAAACAACAGTTCTTTCCAAAGCTCAAAGCACGCAGGCATGTGTCCCTTTGAAGTGAAGGTCTACATGTGTCCACCAAGGAGGTGGTAGAGAAGAACTTGCTGGAGCGGTCTGGGGCAGGGGCAGGCAGAAGTACGAGGGATATATGGTTCCATTGAGGAGCTGAAGGACATGGGGACAGTTTGTGTGCCCCAACATGCTGTCAAAGCTACGCTAATGCCTGGTGAGTATAACCCATCTTGTACATCCTCAGGCTGGAGGGAGAAGGGCATGGAGCGGTCCAGGCAGAGCGTAGGCAGCTCATTCACACAAAGCATGCTCTGGCAGGATCCCAAATAAACCCCACAGCTTGAAGGTGACAGAGCAGAGAAACGGGCCTCAATACATAAAATTAATTTAAATAAAACTAGTTGCAAGATGGTTGCAATAGAATAAAACAATCCCATCAAAGGCTATATAGATGGAGAGCTCCTCAGGACAAACTTGTCCCTCTTCTGTGCTACTTACAGGAGCCAGCTAAGCTCTGCTCTTTCCCCAGTCATTCCTACACAGCCAGTGCATCAAATCCTTATTTTTAGCTCTCCAGATTGAAGATGGTCTTAGGATAACAGTGATACTTTAGAGATGTCTAGAACTGGCCACATACAAATAAATTTTAACGGGATCCTGTAAAGGCTCCTACTATCCTGGCAGTGGGGACAATGACAGAGAAGGCAGACTGAAAGACAGAATTCCTACAGATGCACAGCAAAGGGACAAGGTGCAAGTTGCAGGAAAAAGAAATCCAATGGGATGTAAGGAAGAAAAAATGCATTATGAGGGTGACTAAACACAGGAACAGGAGCACAGCAAGGTGCAATCACCATCTTCATGCTCAAAATCCTAACCCTGAGCAACCTGATCTAGCTTGGAAGTTGGCTCTGCTTTGAGCAGGGGTTGGACTGGAGACCTCAGAGGCACCTTCCAGCCTCAGTTATGTTACGATTCTGTGTAACGAGGCGAAACCACTGATTAGTGGTTTCAAGGTAGGTGCATTGAAGGCTCGACCCACCCTAATCAAGGGCTTGTCTTTAGTTGTTCTTTGTACTGCACAGATGGCCTGAATCTGGCCATATTACAACATGTGTGATCATCAAAACAGCAGATAAAAGCCTGACCAGTCTCTTTGCAGCCTTCTTAAAGCCACCTGCAGCTAGTGCAGCACTTTTTGTTAATTTGTTAAATGGCTCCCCACAATGTCACTAGATAAGGCTGTAATTTCCTGGCTGGTTTTAGAGGACTGTCCCATCAGGGTCTCTTCTCTGCGTTGCCACTGCCCTGTGGTCCATCAGAGGCCATTTCAGAGGACAGCACCGCAACCTCTGGTGCGTGGGAAGTGTGGAGATGGCAGATAGTCCCCCGACCCCAACAGATGAATCATGCTGTCGAAATCCCAGCTCTGCAGCAGGGACATGCTTCCTGGGAAAAGGGAAGAGCTTCACCCTTGGGCTTTGAGGGAAGGGTATCGGGGCTGCTCAGACATGGAAAAAGTGCCGCTTGGAGCAGGAACATGTGCAGCTATCTGCTACTCTGCAGCATCAACTTTCTGCCACCACATGGATTTACACGGTGGATTTGAGATAAACTCAGGCTTTGGTTTCCTTGGTTGAACTGCTAAAGCCCGGGAGACTTTGAGAACACCACTTTGCAGGCAGAGAGATCTGGGGATGTAAAATTATGAGCACATGTTACTGCACACTCATCTGACCGATACTTCTCAACCCGGTATGTGTTTTCCCCATCTCGCTCCCTGAAGAGCAACATGATCTATTAACTAACCTAAATGGCTGAACACATGCTTTCCCCTTAGTGAACGATAAACAACACCAGATGACCTGTGAATGAAAAATAAGGTAGTGACACGCTCTGAGCAACATTGTTCCATGAAAAAGAGATACCGTCACGGCAGGATGGATTGTCCTACGACAAAAAAACAGGCCCAGGAGTGATGGACTTGGCTTGCAGACCTAGCTCTTGAGCAACCCTGATATGGCCTTAAATAAATCACTGCAAGAAGTCATCAGGGCTGAGAATGGACCAGAATCCACAACGGCTGGGCAGCGACTGAGCATCATTCTCACCAGGTGACCATTAGCTTGTGTGATGAGTTTGGTGGCCTCCCTAGACTGGACAGGCTGCTTCAGCAAAGCTGTTAGGGAGTAACTGTCTCCTTTCCTGGTAATATTGGGAGGATTTGGTGATAGAGACTGAACCCCTCCTTCCCCATAAAGTGCAGAGCCATGTTAGGAAGGTCAGGTGTGGGATGAACTGCTCGGACAGAGACTTGTTGTGCTGGCAAGTCCTTCAGGGACTCATCTCTATATAATATAAACTCATTTATCTTGGGAATACTCCCTTCTGACCCATAGTGAGGGGTGACTGGTTTTCAGCATGGAGAAGAGCGCTGAGGCACAGCAGCCCGTGGCACTTCGTGCCAACCCTGGGAGCTCAGATATCCCATAAATTCATAACCCTCTACCTCGAACCGGTCTGGCACGGAGAACTTGCAGAGGAATTGGAAAGATTTGTCTTCAGATCGTGCTGAATCCATCATTTTACTCCCATTACTTTGTTAATTGCTGTACCTGAAGATCGTGGAGGAAAAAGGGGCAAGAGCGTAAGGATTTACACTCCAGCACTGCTTGCAGACATGCCAGTCCTTTCCTCTCTGCTCTCCGCAGTTACTTTAGATGTGACTATTTTGCTTAGGGTTCATGATATGCCTTTGATGGATAGTCAGCAGGAGAGAGACCGGGACGATGCGACTGCTGGTCCTAAACTTTGAGCCATCTCCGACTCCGGCGGGGAGGTCGTGGCTGACCGCAGTGACCCAAAATGTGCGGCTTGCCTTATCAGCCCCCGCGCGACAGCCCCACGGGAGGGACTACCCTCTTCAGAGCGGCACAGCCAGCCTGTCCTCTGTGGTCGTAGCCTTGGATGCTGCTGCAAAGCCAGTTAATATTATTATTAATATTACTAATAACTAGTAAGAGAGATCAAGCTGCCCTCTCAGAGAGAAATATCTTCTTCCAGGCTAAGTATCCTCCTCCAGGGTAAATTACAGCCACTTGCTTTCATGCCGACAGTCCCCTCTGGGCACATCGCTAGCAGGGGGGGCTTTACCAACCCCCTGAAAATCTCAGCCCCTGACTCCTGCATTATTCTTTGCAGCCGTATCCTAAATCTGGGCTCGTCAGCTAGAGGCCTGATGGTCTGTGCAGCTCAAGTGGGAGGCAGGATAAATAGCCCATCATTTTTATCACATTTCAGAGCCCCCAAGGCTGAGATTGGGCTGTTAGGAGACAATGTCTGGAGACAGGAAGCAAGAGGAAAAATTGCTGCCTCGGGTAATGAGGGAAAATAGTGATATGGCTGAGGTGTCTACAACACAGGGTCCTACCAGCATTGTCCATCTAAACGTAGGCACAGATAATAGCCCTGTACATGCTGGAGATAAATCCCCATCTGTGGGCTGCGTGGATGTGAGACTGGATGCGGGACATGGGTGTAAGGGCAGAAGCCAGGAACTCTATCCTTTTAGCCGTGCCGGGACATTGGGCTAAACCCGATGTCAAGAACATTTCCAGTGAGAGGTTGTAGGAGATCCCTCATCAGAGACAATCCCTGGTATCATCTACCACCATCTGCTCTCAAGCCAAAAGCCTGCTTTTTGTGCTTTGAAAGGTCTATCAATATTTGTTCCCAGACACCAGGAAGGATGCTTTCTCCTGCGCAGCTTAGTGAGCCATAGGTACCATCATCCCTACGCAGGTCTCCATCACGGGTCACTACACAGAATCACCTTCAGGCATTTCAGGCACCATCCATCACTGGTGGCCCCCAGCAGGGACACCTTCACACTGCCCCTTGCAAGACCTCCAGAACAACTGTGGGGCACCCCATGGTAACCGCTGCTGCTCCGTGGAGAAGACTCTTGGCCTGTGCTGTCATTGGGACAAATATCCCAGAAACCCACGACTTTCCCACCAGTTTTCTTTGGCCAAATGCACGTGAAATACAGGCAACCCTGATCAAGGATGCCAAGGGCGGTGTGGGTGCTGGAGATGGAGGGGAGGATGGAGTCACCAGCACTTGTAGACACTCAGGGTTGGGAGAAACACATAAAGAAGATCTCCAAGACAAGAAATTAAAAAACAAATGCATAGGTCTCGTATTAATCCTGCAGTTAAGCTTTGGAAATTCCCGACTCCATGGTAGGAGAGGGTTAAAAGAAAGCTCTGAGCCAGGCTTGTGCTCTCTGACTACATGGGATGCTCTGAAGGACGAGCTGAAATCTCCCTGAAAAGCCTCCTATCCTTTTGATCAGGCTCGAAAGAGAATGTCTCTCATCATAAAAGTCAATTCTTCCAGGATGGCAAGGAGGGGCATTTTCATGGCTGATTAGCTTTGTAAAGCTCAGGCCAATTCAGCTGTTACGGGGAGATACACTGTGCTCCCGCCTCGCAGTAGCCAGCCCGGTTGCCAGAGCAGTGCGATGCATGGAGCAGGAGCCACTGCACCAAAAATACTGCACTGGGGGCTGAAGAACATAAAAAAGCTTCAAAGCCAGATTTAAAGCCCTGAACTTTCTTGCTTGTTGTCCTGGCCGTGGCTGCATGTTAGATATCTACGTTGAACTAAAGCTGAGGCCAGAGCCGGGCAAATGAGAGTGGGGCAGACAAGTGAGGTACTAAGATGCTGTGCTCTGGAAAGCAAATTATGATTTCAATAAGCTTTTCCTTTTCATTTCCCTTCTTTTCCTCTCCCTTACGGTTATGCCAGAAGGGAACCAAATCCCACATGACAAACTTCCACCTGGCCTCCCTATAGCACGTCCCATTCAGAAGCAGCTGAACTGTGTTTGGGGAGAGACAAGGGCTCTGCCAGATGCTGGGAGGCTGAGAAGGCGAGGGGAGCCGATGCTTTCTCGAGGGTATTTCCTGCTGCAAAAGGCTTTGTTCCCCGTTACTCATGCACTTGATTTAAACGCTGCATAAAAATCCCCTCCTCTGGCCAATGCAGAGAAACTGCTTGAACTTCTCTGCGGCTGGGGTCAGCTGGGGAAGGTTCAGTGTGAGGCACAGAGGGACAGCCTCCTGTGTGCAAAATGGGGGGATTTCTGGCTACCTGAGATGCTGCACCCTTGCTTTAGCAAGCTGGAAAGGAGAGGCGGTCACCGGGGCTGTAGGCAGCCAGTGCAACCTGGAGTGGATTTCAGCGTGCTCCCACTGGCATCCAGGAACTGGGATGCATCGAGAGTAATTAGGAGGAGATGGGAAAGCACAGGGCTTTATCCTGTCTCTGCAAGACCTCTTTCATCTTAGAGTCAGACACCAGAAATAGGTTTGTAAGAAATGCCATGGGACTGCGACCCACAAGCCGCTGTGCCAAGGGCAACTGAGCTGCAGCATTCATGGAAAAGCTACTTGTGGGACTGATCCAGGCACTCGGTACAGAAACAGAGCGATGCTGGTGCGATGGACAAGTCCTCTGGGTAATTACAGAAGATGTGAGGGACACAGAAGGTGCCAGGGAGTCATTTGTGAATGCTGGGTGCTGGCAAAGCCACTGGGATGCTCTCTGTGTGACTGCTCACATGTAGCCTGGTTTAACTCAGCCGTGAAGAAGCTGGAAAGCAGAGAACTTCACAGGCCAATTTCTGGCCATCTGCATGTTCTTGGTCCCAATTCTGTCACCCTGTAGTGGAGTCAGGCCAAAGTGATGGTGACCTGAACTGTGTCTGGGCTGAACTACCGCAGCTCACCGGCCTGCGTACAATGGCTTAAGGTAGCAAACACACGAGTCAGGGCATCCCAGGCTGAGGATCTCAAGACTCACATATTAGAAACAAGTCCTCTGCTCTCCACGTAGAAACAGGTCCAGAGGCACTGTGAAGAGCTTTTCCAGTCCACACTTTGAGCCTTCCCAACAAGCAGTTGTCAACCCTATGCCTGGTCATCTCCAGTGACGTTGCTTCGGTGGCTTCTCCGCCCATCTGATATCAGAGCTTCATTATCCTGACCATGCCCTAAGAAATACTCGCTCACTGACTAACTTGAATCTCATTCGTTTTGATTAAAGTCTACGTTTGTCCTGTTGACTGGGACGTGGAGGACAGTTTCTCTCTGGGGACACAAGAGGTGGCCAATGATCCGTGAAATCCCATGGCTTCTCATTCCAGGGACCTTGTCTCCTAAGCAGAGTTTGGGCTCACATTAACAGAACTAAGTCCTGAATGGCAGAGATTAAAGTAAGTTCATTATCTCAGTGCCTACAAAGAGAGTTAATTTCCCTGAGAGCACCTGGCTGTTGAGTCACCCTCAGCCAACCTCCTGCCTTGCCCCTTTATCAGCCATCAGCACTTTCTAGGTAGACGGTTGACTTTTACAGCATCGTCTCACACAAGGCAAATCCTCTAAAAGCAGTCAGCAGAGCATTTAATCGCCATCTCCAAAGCGATACTCATCCAAACACAAGACGAGCTCCCCTCCCTAAGTCTTTTTAATCCTTATGCCTCTAATGTGAGATACCAGGCTGAGGAAAATAACATCAGCAGTCCCAATTCTTGGATAAGGTGTTCCCCAGCAGCTTCTGAAACTTTTCTAACCATCAATCAGGAGTTCGGTATGCTCCATGGACTTGTGCAGAAGAAGAAGGTATTTTCACACCAGGAGAAAAACAATATAGAAATGGGAACGATATATTAATGTCCCTCACAGAACAACTCTTCAGGAAATAACCACTCTCCAGGGCAGAGGACTCCCTAAAAGGATGTCAGACATGCATTGATCCCAGTGGTACACATGGGCAAATTAAGGAGTTTGGGGTGTTAAAGGTAGGCAGAAGATGTGCAAAAGAGGTTTGTACCTGGGTATTTGCTGTAAAATACTTCCCCTTCACCTTTATTCTGACGTTTTTATAAGACAATGTAAAAATTTTTATATTCAACAATGCCATTCGCTGTTTATTTAAGTAATAACAATCGAGCTTGCAGGCATTTCCTGGAGATAACCTTCTGGCGAGGAGCTTTCGTGTTTTAACTGCTCATTAATCCCCCAGTGAATATCCTGGTTTGACACCATTATCGAGACTGCTATATGTTCACTGTTCAGACTATAATGTGATCACTTAATGGTAGGTTGTTATTTTTCAGCACTTAATTATAGCGGGGTTCTTGTTGTATGTCATTAAAATTACTCCACCGCAAAAATCCCCGTTCTTAACCCCATGTTCCTGCTCATAACTCCCCATGTCTCCAGCTAAGTTATTTCCCCCTCGTGCTCTTCACTCCTTAGCTTGAGATCTGCATACAGGTGAATCATCTATTTTTCTGCTATTTTTGCCCCAAAGGTGATCCATTCATTTCTGAGCAAAGGGAGAGTGAAAAATTTAATAAAAATAAAAATAATTCATGGGCCTCATTATGAAAAAGAGCCACTTTACACGGTCATGAGGTTTCTGAGCAAGCTGAAGGGATGAAAGCTGGCCTGAGGGGTAGGGTTATTGATGGCACCTCTCCAGGAGCATGTTGGGACTCCTTCATAAAGCATTGCTGCTGGGATCGTCTTCCCAGCTCATTCCTCAACCACATTGCCCTTGTGACTCCAGCCTTCCACCGCCTCACAGTCTGAGCCTGCACCAAACAATGGCTCCTTCTTTTTGACTTTAACTCCTTTCTCCATGTAGCTGCACCCTTTTGCAACCCCCAGACTTTGACATTTTTGTCTGTTTTTTCCTTAACTCTCTCCCCAGTCTTGCCTGTGGAAGTCCCCTCCAATGCCTGGAAGGCCACCTCTTGCTGAAGTCTGCAAAACACAGGCTGAAAGTCATAGCTTTTCAATTTTATGCCATCGTCTTGCTCACCTCCTTTGCTTGGCTCCTCCATTTGCTGAGTCCTGCTTGCCACTCGATTATGAGCTCTCTGCAGAAGAGATGTTTTGCTTTGCTTAACATCCCATGCACCAAACCTCTAATCCTCATCTGAGGTCCTGACGACACATACATTATTTAATTGACGCAGGAAAATAATTGAGATTTATAATCAAAATGGAAGTAAAGAAGAAGCAGTGTGAAAATTTTGAAATACCTGTATGGAAATATGGAAAAACCACTAGAAATTCAGCACATATTGTGTCCTTGGTGCAGGGAACACTGAAGCACGGGAGCATTTTGGCCACCAGGTGTATGCATAAATCATGCTTAATAATAGAAAAATTCAATACACTGTTTACCAATACACTCCCACTAGAAACATGTTGATCTTTTTTAAAACTAATGCAATGTACATATTCTCATTATGAGGTATGACTCAATACAATTTTAAAGAAAACATGTGATCATTAGTCACTGAAAATTACACAGGACCATCTGAAGTTGTCAGGCTGGCAGACCCTGGTAGGGCACCTTCCTGTGTGGGGGCTTCAGGCCAGTACCAGGACTGGTCGTAAGCAAATGGAGCATGCGGTAGACTATAATATTCACATATGTAAGCCTGGAACCCGCTGAAGTGCAACGGTAGGCTCCAGGCCTGAGAGACCACCACCACTGCATGATGGCATGGCAGCTCTAGGGTCTCCCAGACCTTCTTCTCAGGAGCAGCAGTTGAGCCCCCCCCCCAGCTCCACACAGGCATGTGCAAGCTCTTACAAGCTACCTTTGGCTTCTGTATCACCAATCTGGGCTCACCTCCAGCTCACAGAGCGGGCAATGTTTGCTTTTGGAGACCAGTAACTGAGCAGACTGATGTGTCCCAGGTTTGTAACAGTGCAACAGCCTTGCTGTGGGACAGAGGATGGGCTAGAGACCTCCCCAGGCCTCTTACAGCCATACAATTTTAAGATTGCATCTTGGAATTGCTTAGGGGCACACGCAGATCTATAGCAGTGATGGTGCTTTATAGGTAGAAACCTGTATTGGAGACAGCGTGCTCGAGAAAGCGTTCCTCAGAGTCCCCTGTTGCACAGGCAGAAGTTCCCACCGCCGCAGTGGTGGGATGTTGCATGGCTAAAGCACCCGACCAACATAATCTGAGCCCAAACCCACCGGAGTTTGCAGCAACCACTTTGAGCACTGCAGAGAGCATGGTCCTCCAGCGAGGAAGACTCGTTACCATCAGCCCGAGACATTGCAGCGCTGAGACCTGAATCTGGAGCTCTGGAGCTTGGGTTGTGCCATGGGGCAGATGTTACAGGTTGCCCTCGCGCAGGAATGAGTGTTTCCGTACGAAAGCAAAACTCTGCCATGCTTCGGGCTGCAGATGAGCGGGATCCAGGTATCTGTCATGTTTAGACAGTCTTTACAGTCCCAGGAGAGAGTACATGCCACAGGGCTGCAATGTAGACATCCATGTAAAGTGGCTCAAGAAAATCCCATGCTGAAATGTCTACAGTTCTCTACTGACTACAGAGAAAACCTCTGGGACTAGCTCAGATGGAGACATCTGTGCTGTCAATGTCTCGGGGCAGCTGAGTTGAGTCCTACCCTTTGAGACAGAGGCAGTGCTATTGAAAAAATACCAAATAACCTGGAGCCGATGCAGCACTTCTGGGCTGGAGCAAGCACAGCGTTCATGGCTTTGCAAAGGCCATCCCCGCCTACTCATCGCTGGAACACACTTCAGCCAAGGAATGCATTTTCTTGGCTCCCCCCCACTGTTCAGGGCTTAATCACAACAACTTCTTAATGCTGATCTCTGTATGCCGTTAGCAAACGTGCTGGTCATATCGATTGCCTGAGTCTCAAAGCTGTTCCTTCGAGATGGGTATTATTCTATGTGCTTAAATAGCATATTTATCTCCCAGTACCAAACATAAGCTGACTCACAGATCCCCAGATAACGCTTCTATCCAATGTTGTTTCTAAAACAATATTGCTATAAAGACAACTCTTGGGAGCGTCTTGTCGCTGAAGAGCCCGCTCTGTTTTCCACCTGCATTCTCAAACACAACCTCAGCTGCAGCTACCTTTGTGTGCGCAGAGCAGATCCTTTTAGCAAACAGCTGCTGCACAAGACAGTTCCACTCTTTCCAAACCAACATTTCTTGGTTTGGCAGGTGTCTCTTCACCTCCCAATAGTCTTGAACCTGCACTTGCACGTCGGGGGGAATGGGGTGCCCATAAGCCACCTCTGAGCCTGCTGTGTTTGCTGGCAGAGCATCTCTGCAGCATCCCTGTGCAGGGACGTGCAACAAGTAATGTGCTGAATGGGGATTGTTTTTTTCCCATTCCTCTGCCCCCCATCTTTCCTCCTCTACTGCCTTTGCTCAGACTGGACGCTCACACAATAATGATGCCGAGGAGAGCTCAAAGCAGTGGAAGAAAAGCTGAAAAGCCGTTTTATATTTCTTTTATAAATCACAGCACACTGTACATTTTAGTACTATTAATTTAGAGTTAAAAAAAAAAAAATAAAACCTAGCCCCCTAGACTTTTTTGGATTATAATGAGACACTGTTTCCTCCGAAGAAGCCCAAGGGATTCCATAGCAATATTCTTCTTGAGCCAAACGTTACGCTTCCTTGAACAGCTGCAGAGGGCTCAAATTGCAGTGGCAATCACCCTGAATTGTGCCACAGAGCTGAGCTTTTGCAGCAGCATCTGGGAGCACAGAGACGCGAGACCCTCTGGGGCTGCAGATGGAGCGGGAGTACAATTTGCACCTCGGGCAGGGGCAACAGGATGGAACCAAATAGCCGTGGATGCAGGAAGCCAGCCTCGATGATCTAAAGGTCCCTCCTTGCCTCCGACTCCATGAACTGTATTCCATAAATCCTACACAAAACGGAGCCCTGCGGTTCCATCTGTTTCCTTTTCTTTTCGCCTTCCCTCTCCCTTCCCATGCAACCCCTCTACCCTCGCACCCCAGGTCTTATGACGACTCACCCCGCTGAGCGAAAGCTGTTTCAGGTCTGCTCCCAGCAGCTTATTCCTCCTCCCCATGCCTCCCAAAAACCATGCCCTGGTGATACTCCTCTTGATGGAATTATACCGATTTAAACAGGTGAGAAGCAAGCATTCTTCCTTCCCAGTTTCTTTCACTCCTAAAATTGGTTTAATCCTTCGTTAAGCCCTATAATACGTAGGTATCTGCAGCTGTACTGGAGTTAAGTAGCATGAAACTATTAATCTTGCTTTAGTGGTCAGAGGTGTTGACTAGCCATTTATTTTCAAGCCCCAAACGTTGCTCCGAGGTGGTTTGAGCTGCTTGGAGGAAGGGGGGAGGGTTGGACCAGGAAATTTCTTCCAACCTAAACTCTTCTGTGATTCCACATTTCTGCTTGCTCTGTCCATAAGACAATTCATGTGTCCTGGGTTCAGCTGGGCTTAAAGCACGGCATCATCCTTGTATTTTGTGTGTGCTCTGTATGTAATTGTGTATCCTCCTCTTTCAGGCATTTCCTACTCTCTAGTGCTGTTCATGCAACCTCTAGCAAAATACCCGCTCCAATGCTGTTATTATCCTGGGCTTTATTATCCCAATTATACTTTGCACAACTATTTCGCGCTGAGGTGCAAGAAGCATTTGGAGAACTGGTTTCAATTTAAAATCGGTAACTCCTTACTGGTTTGGCCTGTCACGATAGGAGGAAGCAAAACATGTTGATGTAATCTAGAAACCAAGTCCCTTATGTGCTGTTTCAACAGGGCATGGGCAAGCCCATGGGGAAGTTTCACTCTCGTTAAGCTGCAGGCATAAGTTTAACTACACGTCCAGCCACTCCCACGGAAGTCAGCCGGACCATTCACCCTCTTAATTACAAGTTCATATGTAAAAGTTTGGATAAAGTAGTTTAATAAACTTTGTGTAAATGCTAGGCTCCAGATCCCAGAGGACCTATGTTTGCTGAAACCAAATTAGCCTGAGGTGGCTGAACAACAGGGTTTACATCTGTTCTGCAAACACAGTCCCCAGCCAATTATTAAGTTGATTTAAACCAGCATAATTTCACCCAGGGAAGCCAGCAGCCTAGCCCATGTCATACTTAGCACTGAATGCCGCAGCCCCAGTTCTCTTTTTGTTTATACTATGAAAAAGGAGAAGCTGTCCCATAGCTGATGGCGTTAGACTGGTGTGAAACAGGAGCTGCCTTCAGGCAGGCTCTTCCAAAGCTGGGCAGGCAATGCTCTCAAGCCCGGAGCCTCGCCTGTGCTGGTGTGCTGTGCAGTTTGCAAGGCTTCTCAAGGGTGGGACCTATGAAACCCAAGACAACATAATTTAATACATCATTTAACTCCATTCCTCAGCCATGAACATATACATCCAGTGCACTTCTGCTACAACAGCCTCCAGTGTAAATCTGGCTGAGAGGAAGCAAGGTGCAAGAAAATTCAGGGGCGTTACCACTAAGGGGGTAGTATTAAAAAAAGATAATAAAGCTTTGAGAAGAAAGGTGCTACAGATGGAGAAGAGCCCAAATTCTAGTTTCTCTTCTCATAAAAGTCAGGATGAGGGCGTTTGTGCTCTCAGAGACTTTACTTTTTTAATGGTCTCTCCTTTCTCCGGCATGAAGCCAAGTTCCTAATAGCTACTACCAGCCCTACGTGAGAGCTAACGGAGAGCTTGCGGACCGGCAGCCCAGCGCGGCACAGAAAGGTCACCGGACCGAACATGGCAGAGCCAGAAATGTGGAGCCCCAGGGCTGTTTTTGTCAGGAATACCGAGGAGACAGCTGTGGGAAGGACTTTGCACTGGCTGGCTTTTTAGCAGCATGTTTTCTTGTACAGCCACATCAGGTCTTCAGCAGGAGCAGCTCTCCTGAGAGCTACTAATGAACATGCGGGATCGTTAGCCTCAGCCAAAGGGCAGGTGCTTAAACAACTGCAGACAGCCCTGCTCTGTCCCCTGGGGAGCTCTGGCAAGGAGAAGTGAGTGTGCAAGAGATATACGCTCCAGCTGTGATTTTGGACAGGGCGTCACCGATACAGCCCTGAAGCCCAAGGCTGGTGTCTGCTGCCTCTGCTGCTTTCCTGGTCATAGCCAGGGAAGGTGGTTAAGGCTTCAAGCAGCTGAGAAAATGGAGATTAGCATCTTCTCCCAGATGGTGAAAAACATACAGTTGTCTTTCCCAAGAGCTAGAAGGAGTCAGCTTGATGTGTGAGCCAGAGGGAGAAAGAGGGAGAACTGGTAGCAGAGCTATGAGACAGAAATAAAGCTAACTGATGTCTATGGGTATGCTTATCATAGAATCACGGAATGGTTTGGGTTGGAAGGGACCTTAAAGATCATCTAGTTCCAACCCCCCTGCCATGGGCAGGGACACCTTCCACC
>JANXJC010000055.1:45833156-45858127 GCA_027564655.1 Leptodon cayanensis
CCCCCCGTAGGCAAGCTCATCTTGGAAGATGGCATAAGTGGGTGTTGGTTTTGGTTGAGGGTGAATTCGGGAGAGGTATGCGTGGGGTTGAGAAGCAGCATCTTAAAAGGGGTAGCTGGCACATGGGGGGGCTCAGCTTTTGGGGCAGAGGAGTGCGTGCAGGAGTGGTGCTGGCTCTTGGGGAGGGATAGTGGGAATAACAGCCTGGTGGAAGGAAGCTCCTGGGTTTGCTGGGGGACAAGGCCAGACAGAGCTGGGCAGCTGGAGGGACAGGTTTTTTGGTGTTTTTTTTGTTTTTTTTTTAGAAAAAAGGCTAAAGGGTGGTTCTGGGTGGGGGGATGGAGACCACCCCAGCTCTGCGCTTGTCCAGGCCATGCGCTTATGTGTGGGGATGACGGGTGTCTGCACAGGAGGAAGGTCATCTTTGGGCTGTGCGATACTGGAAAGCGCATTGCCTGCAGCGCCGAGGCCAGTTCTGGTGGCGATGGGAGACTCAGTTGGGTTGTGTGTCTAAAGTCTATCCCATAGGATGAGAAATTGGAAATCTTCATGGGCACAGGCTGGAAACGCACCGCGGCTTCTCTGTATGAACATATGTTTTCAGTGGAAGGGGTTTCTGTAAGATGGTTATCTGCTTTGGTTTTATCAGCGGTGGCAGCGAGAGAGCTAGCGCGCAAGTCTGCGCGTGTTAGGTGAATTCCCTGGGCAGAGCTGATACTCGGAAAAGAAGGAAATGGAAAAAAAGGATGATTATTCTAGGCAGCGATTGCATTCTTGGGGAGCTCGTTACGGAGGGTACCAACCACCCTTTGATGGTGCTTGCAGTAGATTTGGGGGAAGGGGAGCTGTCTGTATAAGCCAAACTCATGGAGGAACAACACTTTGTGAGCTTTAGGAGTTGAGATTTCTATTTTTTTTCTTTGTATTTTTTTTCAGTCTGTAGATGGGTGTGTGTTATAGCTAATTTGAAAGGGGGTTTGTGTGGAAATGATGCCAGGCTAGGTAAGCCCTGGAAGTTGAAAGCTTCCTCTCCAATGTTTTTTACCTCTGTCATGGTAAGAATTTTCTTCTAGTTGAGAAAGAGCATTGTGAAATAACTCACTCACCTGTTACTTTCCTCAAGTGGTTTAGGATATTGGCCATTTTAAGGGGGCTAGATTTGAATAAAGGCAGAGCCTTCTTTTGTAAATGGCAAAACTGGTGCTGCTGAGAAAAAAAAAAATTGGTGTTTATCTACTGCTAACGGCTTGCTTTTTTTTTTTTTTTTTTTTTTTAGTCCCTTATCTCTTTTGATAAAGCTTCATGTTTCTTTTTCACATATAGTTCTGGTCTAAAATTTTAACTGAAAATATAATGCATGTTTTTCTCTCTAGGTGTGTTATTTAGCTGTGTGTTTGCTTATTTATTAGTGAGTTGAAGTTTCCAGTAATGTTTTCAAACTTTGAGTTCTGAGAAAAATGCAAACAAGTGTTTTTAGCAATTTTTAGAGCTTTGCAGTCACAACTTTCACATGCCTTGAGTTCACTCGTGTTTCCTGTCAGAAATGGCACTGCAGGGTTGGTGTGGTGTGGTTTTTTGTTTTTTTGTTTTTTTTTTTTTTCCTTTTTGGTGCATGGTTGTCAGGAGCCTGTCTTTAAAAGACTTGATGAGTTATTAGGTGCTGTAGGTACCAATAGGAAGTAGAAGGGCAGGGGAAAATTATTTTGTAAGCATGTGGAATATACCACACTTATCTGCCTGACTGAGAGATGTAATTAAATTTGGCATGTTAATCTTCCTGTCCTTATCTAGATGTATATGATGACTATATTTGCGGCCTTGACTTTTTTGTTTACATTGAGCCCTGGGGTTGTCATGATACAACTTGTGCTTCACTGACCTACTAATCCTTCGTGCCTTTCTGTGTTAGAGTGAAGAACAAACATCGCAGCTTCGTGTTGCAGACCACTAATATTCTACTTGCCTTCTTTATTGGAAAAGTCTGTTTATTTAGACTGCAGTTAGACATATAGGTAACAAACCTGGGGTGGACCATTTTCTTTCTTGTTTCACCCAAACCGCAAAAGGGAGATTGTGTGCAGTGCGTTACTGTTTTAATGCGGATGTGTGGTGGGTTTTTGTTTTGTTTTTTTTTTTTGAGCATGTGTGCTGTGACTTCTTAAAAAGAAAAAGGCACAGCAAAAGTGTACCTGCATGTGATTTTGTTAGTGATTGTTCCTGGTTGTGGGAATGGCTTCTGAGAAAACAGTGATCTCAACACCGATCTGGCACGCTCTTGGTGGGGGGGAGCGGGTCGTAGAAGATTGAGTTACGAAGGACTTCAAGTGACTTTCTTTTTTTTAAGATGTGGAACCAGCCACTCGAGTTCTTCAAAGACCGAGGTCTTGGTTTTACGGGAAGCTGAAATAGAAAATATAGGACGTGCCTGATGCGCTTGTGTTTTCTATTTCTGTACAAACCTCTAGCGGGCTTCTGTGCTGGCTGGAGTCTGCTGGAGGCCAGTGGCTTGGAGCTGCCTTAATCTGGGCAGGAGAGGACTACTGCTCTCGGGCTGTCTGCTGGGGGGGGGTGAGAAATCTCCCAGTCGCAGAGCGGCAGCAGCACGCTGGAGGTGACGTTTTCGGGCAGCGGGAGCTCAGGACCGCCAAACTTGAGAGCCAACTTGCCAGCGTTGGGTGTTGTACAGTCGAAAGGATGCTGCCAGCTTTGAGGTCCAGACTCTTCGAAGCGCTTTCCGTAGCTCGGTGACACAACCTCTTGTCCTGCTTGAATTGAATTGTTTCAGCAGCTGCCTGACAAGGGCTGCTGAGGGAGGTAAAGCACAGGTTAAGAAATGACCACTGTTTTACATAGATTTATTCGTCAGAGATGGTAGAGGAGTGGACTAACAAATTGAGGATAGTGCTTGGCTTCTGGGACAGTAATTGTATGCGAATTGTGTTATATAGGCACACTGATGGGCAATCTGATGTATGATTGTAGCTGAAAATATGAACAGACTATATTTTTGACTGGATAATGAAATACCAAATGATTCCAGAAAACTGGTTTTTGTGTGTAAAGGCACTGGTTGTCCTTTCATGGTAATACTTTTTTTTTTTTTTTTAAGAGGTGGGAGATTGAAAATGCTAGGTAAGCAGTGCTTAACAATGCAACGTGACAGTTGGAGAAAAAAAAAAAGATTAGAGTGTATCTTTTAAACTACCTTTTTATTAATTTAATGGAGGCAGTTATGGGCTGCTGATTGAACGCTATTAAGGAGTCAGTGGTAATACAGTGTCCTTGGCCAAAGGATATTACGGTAAAGAGGAATTTTATCTCTAGAAGATTTGGGTAAATCATAACCTGAGAAAGTTGCTAGCTGGCAAAGAACTAGCACAGTTCCCATTCTTAAATAAACGGGAAATTTTGTTCAAAAGCTAGTGTATAAAACCGTTGTTTTTAAAAAGCTACCTCGGGCAGTTTAAAGCTTTAGGAAAGTCAGGAAACTACTTAATGTATCTAAGGATGTTGGCCATTTGGATCAAATCAGTTTAAATGCTCAAATTAGATTTGGGTGCTGCATTTGTGCCTGATCCCCATTCTGTTTCTCTCTTTTCATTAGTGCATTATCGTGCTTTAAAATGATTTTCTCTTCCATGTTGCTGTGTGAAAAGCTCGCTCAAGTGTTGTGCACTGGTAATGAAAGAATAAGCTATTCAAGTAGGAAATACTTAAGCATTATCAATTTTAAAGAATACACTGGGGGGAAAAAACCTTTGTATGCTTTTATTTAGTTCTTGCAGGCATTATTTCCAACTCTGGATTTATAATTTTCGTAGGAGGTGTGTGTGTATATCTGTCTACATATGCATATCTATGTTTCTATCTCTATGTGTGTTTAAATGGTCTGTTCATTAAGAGAGAAACTCATGGCTAATATTTCACCTGAATTCTTGCTATTTTATTGTTACTCTCGCTGTTTTATTTGACAGTCTGATATTTCGCTAGGGGTCTCAAGAACAAAAATTAATCTGGGAAATAATTCAACATTTTTGAAATATCTGAGATGCTCTACACTTTTTGCCTTGCACTGAACGGCCAGCATAAATATTTGACTTGCGTGAGGTTTTTGTTAATGTTTGCAGTAAGCTCACTTCTTATCATTACTTTTCAGTCTGCTTTATAGCTAGGAGTCAATAGCTGAAAATTCAGAACAGTAAGACAATGCATGCTAGATCCTTCCTGTCATGTTTGAAGTGCATGAAGCAGACATCTTCACCGTTGGAGTGTTAGTTATTGGAATTATTGAACAGCTCATGGATTCAACCTGTGAGAGAGGGGAGTAAGTAGCGTCGAGCTGCTGTCTTCCTGCTAAGCATGTCTGAATGTTGAGACCTCCGGGAATGGTGCAGGCAGAGGATAACATTCCTCTGCCTGCCCTTTTCCAGGAACATACCACTGCCTCAGACTTGATTGCAATCGCCTCCTTTTCTGCAGTGGTCAACATGAAAGACATTACTGTTTCATTTCTCTATGTCTGTTTGAATATTGGGGAGTAGCTGCCTGAGTCAGCTTAGCAGAAGTTGTCTGACACTGCTCTAGATTTTTCCGTCATTTCACAGCCTCAGTTGCTTCGTTCATTATGGATCCAAAATAAGCTCATGTCCAACCGGGTGTTCGTTACCATCTTAGTCAATTTACATTTAACATAAATGGCTTCTATTGAAATATCAACATATGACTGAGGTTAGCACTGTTTTCACAGAAAGGGCTTTTTTTTTTTTTTTTTTAAGCTTTCAAAAGAACTAGGACCAGGAATGCTTTTATCGTGTGTCCTGATAAAGTTAAATAGCACTTGGAATTTATGTGACGGATTTCACTTTGCTGGCTTGTTCCTCTGAAGCTTTCGTGAGCAATCAGATTTAAAACCATGAGCTTACTGTGCCTAATGTAAGTGTCTATAAAGATGCATGCTGAAAATCCTCTAGGTATTGAGATAATGCCACTGCTGACCAAACCGTTGTATTATTGCACTAATTTATGATACCCTTGGGTGCTCTTTGCTTAAACAGCCGGTTTCCTTGAAGAATTTTTCTCCCGTTTAAAGTTCCAAGCACAGCGCTTGGAATTAGCTTCTTGATCTGGGATAGCTTTGCTTTTTTGCTTGCACTCAAAATGTTCTCAGCAAGTAGTTCTTTAGGAGCTCTTAAATCACATCTTCTAAAGCATAGTGAAAAGATGTAGTAAAAAATGCAGAAGATGGGATTGAGAATTATGTGATTTTGTAGGTAAAGTGGTTTCGGTGGAGGAGTGAGCCGCTACAAACTGGAATTCACCCTAAGAAGGACCTCAACAATTTTACTACAGTACTTTGTTCTTGTATAGCCATGTGCTAACATCTGCCTGTGTAACCACTGCAGTGTCTTGAAAGCAGGGCTGGAAAATTTGATAATCAATTTTACAGCACAGAACAGAGATGATAATTTGCTTTTGTGCATGGCTTTGAATCAAATACTCATTTAGTCACTGAAACACTGAACAGTAATGATGTTTGCTTTTTGTTTCTTGCTTTTGTTCCCTTGCTTTGTTTGTGGCTGATCCACATGGAGTTCCTTTGGAGTCTACTTGAGACTGTCACTAATGCCCTTCTCTCTCTTTGCTTAAAATAAATATTTATTTGATAGAGGCGCAGGTTGCTGCGAAGGTTTCGGTGGATGTGCTGCATGCATACAATTCAGGGCACGATTTTGGCTTGTAGAACCTGAAATCCTTGGGATTCTTTCTCAAAATGGAAGGGCTCTGTGCTGATTGTGGAGTCATGAAATCGTTAGGGTTGGTAAGAGACCTTAATTGCATACAGAACAGTCTTCGTGTGAAAATCTGATAAGCTAAATTTGGTACATCAGAATAGTGGGAGATATTTAGAATAATGTTTTAAAGAAAATGGAGTCAGTGTTTTGGGCTGGTAATAGCCTTAGTGCATCTTGCATGATGAAGAAGAGTTTGAATGTTTTACTGATTGGCTGAGCAATATTCCTGCTATAGAAGGGCAGCTAATTTCTAAATCAGGTCATATGAAATACTTCTAGGATACCCCAGGATCTAGTTAAGGTTCCTGGTGCTGGTTGTGGCTTAATTTGGTAAAACAGGTTTCTTGCAGTATAATCAGATACGGAATTTTCAGTTCTCTGAAAATGCAGAAGCGCAGTTAAGCTGGTTTAAGGGAGATCATGCTAGCGGAGGTGGTCTGGGCATTTGAACCAAGGGTTTTCCAGCGTGTAAACTACCTTTTTTTCCTTGCCCTGCCTGCAGAGCTTGTAGCTGCAGAAGAAACAGCGTTGTTGTACACAGCACTTACCTCGGGTGTGCTTATTGCGTGTCGCACAAACTCAAATAGGGGTTGTTGCTTCGTGTAGTTACCGAGTGTTACGTGTCCTGTTTTGGGTGAAAATCATCTGTAATGTCTTTTGCCATTAGCTAGTGCCACTCAGCTTTCTGTAGAGATTAATGCAGGATGTACGAACACAGCTGTGAAGATCCCGATTTTCTGTTATTTGTTTTCTCTTTCTATTTCCTGTTTTTCAGAAACCTTGTTTTTAATTTGCTAGTTTCTGTAATCTGAAAGGACACAAAATAAGGAAGGATATGTTAGGAAAACTCCCTTTTGAAGACTTTTGTATTAGTCAGTGTTTGTATTGCATGAAAATTTAATACCCATCTCCAAGGTGGTGCTTGTCTACTCAAAGTATAAGAAGCTTGGCACAGATGAATTAGCATTTTTTTGTAAACTCCTTTTATGAACTCAAATACAGAAGGTGAGAACTATTTTTTCCGTTCAGAAAATTTACATTGGGTTTAATATTATTTCATTGTGAAGTGAAAGAATAACTGTGTCTTCAATTACTCTGCTTTTAAAGCTGTGGTAGTTTTCATCCCAGCTGTTTTTCCGTTATTAGTATTGCTGTGAAAAAAAAAAAATTACACCTTCAGTGGATTTAGCTTTGGTGAGTTGCTGCTGATATAATGTATAGCTGTGTATTGAGTGGGTTTTGTTTTTTTTTCCCTCAGTGTCTTTGTGTATGTGCCATTATATCCTTCCTTTCACAGTTTTGTGATGTAGCACTGTTGTGAGATATTTTTCATGTAATTGCCATATCTGGAGAAAATCTATGATTGAGGTTCACCCTATGCACAATTTTTGGATTTTGTTGCTTGTTACGATTGAGAATATGTTTGAGTTCTTATAAAATAAACTTTTCAAGATGGCTTTGTGAAGGTTTTTTGTAGCCATGTGCAGCATGTTTCCTGCCAAAGTTGTGCACCTGCCTGTTTAATGATTAATTTGCACGACCGATACCCTATTAATGCAGAGTGGAGAGCGTCACATGAATTTTATAGCTATTTCAGAGCTTAGTATCTCCAACGTCTGCTTTTGTTACATACTTTGATCTTGTGTGGAATCAGCAAAGGCGATGCCAAGAAAAAAATTTCTAGCCATTGCAAGACCTGAGATGCTAAGTTGTGTGGGACTGAAATGCTGACTGGGCAGGTCAGCGTTACAAGAAAAAAATCAGGGAAAACTCCTGTGTTATTTCCCATCAACGACTTCTGTGCTGCTAGAAGAAAGTATTCTACTGTATCCAAATTGTGAGCAGACATCAAAGTTGCTGGTCCACTGGAAGAAAAGTATTGAATTCCAAGTAATATACTGGGAAATAATTACTGTTGAGGTCACTGGTCCTGTGACTTTTTTTTTTTCTCTCAAATGAAGATTAGGAACAGGCATAATTGTACAGTCAGTTGCTTTTATTTTTGTTGAAAAATTTGAGACTAATTTTATTGTTATACAAGATACACTCTGTATTTCCAGATGCATTTATTTATAGTTGCTGCCTGCTTGCTTGGAGGTATGTTAGTGCACTTTTGTTAACAGATTGATTTATTGCATTCACACACACAACAGGCAAATCTTTAAATTTGGGTCAGTCGGTATCTGTTTCTCGCAAGCACAGGTTGCAGTGATTTTTTTAAAGTCAGTGTTTTTCATTTCAGGAATGGTAATGGATGTTTAAATATGCCCTTGTTCAACTTTCGGAGTATGAATCATTTTGAGGAGGTGTTGAAGTGGTTCAAAGTCAAAAACAGAACTTGACTTCCCGCCTATGCACATTTTTTTCTAAAACATCCATTCTAATGTTGTTGGAAATAGATATTTTTTTTTTCCTGGTGGATATTGCTGATATTTGATTAACTTGTGTTATATGAATTTATATGCTGAGCCCAAAGAAAACTGAGCGCTATGTAAAACATAATAAAGTTAAAATAGTAATTCTGGGATCATTTGCAGCTATTCTCAGTAACCTGAACTGTTGAAGATTTCTGGGACAGCAGGCAAATGTTGTCTCAATACGTGCATAATTCCCTAATGCAAATGGCATAATAATAATTTCTGTGCAGGTTTGGTGTTTGAATGTGAAAGGATGGGGATTTGGATTTCTGGTGGTAAACAGGAATGTGTGATCCACCTGGAAAAGCCGTAGTGACTTTATAGCCTGTACTTTTTCTGATGGCACTGAAGAATAGAGAGGGGGTAAGGGCACTTCAGTCCTGAAAAGGGGAAGGGAATGAACAAATGAAGAACTGCCCAAGGTTGGCACGCTGGTTGGTTTTATAAAGCATGCAAGTAGTTTCTTCTGAAACGTTCCTGAAGTTGAGACTGAAGCGGGTTGGTTTCTGTTCTCCAGTTCTACTTTTGAGCCCCGTTGCTGGGTGGCTGCGTGCATCCTCGGCTGGCAGACATGGTACATCGGGAATTAAGGTTTGAACCAGAGCTCAATGGGAGAGGGAGATCTATAAGGGTGTGCTTGTGCCAGACTGGGGGCTGAGGGGTGGTGGATGGCTGGACAAATTGAAAAATCTGCAGGGCTTCGCTTACCGTGAACTGCAACAAGGCTTATGGCTAAGAAAATGTGGGTTCCCCTTGCTTAATGCTGGCTGGAAAGGAGGTGTGATGTGTTCTGGTAGCTTGGAGGTAGAGAGCAGCTTTTCTTCTTTGTCCACATTTCCTGTTAATGTCTTTTTAAGCAAAGATACTCAGGTTTTATATTGCTATAAGTTGTGGGAGTGTCTCCACTGAAAGAAAAGGATGGTATCACAGCTAGTGTTACTTCCCCCCCACCCCTTCAGTTCTGCCAAAACTCTTAAGTGCCACCATATTGATTTAATCCATGTTGTACTTTGAAAAAGTTTGGGGTGTAGCCTTGGCATTCTTCAGGCGTGATTCCCTTGAGAATAAATAACCACACAACTTCAGGAATCGAACAGAAGTGCGGTTTGTCATCTAATCTTCTTGGTTTGGTTTCCCTATCTGTGAAACAAGGACAAGTTATTTAGGTGTTTTAAAGAAGTTCTGATGATGACGCAATTTACATAGGAATTTGGAGGTTTAGAAGTATGTTTTAATGGCAGTTTTGCAAGGCAACTGGTATCCAACTTGACTATTCTGAGAATAATATTGTCCTACAGAAGAAATGTGGTTAATGTTACTATAAATATGCCTAAATCATCTTCACTGAGGCTTATGAAAAAGGATATTGTGTGTTAAAAGTGATGAAGTTTAAATGTGATCTTAATTTCTCTATTCAGTGCTGACAGGAGCTTGTCACATGGAATTGAAAGAAAAAAAAATCACTATGTGAAAATTGTGTTATCTGATCAAAGCTGGTCAAGGCAATAGAATATCTTTCATAGCTGTGGTTTGCTCGTTTTCAATACAAGATGGGTATGTATGCGAGTATGCATGAGACGAGACATCATGCTGGAGAAGACTTCCTTTGCCGTACTCCCAGCCTCCTAAAACCCACTGATCTTTCCGCATCTCAAAGCTAGGACAGAAACATGGTGAAACGTGAGTGCAGACATGAAGGTATAGTGGCTTACCCTATAAAATGATACACTTGGTTTCCTCGAGCACTGAACCGTGGTAAGCCGTATTTTACCACGAGGTTCACCAGAGCTGGTGAGGTCTTGCAGGAGGCGGACTGCTGGTGATGCTGGCCCGCAGACCTGCTGTGCTGGAGAACAAGCAGTGTCCTCTAGAGCAAGTGTTACTACGTCTGGGCTGGAAGTTCTCCCAGGGAAGGTGGAGGGAGGTTTTCCCTTTTTTTTGTAGGTTGATGTAACTTCATGCATCTTGTTCTGGGGCAAAAACATAGGCTGTGTGGTGGGATGGGGGGCACGCACGACTGCTGTGATCCAAATACTTTTGCTGTTCCCATCTTCTTCTTTGTGTTCCTTTTCAGTCCCTAGAGCTTTCTCCACATGCAGGCTTTATGCAGCTTTCCAGGAAGGAGCTGTGTTCCTGTAATCTCTTGAAGAAAGATCTGAGATCTTCTCTTCATACCATGTGTGAGGAGGAGGGAAGGATGCTCTGCCCTGTTGCTTTGCAGACTCACTGCGGTTTGGAAACGGTAGTTCGGAGTGAGCTTCCCCCTCTTCTCCACAGACCCTGATTCTGTAGCATTACCTGAAAAAGAGATTTATTTTTTCCTCTATTGAGGCTGGAGAACAGGAGAAGGTAGCTCTTGGAAAGGGATTCCTTGCTTTTACCTATGGATTTGAAGAAGAAATTCTGTAGGAGACAACTGTGTTGTGTGTCCATTGAGTTCTGTTTACACTTTAATTTTTTTGTACATTTCCTATTGATTTAAAGTTATGATGGAGTCATGGACAGCAGGAAATTTGCAAAAGCCTGAGCACTTCACGGCTAGGCTTCGTGGGGTCCTCTTTGGGCATCAAGGCTGTCTTGCTTTTCTGTAGCAAAATCAAATAATAGGTGAACTCCTGTCATTCACTAAAGGAAATGTAACTACTCAGGTTTAGGAAGACTTATAGGATGCTGTAGACACAGCTGGAATTGCTGATTCCTGTAGTGTCTTATAGCATAACGATTTTGTGAGTGCTGTGGCCAAAAGCAACAAATTCACACTGAAAATTTAAGAGTAGGTGGATTAAGGCCACTATACGTCGATATGGGAGGAGATAAACCACTATGAATGGTTTCTGTGGTATCTTTGTCATATCTGAAGAAGAAAACCCACTCATTTTGAGACCAGAAGGTATTATGGAAAATTTTTAAGTTCTCCTAATTTACACATGTGATAAGAGTACTACAAGGTTCCCTGCCTAATGAACAGCCTGAGTGTCAGATTCCCTTTGGGAGTCTGGGCTGTTGATGGGCTTGTGATGGGCTAAAGATTAACTGCAGGTCAGGACTGTGATTTGGCACAAGATGCTTTCCCTATAATCTCCAATTAAATAACCCCCCCCGATAGCTATAATTTTAATGGGGTTAAATATATATACACAAACATATATCTCTCTGTACAGTGACTGTCTGGCATTTTGACAGAGGTTCTCCTTTCTGCTAATGACATAGAGTGGAAATCACTCTGTAGCTAAGAGTGTTCTTGTAAGCTTTTTCCCTTGGTTGTACATGTTCATTGTTAGCTCTTGAATATATAGACAAAGTCTTTAAAAACAAACTCTGGAAAAAATTGGTCCTAATTAGTTTTGTGTTGCTGTAACTTCTGCGTGCAGTGAAAACAGTAGGAGTGGTAAGTTTCTAAATTTTCTTGTTGGGGTGTTCTTATGGCAGTTACCTCTGTGCCTCTTATGTGTAAAACACCTGTTATGTAGGTAAAGCTGTACAATTACCTAGGTGTGGAATTAAAATAATTATTGTGCAGGTCACTTGGTGTTCGTTAATATGTAATATCCTGTTTAAGTGATGGAGCTAAGGAGGAAGGAAGACCAGGTCAGCCATGTGAAATAGTTGTCCTAAGTAGTTTTGATATATATCATGTGAGGTATATTATGTATTATCTCATCCTAATCTTGCGAGCAAAGGTCTTACTGATTATACAACAAAATATCTTGCAGACACATTTTTTTGGCACTGGTACTGTTTGAGACATTCACTTATATGTAAACTAAACCCAAATTGTGTGATATTTTGAAATTAAACCCTGCTTGGGATCTAAAAATGTCAGTAAAATGTTGTTATGAGTTGTCTTTTGAGGAACACTATCCATAGACTGATGGGAGATGACCATGCTAACATAGGCACCGAGTATTTTAGGTGACTAGAGTTAGGTGATGTCAATATGGCACCTTCAGCCTTCTTCCAGGTCGTCTTCAGAAATACTTCTGCAGGAGGTTAGCATGTGCAGATGAATCAAAAGAGAGTACGGTATGCTTCTCTGCCATCTTTGCTTCCTGGTGATATCAATAGCAAACTCATGGCAGCAAATTGCAATGGGACTTAAAATTGGGAAAGGAAGTCGCTGTGGATCACTTGGTCTGTTTGGGTTGGTGTTTTTTTGTTGTTTTATTTTTTTGTTTGTTTGCTTTCACGGTTGTGGTTTATACCTTCACTGAAAACACAAGGAAGAAGTCAAGTTTCAATTCGGAAAGGTGTACCACTCTTCCCTCTCCAAGTGAATTAATGCAGGATAGAATTACAGGATTGATTCATGAACTGGTTAAGTGCTTTGATGCCTAATTGGTTCAGTACAAGTAGGTACTTTGCAGCCCTTGTAGACTGAGGCTGCGGTGTTGCCAGACTTCTGATGCCAATCAGAGTCTTAACTGTCAATCTAAAACTGGTCTTAGAGAGCTGTTTTCCACACTGGTGTTCTGGAGAATGCAGAGTTCTTTCCCGAGCTGACTGTTAAACTGCAGAGCTCATCATGAGCACTGGAAATGAGAGCATGGTACATATGGATACATATCGTATTACTTATTTGTACTGACGGAGTATGTAGGAGTCCTAGTCATAACATTTGGATTGTGTTCGCCTTAAAATAGTCCGTGTTGTACGTTGTCTTGATTATTTGTACCGATGGGACTCTTGTTCACTGGTTCAGATAAAATTTTCTGCCTTTTTCATTGCTGCTCTTTTTATCTTAACGCTTTGGTTAGGTTTTTGGAAGTTGTGTTATATCCTCTATAGCCTTAATTCACTTTTAAAATCTCTTCTCCATGTAATTATAATTGAATTCTGCCCTTGGGCAGGTGTACTCATAATCTTTTAAGAGCAGTTTTAAAAATAGTGAGGGTGAAGAGCTGGTCATAGAAAGTAACATTAGTTGAGTCTTTGGACTGTGGAATAGTGATGTGCAGTGTCTACTTAAGAAAAAAAAAAAAAAAAGCTGTGGGAAAGATGATCTGTATAGCTACAGACCTATCAATCTGACCTTGAGACCAAATGAGGCTTTAGAGCACATTAAAGGAAATAATCGTTGGAGACAGACAGAAATTGCCAGGTAGGTTTGCCATTTGTAAGTGATGCTATTTTAAACAAAATACATCTTTGGCAAGAGTGCTAATTACATATGTGTGTGGGGGGATGTTTTTAAGCATCGTTTAGGATGAAGGCATCTGTAACAGATAAATACTATCTGGACTTTGGAAGCCCCTTTGATCCAATGTCACCCGGAGTATTATTGAAATAGAGAAGCTGGACTACACTACGTGACATATGAAGAACTCTTCACCTTTGGTGTGGTAGGCAGGAAAACTGGACTAAGCTGACAACCAAGTTGATCCTCCATTCTGTCATTTCTATTGACATAAAATTCATCAGGTTTCTCAAATGATAGGTATCAAAGGGCAGTAGTTGAGGAGGTGTTAAACAGGTAGGAGTTCAAGAGGGGGGAGTATTTGGTAAGAAGTTGGAGCTGGAACCTGATTTAATATTTTCATTCGTGACCTGGGTAGAGTGCACAGATGTGCACTGATTACATCACTTATGGTGTCACTGGGAGCCTGCATACAGAGATCACGCTATCATCCTGGAAAAGCAGGGTGAATAAAATGACAGAATGGGGATGAAACAGCATTGTGCAATGTGACGGTATGCTCGCGGTGATTTACAGAAAAAGCCTGTTAAGATGAAGTTATACAAAAAAGACCCAGAAACAGTAATTGGTCTTTGAATCATTGTTATTTGTCAGCATGATGCATTTCAAAAGACAAAGTAAAAAGGCAGTGAGGAGAAGGAGGGAAAATGATATTATGGTTCAAAGCACTGATAAGAGCATCTCCTGGGTAATATCATCACCCTCTGATCAGATGTTTTTTCTTTTAATCACCTGTTAGTGAAGAGGATTCTTCTGCTCTTATTTTTAGGGGCTCTGGTTGTCATTTATGCTTAAGTTCTTTATGTCTATTGATTAGCAAATGCTCTTGCCTGCAGCTATTTCTTATCAGCATAAGAAATGGGTAGTTTTCATTCAACAATGCTTCACGGGTGCTAAACATAAACTATTATTTCAATTACCAAAGGTGCACTTTGCCAGGCGTCCTAACACTCCTGCGATTTGGAAAAATGGAACAAGTAATGATTTTTGAAACGAAGCAAGTCCAGACGTTTAATCTGGAGAGTTTGATCATTCACTTCAGCACCAGTCACTCGATGATCCTGTGCATCACTCGCTGTACAACCCGGTGATATCTACTTGGATGCATTACAAACTGGAAGCCAATAATTGCAGAACACTTTGTCATGCAGTTTTCCCTTTTGAAACCTATTGAATTGTATTAGAAGTCTTTTAGACTGTATTACAAGTCCTCCCCCCCATTGCTCTCCAGCCTACAGCTTAGACTGGGAGCAGATACAGATACTTTGTTTCCTGATCATCACTATGTCAGTGTTTTCCCAAATGGAAAAAAAAAAAATATTTAAATTTAACTATGTGAAAAGGTGTGTGAAGGCCTGTAACACGTAATATAGAACAACAGCCTTGAATGGAAACAGTGAAAGCAAAATAACATGTTTATGTTATCTCTCAGCATGGTTCAGCAAGGTGAACTTCTGACAGTAGAGCAGGCTGGCTGTTCTCACCCTGTGCTTTTTGTCCGGAGCTGAAGCTAACCCCAAAACCACTGTTTTAGGAAGCCTCACCTTTCGGGGGCCTCACAAGTGTCCTCAGGTGCTCCTCTGTATGTAAAATTAATTTGCAGGAAGTCCAATTTTTTCATTGCTTGCAACATTGTTATGTTTGGGCTTGGTTTTTGTTGTTGTTGTTTGTTTGTTTGTTTTTGTTGTTTTGTTTGTTTGGGTTTGGTTTTGTGGTTTGTTTTTTGTTTTTTTTTGTTTTTTTTTTAAGTGCAAGGTTTTATGTTTCCAGCTTACTGCTGGAAATCATGTTCTCCCAGTTTTGGTCACTTCCGTCATGGACCCAGCGGTACATGGAGTCACTGTTCATGTGATAAAGTTTATGTGCTTAAGTGCTCATAGGATTGAAACATTAACTTCATTTTAGCTTTTAATGATTTGGAAAATTCAACAAAAACCTCACGTGGGAAGTTATATTATTGGTGAGGAATGGTGGAACCTGTGCAACAGCAATTATATATCTTATAGTTTTTATGTAAAACTTCGGTAAGGCATATTTGGAAATTATTCTTTTTTTTTTCTTTTTTTTTTTCTCCTTAGATTTATTTACATAAATGATTTTTCATTTGTTGCAACCTTCCTTATTGGGTCAAAAAAGTGATTATTTTTAATAGAAATCTGTAATGATATTGTTAGTAACTTTGCAAAGGTTTTGCACTAACATGTAATTTTTATGTAACGCTTCACTACGCCAAGACTTTCATAAAATACTCCTCTTGCCAATGCACCCGTGTTTGGCAAATGTGGAAATGTGACCAGGGTAGGCAGTATACTAAATGCTGTGCAGCAAATTAGTGGCTGGATGAGGTTTTTGGAGTATTAAGGCTCGTTTGGCAGAGCAATATATGCTTGTTGACAAGTCCCTGCACTGCTCATGTAGAAATAATTCTGTCACCGGAGAAAAGAGGACAAAGAGCCATGGGAAAAGGTCTGCTTTTCAGTTCAGTATAGAGTGGTGAGGATCACAGGCAAAAGACAGCTCTGAACCAAACCTGTAATAAATGAATCAGCCGTGACTTTCATTACTCGCTCTCTGTGCATGAATTACTTATTGATCATTATGCCAAACAACATTAACAATATAAAATTCTCTGTCTCACTGAGGTAATAAACCTGTCATGCAAATAGTAAGTAAATTCATTTGAGTTTGGAAGCAACAGCAAACTCTGCTATGTTTAACTCGCAAATTTTGTATGAGCTCTGTAAAAAATGTCCTGTTTGCTCTCTGATGTTAAAACGAGCTGTCGTGAAAGGTCCCGTCCTGTGTTGGATAGGTCAGTTTAATGATTGCCTTTGGCCGAAGAGCACTGTCTGCCTTCAAGGGTTTTGTATGTTTGCTGTTGGTGAAACACTTTTGGATTCTGCATTAAAACTGTTGACCACCCGTAGCAGAAAATGGTGGCTCAAGTTAAGCTTTTAAATTAATGGCGCAGCTCTTAAAATTGCTGAGCGTTCAATATTTATCAGTCTTTGCGTTTTCTGCCTTTAAAATACCTGCCCTTTCAGACTGTTGTTTAGGAGGCAGGGGGGGGGGGGGAGAAAAAGAAAATCATTATGTAATTTGTTATGTAGTTGATGGCAGGGGTTTAAATGCTGCTGATCCTTACTGGTTTTGTGGTGTTATTGCCCATTAACCTTCATTTGAAACGGGTGGCCAGTGCTAGGGCATGCTGTACCTAGGGCAGCTGCTGCTTTCTCACCTGTAGAATTTAAGTAATGGTGAGCAGTTAATGTGCTTTAATTTTACAGCTAAAATTTAAGTCAACTTATTTCCTGGGGAATGCCATTTCATGGTTTGAGAATTGTCGGCTGCTTCAAACTCTGCTCGTTAAGCTTGCTGAGATGAGAAACGCAACCCCTAAGCAAAGAGGTATGCAGCTGGAAAGTCCAACTGAATACTTCCACTTTTTCTAAAATAAGGATTGTAATTAGTGGATCAATTTGACTGCGAGCCAGTTTGAGCAGCCTGGCTTAATCTAAATAAAACCCACATGCTTTGAGCAAGTTTTGTCTCCCTTTTCCCGAATCAGGCTTTAATAAGTAAATTAAATAACGAGATGCAAAAAGCTCAAAATAGTACCGCAGAGCTCTTGGCAGGCAAGAAAGCATCTGTTTCTGCAGGCGGGATGAAGGGGAAAAACAAGTTGGGTCTCGATCCTTGTCTGCCATGACAGCTCTCCTTCATCCCAGAGCTCATCCCGGCCGGTGACGCTCCTGGGAGCTGGGCACCACCTTTCTCTCTGCTTTCCTGTGAATCACGTTTGATTTTTGAGATTGCAGCTGTGTGTATTCAAGTAGAAAAGAGCTCTGACGTGACCCGGGCTGTGGGAATCCCACCCAGTCAAGTGCTCTGTGGTTCTGATACTTGGGATGCTTGAATGGGCTCTGAAATTGGACGTGTGTTTTAAGATTTCTGGGGAAACCTTGTACAACTGTAATTTTTTAATGTTTGTCTTTGAAACCGCTGCATGTGAATCTTTTGAAGCTCAGAGTTAAAAGAAGTCCATAGAGTCCACTATGAAACTTCTCCACTGTGTCAGCAGTGGCTGAAAGTCTGTTAAATGTGTCTGTCCGCCTTGAAACTGAGAAAGACACCAGCAGCACGAGTTTTTTATTTATACCTTTGCATAGAGAATGTTAGCATAAGAACAAAATGGTTCCTGAAAACTGTTGTCCAGTGACTGGTACCTTTGTATTTTTCATGTGTCAAAGAGGAATTTATTACCATCATTGGTTCACTTCTTATTCCTTGTTCTATAAATTTTCTCTGACAGATTAATTTAAAGCACAGGAGATGAGAGGAAGTTACTGACCTTGTGATGCATTGATAAGTCTGTGGTTAGGTCTGGGAAGCATTCAGCTTGAAATTTCCTCCTATTAATAACCTGAAGGTTGGTATTTATTGTGTTAAATAGCAGAAATGAGTACTAAGACACCAAGATTGCCTTCACTGCTGTGGCTGTGCGCATTCATCAGCCCGACAGCATGGCAGAGAGCTGCTTTGGGCTAGGAATAAAAGTACAGTCAAGAGGAAAAGAGCCTTGTTAGTCGCACAAGTCACATCAACACCTTCAAATCCTTCCCACGAACGCAGAGCGCGGCCGGGCGGACAATGCGGCAGTGTTTGAACGTGCTGGAGGGAAGCACTCGACGTGAAGTGGGTTATTGCTTTCTGCTCAGGAGGACTCTGCAGAAGTGGTTCTGCTAATCCTTCCTGATAGGGTGCATCGAAGTATCACATCTTAGTTTCAGCAATTTTAAGGCAGGAATGAACTTTTTCTTGCAGGGCTTAAGGGTGCTTACCGTAGGTGGTCGGTGTTTCTCTTGTCAATAATGTTTTAAGAGATTTCGTTTATGAATAGAGAGAACTAAATGAAAAAGTAAGAAGTGAACTGCGAAACTGGAACGAAGCAAAATCTTTTTCTTTCCTCTTTTTCTTAATAAACTAATGTGAATTTTGTGCAGAATTCCTTTAGTGCAAGCATGCTTTTCCTGGGGATGTTAGTGGAGTGAGGAAAGAATTCATGATGACTGAATCCTAAATAAGGAGGCGAGATATTTTTTAGAGACGGTTAGTTGAGAGGTGGCCTGTAAATCATGCTCAGCTTGGTAGTGAAGTGAGGGGTTATATCAAAAACTTTGCATAAGTAGTGTTGAGCCTCCGTCTTTGTTTTTGTTGTTACAAATCTGTTGGGAGCAGATGGAATTTCATTTTTTTTTTCCTGCTACTGTCCAAGAATAACTCCTTTCTAAGTCATTTCGGAGGCAATGGGAAAGGTGCATATGGCAAACGTGGAGATGGAAGCAATGATTTTTGCAGCTCTGCCTTCTCTTGGGGAGTTTGGCTCTTTGCTGGATGGCTGCAAGCTCTGCAGACGTGCCCTTCTGGAGTGCCCACCCCAACTCCACCCCAGTGTTGGTTAAATAGTTTGTCTGTTGGATTTGTTGTGGTTTTTTTGTTTGTTTGTTTGTTTGTTTGTTTTTTGTTTTTTTTAAGGGAGGGTTTCTTTGCTCTGCAGTGATTATCAGGGGAGCTGTGTGTTAGATGCTGCCTTACTACAAGAAAAGAGAAAAAACCAACATGTATGCATACCCGCCTCCACAACTGAGAAATGAGTAGGCTGGCGGTTGTGACCTTCCCTGCACCGTTGAGCTATTTCATAGACAAACACTCAAGAACTACTTATTGTATAAAGAAATACTAACAGATCTTGGATTATAAAGATATTGTAGCAAGTCTGTTGCTAAGGCTGCTTTGACACAAACCATAGATTCTGTATTATGTGCCAATGAGTGCATTGTTTCCAAATTTTCAACATTTATTCCAAAAATAAAATGGTTTCCCATAGTCTTTGCTTGATTAAAATGCACTTAAGTCTATTGTTTGCAAGCATTTATTTTTTTTAAAGTGAGTTTTCTTGCTGCTTCTTCCATCCCAGTAAGGAATCAAGGCTTGGTGTTTTAATAGCCAAGAATCGGTCTTGGTGGGTTAGGAAATATCTGATACGGATTGCAAATTTTATTGTACAGATGCATTTAATAAAGCGTAGCAGTTTATAGTGGCTAAAACCAGCCCTTTTCCTAAGGGATTTATACTTGCTGGTCGCAGCGAGGCCGACAAACATGCTCCGGTATTTGAAAATCACTGCAACTCTTCACCTCCTTGACTTCAGAGCTGTTGAGTTACTGGATGTCTTTCACATTTGGTTTATTTTCTCAGGCTCTTAAATAAACATTGTGGTGGTTGGAATGGCGTGCGTTTACTTCATTCTTGCGAGAAGCTGGTGGAAAAGCTTAGGCTAGCTAGTGGAGTAAGCTGCGTGTAGTTGAACCGATCTGTGCCAGCGGTAGAAAGTTTTCATTTAAAGGATTAAGATGATTTAATCAAATCTATGTGAAGTCAGGCTTTTTTTCCATTCGCTAAGCTAGGATACTGGCTGCCTATGTGGGTGTAAAGTGGTACAGGTGACTTCTCATCTCATAGGTGCGAAAAGCATCGTGTCAAAAACTGTATTTCTTTATGGTGGCAACTAAATGAGGGATTCGCAGAGCATTCAAAGAATTAACCAAATTTGTTGACTCTTTCAGAGGAATTTCACCAGCCATTTAACTTCCCCTAATAGAAGTCTGTGCACTGGAGGGTTTGCATAGGTGGATTTTTATGTTCACCAAACATATGGCTGTATTGCACTGACCTTCTTAAGCATTAGCATTTCTGGTGCCGACTCGAACATACAGGTTGGTGTTAATATATAGATGTGCTAGAGTTGTGTTTGATAGCAAATTAATTCTTGAGGAACCTTAGAGTTCAATATACTTCCCCCCCCCCGCCCCCAGCCTTGATTACCATCTTAATGCCAGATACTTTCATGTTGGTACATGACCTATTTCGGCAGCAGTGTGACTGTGTTTGGGGGCGTATCGAGTAGATGAACCCAACATACTGCTGCAGCAGAAGCACAAGAGGAGTGAGAACACGTAGCCATACGAGCGCTCCGTATTTGCATTTTTAGTATGTAAATGTAGTCCTGCCTAAATTCAAGTCATCTGGATTATTCTTTATTTTTGAGTTTTGTTCTGCTTAAAGGGAAACTTCTCAAGGAAGCTAACTGTGTACATCTGCCTTGATTAAATACTTGAAGTATTCAATATTTAGCTCCTTTTTTTTCCGACTTGGTGTGAAATTGCTTTCATTAAAAATGAGTCATTTGGGGAAAATACCACTCGTGCTTTTCTGCAAGGGGTTACAAATTGTTCTTTTTTTTCACTGTGATTAAGAATTTAGCACAACAGTCCATGGGATGGAGGAACAGCTGGCTTGAACTGGAAAATGTAAGGGGAGGGGAGAAGGACAGATATACTAAGTGTTTATGGAAGGTGATGACAATTCTGTACCAGTATGTATGTGGAAATGAGAAGTCCCTGTAAACCCAGAAATTAGGAGAGAGCGCTTTTTGTTCCCATCTTTCTTTCTCTTGGATATTGGCAGTCTTAAGATAAGTGTTGCTTATTCGTGTTATGGAGGTAGGTGCTCATCTCCAGTTGCTTCTGCAGGTGCTGAAAGATGTTCAGTGGGAAGGGAATAGAACTGGAAACAAAACTAGGCTCTGCGGTCAAGAATCAACGATGAGCTGGGTTCACCTCCGTAAGCCAGCGGTCGTCGTGCCCGGTTGAATGACCGGTCATAATCTTTCAGGTGTACATGCTGGAGTGGCTATTAGGGAAGGGAGCTCATGTGGCTGGAGGGAATATGTCTGGGAGCAGAATTCACTGAAATGGGGCACAAAATGGAATATTTTAATCAGATATTAGAAGACTGTACTGATGGAAGAGGTTGGGTTATTTTTATTATTGGTGCTCTGTGGACTTCTTCATGTCCCCTCAGTTGGTTTCTTCTCTGTCCCCTCCTTAAAGCCAAGTAATATTTACATGCCTTTCATTCTTTACAGTAATACAAGTGAGGAGAAGGACATTTTTGGGGCAGACAGGATGTTCTTGTATATTATACAACATATGTACTTTATTTCTAGGGGATCACACTTTCCTCATTCTCTCAAGTTTAATATTCGATGCTTACGAGGGCTGCTATGGATGTTGTATTAATTGTACTACTCGTGGCATCCTTGAGAACAGTTTCCTTATTAGCATGTTTATCAAGGTATAATTAGATTACTATCGTGTCTGAAAATTTGTTTCATTAATAAATATAATATTTTCTTCCAAGTTGTTTTTTGGGTGCTTAGTTGTCACATGCTACACGGATATGTCACTCGTGTCAAGAAACAGAAGAAAAAGCTGTGCCACGTGTTGCATTTTATTGGGTGTAGGAGCTCTTGTGAATGTTCAGTAAAAACTGTTGTAGTGACAGATCGATGTAAACAAACTCGGGCTGCCCAAAACACATGTTCCAGCCTGGATTCCTCTTTGACTATTGATTCCCTGCTCTTTGCATGACCTTCTCTGTGTCGCTTCAGCCAGAAACCTGCTTTAAAATGTTAGAGACTGTCATTCTGTAGGTTCACAAAACCCTGTCTGGCTCTTGGGACATATTTTTACTGTTTTAGTGATTTACACCTGAGGATCTGTGTCAAAATCCTTTTTTCAGGTCAGAACCAAATGGAAGTTAACCTTCACACTAAGCTGTTTTCTAACTTATGGTGTGGTTGGTTTTTTTCTTTTTTTTTTTTTTTTTTTAAGAGAACAATTTTCCCAGCAGGTAACACTGATACATAGTAACTTAGAAATTTTTGAATGTCAGACAGGAAATAAAAGAAATTATTTCTATCCCTGTTAGGAAAGTGGGTCAAGCTGTGATATTTATTTATAGGATGTCTCAGTATTTTCCTTTTCCTTTTTTTGCTGTAAAACTGACTGATCTTGGGCTTGAGCTTTTCTGTAAATGCTGCTACCAGGTACTACGCTCTGCATTTGGTGTAGAAATCAGCAGTGGTGGAGGGGGCCGGGCTTGCAGCTAAAACAGACTTTAAACACGCTTCTTGAGCGTTGGAATGGAGTATTTTGGGATGCATTGGTCAGGAAGAATTGGGCAGCGGCTTTATGCGTAGCTTTGGAAAGGGGAAAGGATTGCTGCTGATGATTTTATTTTTGTTGTAGAGACTTGGGTTTTTGCGTATGTCTTAGTAGAGTGCAGCAGGATGATGGTCCTCTACTCCATGGGGATGACCTTAAACTCCGTTTATTTCTGATTTCTGCTGGCTGGAAAGTTAAGTCGGCAGCTCAGCTCCACTTCATTCGCAATACACACACGTCCCACCAACGAATGCTTTTTGCCTGGGTTTAAATGTAGGACTGGTAACTTGAAAGCTTATAAAAGTAAAGTGCTCTTCAACTGGAGGAGAAGATTGACGTGTCTGTCAATTCTGAGCATGTGCTTTAAAAATTTTGATTATGATGCCGTATTTACAAGGTACACAGGTGTGGTGTACCGCAATTTCAATGCTTGTACATGTACTTAAGATACATTTTTGACTAATTGAATATTTCTAATTTTGGGAGAGTGCTGAAAAATCATCCGACAAACGTTGTGTGCTCTTTGCAACTGAGTGTGAATCACAATTAACTTTTGAAAAAGAAGGGACGGCAGAATAACGAGTGAAAAGATGTTGACTGCTAGAAAAATGGATTCAAATTGGTATAATCAGAAGTGCATCTTGAAATGGTCTAAAATAGCTCATTTGTAAAAAAAAAAAAATTTGGTAGATTATTGAGCCTTTGAGCTAGCAAGATCTTGAAGAAATTTGTCTAGATATGTGTTAAGTTCTGCATAGACCGAATATGTGTGGACTTTTTTCTGTCAAAATTACACTGATTGTATTTTACCCTAATATGAGTTGGGAAAACTTGCATGTATGAATACAGATGATACAAGCAGGAATTGTTAAACTAGAACCTTGCATAGAATTTGTTATATTTTTAATTTCTAACCAGAATCTAAGTAGTGCAACACCTTATTTTTTAGAAAGGGACTCTGTAACCTTCCAGAATGGGATAATGGATTTAGATAATAAAGGATTCTGCCCTCACCTCTTCTAGAAAACTAAGCAAAAACTTAATGATTGGAGATAAAGTTTGATAAATACAAACTGGAACTCGGACACAGATAAGAAAAAAAAATTAATTACATTGGTTTTTTTTTAGTTCTTACGCATATATTTAGAACCATTATCTTTTTTTCTAGAAGATATACTTTATTTAAACGTGGATTATAGTGTTTGTTTTATATATTACCTGAAGTCAGGCTGGATCATCTAATGCAATGAATTTTTTTTTTTTTGCTTTTCCAGTGGTAGTCCTTGATGGGACCTGTCTGGCTCTGGAGATCTTTCATCATTAGTCTTTGATGATTCTCTTTGACAGTCGCAATAATGTGTTTTCTCCTTACTTTCATCTTGCAGGGTGTTGAGTTTTGGGTGATGGTGAGGCAATTTGTGTGGGGTGAGACTGTTTGCAAGGGCTCTTGGCCAAAAGTTGTAAGGATTCATTGTGTGCAAGGGGAAGAGAGGGGTTGATATATTCCTTTTTCTGCTGCAAAGTTAGATGGTTTATGATGTGCGAGCTTTATTTGCTTCTGCTCTGCGCTGCTGTCATCTCCTGCCTGGCGTGAAGCAGACAACTTACTGCTATAAACTCCAGGAGCATTTCAGGACCACCAGTGCAGGTTGAGAGTCCTGTTTTTTCTAGGCATTACTAACGCTTGCAGCTAAATTGTCTTTATTTCAGAGAACTAGGCCAAGATCCAATAAATGGATTTGTGAACAGATGGGGAAAGCATAGTGCAACTGTTCTATCAGCTTAATGGACAACTGCTGTAGTGTCCACCATCTGCGTGGCTGTTGTCTCAGGTACGAGTGTTGGATAAAGGTGGGCTTCAAGGGGATGTCATGAAGTGGCCTTTTGTCATGGTAACACTTCTGCATGTAGTACAGGCACTGGGGAAAGTGTTTTGAAGAAAAAAAAAGACTGATAATCAAGATTGGAGTTGTTGTGGTATGGAAGCGGAGATCAATGGTAATATAGAGATAGTAGAGCAAAGCCACAGAAATCTGTGCTTACAAAATACTGCTTCTGTGAATACCGCTCTTGTGGTGTATTGATAATAATAATATCTTTTATTCTTTGTTTTCCCCAGTAAATTTGAACGGAGGGAAGAATTTGCAGTAGTTAAGGTACACAATAATGTTTACATTTACGCTGCAGCTTGAATGTTTAGTTTGACGGAGATAAAGCTGAGGTTATGCAGTGAACAGTGCTGTTTTGTGGTCTCTGAGATGGGGCTGGAAATAAAGAAAGAGGAGGATAGACAGGGATCTAAATTTGAGATATTTTCAGTTTGAATTGAATAGCTGGAGAAACTTAGAAGCAAGAACATCAGGTGGAGCTACAGCATGTTTCTGGTGCGTCCAGATGCGGATGTTATTACAAGGCAGGGTCTCTAACTGGTGGTTGTGAAACTGGTGAAATGTTTGTGTCTTTTGGGATCCAGCACAGGTTGTTTGTTATGGTCCTCCCC
>JANXJC010000055.1:45864844-45914702 GCA_027564655.1 Leptodon cayanensis
AAAGCCATTACCCCTTGTCCTATCACTACATGCCCTTGTAAAAAGTCCCTCCCCAGCTTTCTTGTAGGCCCCCTTTAGGTGCTTGGAAGGCTGCTCGAAGGTCTCCCCGGAGCCTTCTCTTCTCCAGACTGAACAACCCCAACTCTCTCAGCCTGTCCTCATAGCAGAGGTGCTCCAGCCCTCTGATCATTTTCGTGGCCCTCCTCTGGACCCGCTCCAAGAGGTCCATGTCTTCCCTGTGCTGAGGACCCCAGAGCTGGACGCAGGACCCCAGGTGGGGTCTCAACAGAGCGGAGCAGAGGGGCAGAATCCCCTCCCTCGACCTGCTGGTCACGCTTTTTTGATACAACCCAGGGTATAGTTGGCTTTCTGGGCTGCAAGCACACGTTACGGGGTCGTGTTGAACTCATCACCCAATGCCCCCAAGTCCTTCTCCGCAGGGCTGCTCTCAACCCACTCACCCCCCAGCCTGTATTTGTGCCTGGGATTGCCCCGACCCATGTGCAGGACCTTACACTTGGCCTTGTCGAACTCCATGAGGTTCGCACAAGCCCACTCCTCCGGCCCGTCAAGGTCCCTCTGGATGCTTCCCTTCCCTCCAGCGTGTCGGAGCGCACCACACAGGTTGGTGTTTTCGGCAAACTTGCTGAGGGTGCAGTCAGTCCCACCGTCTGCTGTTTGCTGCTGCTTGTGTGGACATCCCTGCGAGCAGCGTCTGGAACCAACGCAGTTGTCTAGGATTTGCACTGTACAATGTTTTGAAGATGTTGACAAAAATAAGTGCTTCGCTGGCTTTTTTCCCTTCTCTCTTTCAGTGGCATCTTGAATTTTTAATGGTTTTAAATACTGGTGTTCATTGAGTGTCCTGGGATGAACGATTCCAACTGTACTTTCTGCTTTTACATCCTTCTCCAAAGTCTTTTGCTACCGTCAAGTTGTCACCTCCTGTTTGTAGGCGCAGAAGGGAAGGGATGTTCACAGGGTAGTCCTGGCACCGTCCTGGTGGTGGGGACCACTCAGCTCTTTGGCTTCAGTGACTTAATATGGGATGGCATGGGGACAGGAACATGCTACCGAAGGTAGGGGATGCCTGGAACTGCCGCACTCTGACATTGTTCCGAGTTATGCAGCCCTTGATGCCTGAGGAATTAAGGTCTTATTTTGCACTAGAGGGTTATGGGGATCAGTCCTCTGTTCGGGAGGTCATCAAGGACCTTGTGAAGAGTCAAATACAGAATGGGCAAGAGGTTGTGCCATGGACTTCATCTGAACTTCTTGCAAGAGTTGTGTAGTTTGTCTAAATTAAATATGTTAGGAGTAACTTTAGCTTTTCCGTTAGGGAATTCCTTTTTTGCTGGCTGGCTGGTATTAGTCTGTGTATCAGTCTTTGCGGAGGAAGGTCTTTTTTTCCCCTAGGGTGCTGATTTGAAACAATACCATCAGTCTGATAGAGAAACCATCACTCTCAACTGTCATTCTTTAAGGACAATCATCAGAAAGCATGTACAGAGAGTTTAACAGCAGAATCCCAATTGCCCCCGTTGTTTTGTGTTGCGTTGTTGTTGTTTTGTTTGTAGTGCCTCTTAAGTAAATGAAGATCTAATGATGGATCTTTTAAATTTAGGAAATCCTTTATGAATATTTAATATCATTGGAGACTAATGCTTGTCTTTTTTTTTTTTTTTTTTTAACAGACTCACTGGGCCTTCAGGGTATGTAACGGATGGGCCTGGAAATTACAAATACAAAACAAAATGCACCTGGCTCATTGAAGGAAGGTAAGTGTAGTAAACATCTCGGGTTTTAGTGTTGCTTGTTGTAACGTTTAGGTGAGGTTTATCTGCACTGAGAATTTTTTAGATCTCATGATTCTTTTTTTGCTATTCTTCAAACTAGATAGGGCAGCACTTAGGTATTTTTTGTAAATAAGTTTTTTTTATTTTTATTTTTTTTTATTTGTGTGTGCAACTAAGCCTTCCAAACTGACTTCTGAATTTGAGGTTTGCTGTGTAAAATACCCTTCACATTGAAACTGCACATGGAAAATGAGAATAAATGCGTTTGTGTAAATAAATAAAGAACTAAAAATTATTTAATTGTTATCGTAGTGAGCCCTGAATCTGGAAGTAGAGAGGTTTGTGAATAGGAACAAGTCATGCGACAGCATGAATGATTTCACTTGCATTGAACGCTTTTAAGCTTGAGGCCTCTTGGCATCTTGGAGGATCAGAATTTACTAAAAGGCCAGGGTATGCTTTTTTCTTTAGTCTTTGCTCTGTGTTTGGGAGGCCTGATGGGTGGGGGGAATTGGTATTCACTTCATCTACTTCAGACGTTTATTTTGGATGAGTAATTTAAATACCTAAGCTCCCAAGGTGTTCAAAGGTGAGGACTAAGCTGTTCCAGAGAGCCATGTAGATCACTGAAATTGGGAGCCTACCACTCACTATTAACTATAGAAGGAGCCCAGTTCTTTAATGTGGTTAAGATCAAAAGTTGGATGCTGTCAGTAGCAACACCTCTTAATTTTTGTAGGTAATAAAAATACAACTGCAGCCAGTTTGGAACTACAAATAATTAAAAAAATGTTTTGCAAGGATGTCATTACAGACAAACCATCCTCAGCAATTCTAGTACAGTCAGCTTAACCTTCATAGCTTTTTTTCCTAAAGGATAACGTGACTCATGTTTTTATCAGAAGTGAAGTGCTGCTCATGGGTCCCTGATAACATCACTGTGACTGCTCCTTTAGCCTTTGCTAGTACCGAGAGGCTTCCTAGGGAACTACCACTTCATGGGGTTTGAAGTGAGATCTTACACTGCTGTAAGGAGGTGTACAAAAATGCTCCTCCTTCTTTCATAGCCAGGCACTTAAGCTGATGTTCTTTTCCTGCTTCTGATTGTTTGTACCCTGCTGTCAGAGGATGGTGGTAAACAGAAAGGAGATAATCACGCTGATTAAAACAGCTGAAATATGCACCCTTGTGAAAATAGCCCAAGCTCTCTGGCAAATGTGAAATTCCCAGAGAGATCTGGACTTGGAAAACAGCATCTGCAAAGCTGTTAAATTCTGCTGAGTCCCCTCACCTCGTTGCTAGCATATCGGTGTGTGGAGGGCTTTTGAGGTTAGCAAGTAAAGGTACAATCCAAATGTGCAGTTGAAGACGCTAGATAAATTCAGATGTAAAATAAGCCATGTGTTCCTTACTGTGCTCATTTCCTTTTTGCATCGTTCTTGCCTCTTCTTGGTTGGTGTCTGTTCTGTGTCCTCATCGTGGGGGTGTCCTTTTCATTTTTCCCCAGGAACATGAGACAAGGCAGATGAGATCCATCCAGTCTGAGGATTCCTGTCTGAGGCAGAACCTCTAACCATGTGTCTTGCAATTCTGCAAATGAGTGCTGTCTGTTAATGAGTTGTTAGCTGTAGCAAAGATATTACCTTTCTTTTTGTTCTTGGTCTAAAGCTTCTATTAAGTGTTTCTTTCTGCTCTACAGCTGTCAGTCAGTTAAAATAGAAGCAAGCCCTCTACGATTTAATAGGCTGCTCAGTTTTGAGACAATGAGTACTCTTTCTACCTTTTCTTTAAGCAAGACATTATCCTTGAGTTACACCTGCTGCTTTTTTTTGCAAAGGTCTGGAGTAGATCATTGTGCTTATCAAAAATTATTCTTTTGCAGAATAACTCCCTAAAGAGTTCCCCTTCTGTGGGAAGGAAGGAAGGAAGGAAGGACTCTATGGCAAGCTGACATTTTATTAATTTATTTGATTAGGATGAACAAGGATTTCATCTGAACCCAAGGGCAATGCTGTTGAAGAGATCCTAATCACTTGCATCTCTTCTTTCAACAGCTACAGCTGTGGGTAGGAAAAAGCAGTGCTGCTACAGATTCACTTTCTTTTTATCTCAGGGGTCCAAGCATAATGTTAGTGGTGTTTTCACCCTCCTTGAGCTGAGCCCTAAATTAGGTGTCTGCTGGGGCTTCTGTGTGATTCTCTTTAGATGTATCTTTGCATGTTAGCCATGAAACTAATGGTATCTAAATGTATGTTATTTGGTTGTGGCTTAGTGGGCACCTTTTGTGTATGGAGTGAAAGAAATGCTGATGTGTTTTGGTGTCTGAACTACTGTTTCCATCCCCACATCAATAAAATAAAACCTTTTTCCTGCTGATAATCTCAGAAGATCAGACCCCTTGCTGGTCTTGTCTTGACTTAGTAAGTCAACAGAGTAGACTCTTCTTGACCAGTGGTGTTAACATTGGGCAGCGCTGGGCCTGCTGCATTCAGGGGGAAGGCAGCCAGTCTCTTCCCAGGATTTCAGCTCTTTCATTCTCAACTGGTCCCAGTATTGTTTGTAATGCATCTCGAGAAGCAAGTCAAGCAACCTGGTTAGCATTTGTAAGGAATGAGGGGCAGCGAGTGGTTACTGCCATCTTGACAGTCCAAGTAATAACCAAAGACCTTCCTTTTAGCAAAAGTTAAAGCCCCAGGGCCTCCTGTCCTGTAGAAGATGGGTCTCTTCTGCATTCTCTTGACCTGTTTTCTCCAGCTCCCAGAAGGTGGTGAGCAGGGCTGAGAATTTCTTTAGTTAGCATCCACTGAGGCACAATCCCAGTTTCCAGTTTGGAGGGGCTTCTCTCAGGAGGGCCATCCTGCAGTACTGCGCAAGTCGTAAAGTAGCAGAAGAAGGATTGTTGCCAGCTTCTGGGCAAGTCAATAATCTCAGGCCATCGTAATCATATCAATGTGCAGAAAATCCCTTGAACAAGAAAAATAGCTCTGGTTAGTTCCTTGATGGTGGCTGTGATTCTTCATAGAATTGTGCAATCATTTAGGTTGGAAAAGACCTTTAAGATCTTTGAGTCCAACCGTAAAGTTAACGGCTGCCACGTCCACCACTAAATCATGTCCCGCAGTGCCACATCTGCATGTGAAGGTATTGTCCATGTAGATTTTCCATGCTTACCCCTGCAAAGCCCTGTCATTAGGGGAGTCAGTGCTGGTAAAGAGCAGAGGGCTGACAGTGCTTGTTGTTCAATTTCTGCCATTGGTGGTGGGGAAAGGTTTAAGGACACAGTTTTTCTGACCATAAAGAATCTGTTGCTTAATACCAGGGGAACGTGCACGCCAAAAAAGGAAGCCACAGCATGTTTGATGCATCTCCGGTTACAGTAAGTCACTCAGTTTTAGTCTTACGAGGAGCTTCACGCTGGAGGAGTGACTTGGAGGGACTTTGCCGTGCGTGTCGAGTGGCTAATTACAAAACTTTTATTTTTTGTTATTTTTTTTACAGGCCAAACACAATCCTCAGGCTTCGATTCAATCACTTTGCGACAGAGTGTAGTTGGGACCACTTGTATGTGTATGACGGAGATTCAATTTACGCTCCCTTACTGGCAGCTTTTAGGTAAGTTCCCCTTGGTAAGAGTCTAACTGTACACAATGATATTTCTTCAGCTTGGACCCTGAATCGAATGTGGCTTCTAGCAGTATAAATATGTTCCAGTAATCTAAAAATGTAATACTGCAAATACAGCACGTGTCCTTTTGTGCAGTCATCGTCAGCATAAACAATTAAGAAGTTGTTTTTGCTTTTACAATGAACAGATCATGTTACTGCACTGTAGCATGTAAGTATTATGTTTTCATTTCCAAATCCTGATTATCTGAGAGACAAAAAAATTATTGTCATCTAGTTGAGCTTGAGATGATTTGGTATGCAGGCTCCTTCTAAAGTAGAATACTGCCTCATTTATCAGGTTTGAACATGACTTAAGTTTAACTTGTAGCATGTCAATGCTGACAGAAGGCAAAAGCCAATTAATCGACATTGCAGACATACAGGTCTCGTAGAACTACGTATATATCCTTAAACTTTAAAATTTTAAACTCTTTGGAACACGTTCAGAAACAACAATGATGGGTCAGACAATCTTGTAAAAACATGTGTAAAAATATCTGTTCTTCTGACAGATGACTGGTATTTGGCTCATCTGTCTGTGGTGAGAGACTAATTTGTGGATGCTGGTTAACAGTCGACATTTCACGAAGAGACATAAATATAACTTGTGCATTTATGTACTTTAGTCTTGCAGTGACAAGCACCACCTTATGTTTTCTATTCTTTTAGCTGAAATTAGAAAATAATCCCAAGCCGGGTATGAAAAAAATAATGGTTCCCTTTGGACTCTGCTTGTTCCAAGTAGCTGATTAACTATTTCCAGAATTAGCCTTCTCCTGTGCTTCCTTTCATTTGTGAAATGAAGTTCTAAAAATATTTCATGTTTGTTCTAAAAAATCATTGTAATCTCTGTGAGAGAAGATCGGCATAGGAACAAAAAGTTGATGATAAAAACTAAAAACATCACATGTTTTCTTTGGTCTTGGGCTGAAAGTGCAGAGTTGTTTTGCAGTGAAAGAATGCTTCCTGTAAACCTTCAGACTAACCTGAGGTCAAAACAGGACACACAAATGAATAATTATGTTATTCTCACCACATCTGAAGAAGAAGAAGAAACCTTCTCTCTTCTAAAAACCTGCAAAAACCTGGAAGTGCTCTCGTGAATTGATATGCAGGAAGAGGAAGAAGTGTCATCTTGACTCATAGTCATTTTGCTCTAATCGAGCTAATTTTTAGTATGCTGTTGAAAAGGTGAAATGATCATGATTTGTGCCTGCAGTTTCTTGTGTGTTTTCCAAAAATTAATAGGCTTTTTAAATTGAGGTTATAAGTAGTTCACAGTATTAACAATTATGGTTCAGACTTTAAAATCATCTGTAAATCACTAGGAAGTCTGTGCCTGAGGACAAGCAAGCGTGAGCTTAATACAATAACGTTTTTGAGGTAGGAAAAAATTCAATTATTTTTTTAATTGCTTCTTTAGATGACATTTGAATTTCATCTTCATTAGTAATGAGCTGTGTTGTTCGGTAAACCAAGTTCAGGAAATAGCAGATGCTTCTAATTTTGATGAAGTGCAAAAAAGCATCTGTTGAAAAATACCTTTCCCTGATACCGAAATAAATGCACTAGAATTTTTCAAGAGTAGTGTTCATATTTTATCTCTTTTCTTGGCTTATGGTAAATTTTAATATTAACCATAACCATATTGCACTCTTCACTATTTTTGCACTGTGCCAGCGGATTTGCAAGATTGAGCTTTGTACAGTTGGACACTGTAAACTTTCAGAGTTTGTTGATAAACACTGTAAATTCCTCCCTCTCTAAAGCTCGGTTTTTGTTACTTCCCTGACTTTTTACAGCAGTTGCCTGAGCCCTCACTTCCTTCCCTGTTCTCATCTTGTTTTCTTGACCTTCTGATGCTCGCTTATGTTTGTTCACAATATGGTATTTACTCTGAATATAGGATGATCTTGGAAACCCTCAGTACTGGACTTTAAAGTTCAACTTAAATTGGTTTTATCAATTTTTAACTGCCATAAATATTTGCATAATGCAAACATTTACACAGTGCAAGTGTCTGCATAAACTGTTTACTAAACTTCTCATAGCCTGAGTGCCCCCTGGGCAGTCCGGTCCTGTACATTAAGCTTTCTTTCTAATGAGCAGGTTTACAAATATTTTTGCTGGTTTCTATTTGCGATCATAGGCAACATGAGACTGTGTAAACGTGCTGCTTCAAAAATGCAATAAAAGAACATGGAGGAAACGGAAACCCAGAAAAAACAGAAACCCCTCTGCACAGAATGAAGAAATCTGAAGCAGATAAATACATTCATCATCTGTGAACTTTTGTTGGCTTTGTTTTTAACTTTACTCCACGTTAAACATTTACTGGAGCTCCTTTTGCACCTTTATTTTCATTTTGCACTGGCCGGCGGGGGCTGTTTTCCTTTTCAAAACCAATCGTTCTTGCGCAAGACCTTTGGCCGTGGCTCTGCTGTCAGCGTTGGGAGGGTGAGAGGGCTCAGAAACAACCTCCCAGTTGCTGTCAGGTGCCAGATGGATGGTTGCACTGGTAGCGCTGACACATGGCAGCGGCTGCCCCACGGTCACTTGCTGAGCTGGTGCCTCCACGTGAGCTCTTGTACCCTTGGAAAACAAGAGCAGCTCACCTTCCTTTCATTACTTGTGGTTGAATACGGCATTTGTACGCCCAAATTTGAGTCTAGGCACAGAACGTGGGGTGAGTTGGGTTGGAAGGGACCCTGGTCTGATCCATCGCTCAAAGCAGGGCCAGCTTCAGGGTGGGATCAGGCCCTTGCTCAAGACTTTGCCCAGTGAAATTGTGAGTTTCTCTTAAGGGTAGAGATCTTGTTGATCCTCGGGGCCAGTGGTCCAGCACTTGGCCACCCTCGTGTTAAATAATAATAATAATAAAAAGTGAATCTTATATCTAATTAGAATTTCCTTTGCTGCAACATGGGTCTGTTGCCTCATGTCCTTCTGTGAACTTCTGGTGCTATCTCCTCTGTAATCTCTCTTTAGGTAGTCAAAGGCAGTGATTAGATTTCACCCCATCTTCTGCCGTCTCTCCTCCAGGCTAAACAAACCTCGCTCTGTCTGCCTCTCCTTGTGCGTCGTATGGTTGTCCCCCTTCTGTTTTTTTCCTTCTATTCCCTCAGTTCTTTGCCAGAAATTGTAACCCACGTTGCTGCCACGGACACACGCAAAAGCTCTCTCTTTTTCTTCTGCTTTGTCCTCCCTGCCCTTCCAGAACTAACCTGCAAACCCTGCTTTTACCCCTCATCATTGACTTGTCTTATATGGCTTAGAGCAAATGATCAGCTGATAACAGCAGGGGGGTTGCTAATGAGGATTAATTATACTGGGAAAGGTACAAACCATGTTCAGTCGGTACTATTTGTGCTACGAGAGTATCCAGAGGAGCTAATCAACTTGAGCTGATGTTACACGGCCTTACAGGAAGAAGCGGTGCTCGCCATAGGCAGAGAATAAACTGTGGGTGTATGTGCTCTGCGTAAAGACGACGTAGGGACTGTTAATACTTAAGTTTTATTGCTCTGTTTGCTTCAAAGCATGAGTTGGATGTCCTTTGCTCGTGTACATAACCAGGTTTTTCCCTATCGATGTTCTCGCCCTCCTCTGAGGGAGCTGGCACTTGGCACATCATCAGCCATCACCTCCCAAATCAGTTTTTATTCTGCTTCCTAAGATAGGGAATAGGGGATATATTATATTACAACTCTGTGCTGGACTGTGTTGCAATACAGTCATCATACACATGCTCAGTTCATAGAGCAGACCAGTTGACTTTTTGTCCTAGCAGCCTGTCCTCTAAGTATTTATTATTTTTCTGTATTTGTTTTCTTCGCATCCACAATAACTTCTAGAGTATTGATTAAAAAAAAAAAAATGGTGTAAAGTGAGGAGCAAATATATTTGGGATTTTGCTAGAAATGTATCTGCTGAATGATGTTCCCTTGTTCACATTTACTCCGTGAGCCCATCGGCGAGCCAGCTGATCCTTGGGTTGCGTGAGAATTGATTAATCAAAATGTCTTTGTGGTAGAAAGTCAGATTTCTTAGAGAAATGTAAATGCTTTGTATCAAAATTGCTTTTGTTCACTAAACCTGTAGACTCCTTCAAAAACAGCAAATCAATTTGACAAGATGGACAAAGAGAGTTTCTATTTTAGGGTTTTGGAAAGTGTTATTCTTTGAGTTAAATCGAGGTCTATAAAGGAAGTTTAGAGCAGAAAGTTTCTTCAGTTCTTCAGTTTCTTGGTTCTTTTCTCTTAAACTGTTTCTGATGGACTGAAGAATGTAATTTTTTTTTTTTTCATTAATTCAAGTATCCTTTAAAACTCACTCACTTAAGCTGACCAACTAATATTTCTTAACATCCTGTACCCGAGCTTCATGGGTGTTGAATGATAACAACAGTCTTTAGTTTTTAAAAAAGGGAAAGGCATTTGTGCCATGGCTGACAGTGTGGTCTGTCTTTCCAGGACTAGATACTAAAATAATTTTTTCACTTTTAAAGTACTTCTTCACTGCAATGGCAAAAAAGGTGTTATTTCTTTTGAGGCTTCTCAATCTGTGTTCACTTGAAATATGACTTTTAGAGTCACGCTCACCAGTGACATAATCATTAAAAATTACTGAATGGCTCATGAGACACATTTTAATATGTTTATGGTTTGTCTGTAAGTTCTGCCGTCTCCAGAAGGGAGAGCTGAGGGGGTTTTGGGGCAAGCCCCCTTGATGCGGAGGGCTCTGCGGGCAGGCAGGCTTGCCCCGTCCTGGTGCTGCAGCAGCTGGGTCTGTCTGTAGTGCAACAAGGGAAGATGGTTTCAAGAAAAAATGTACTTTGGGGTGTTGGCAGCTCTCACTAATGAGTTGGGTTTTTGTGGTGTTTTTTTTTTTTTTTTTTTTTTTTAAATGTCATTGTAATTGCTTTTTCCTCAAAAGCCCATGTTTGGGATTCATCTTGTTGCACAAGAACTGTAGCTTTTCCTTTAAGAAAAGAAACTGGAGATGTCTCCTTATTTTTTTCTCCCCCCCTTTTTTATTTTTTGGCATAGATTCATTTTTAGTCTTTTGTAATTTCTGGTCTTGGTTTGTTTGTTTTTACTCTTGTAGTTGTGAGTATAGGTGAGGCGCATGGACTGTTTTTTAATAAGGGAGAAATGGTGTCATTTTGCATACATGTGTGTCCAGGTGGATCAAAGCATTTGAAAATTAGGAGAATTGTTTTGCGTTGCATTTCAATAGATTGAGAAGCCAATGTACTATTAATTTTTCAGTATCACCTTTGTCCTTTCAGTTCTCTGTGATCTGTACTCTGTATTTTCACCCTTTCGTGGCTTCTGTCTTCTTGCTTTTTGCCTGTTTTCTGCTCAGTGGAGCTTCTTACGCTTTTGATCTCTGCCACGCTGGCAGGTTGTGTCTCAGGAGAAAAGCTTCACCATGATGCTTGCATAGCAAATCAAGGAAAAGTAATAGAGGAGATGCCCTCTGTTTTGAATAATTGCCATTTTCCTATGGTGTAGGGGAGAGAGCAAGGCAGGCAGTGTGTGCAGGGCAATAGAGAAGCTGGGTCTTCTGGATATTGTTTTTCACTCTGCCACTGACTCTACAAATCCAGCGCACAGAAAATAGAAGTTCTTTCAGGGCAAAACAGAGGTTTGCCTTTCGAGGTCTAAGAAACAGTGTAATTGGGCAGCTTAGCTGAGTAGGAGTATTTATTTGCTTTGGAGTAGTGATGATTGCAAAATGTTTTGAAACCTTATTTAAAAAAAAATAGAAATGGTACATTGTAAAACAGGCTAATTTTGGCCAGAGTCGAGTCTCTTGAGAGATTTTGGATTGTAGTTTATAGGAAGTTTTGCACAATCCTTTCTCATTCTATTGGATGTTTTTTTTTTTTTCATGGCAGGTAACGTAAACTCTGTTTGTGCTGGTTTCTTCAAAATGATGCTGTGCACCCACTAATTTATTCTTGGCTTTCAAGGTTCAGCCTTTGAAGGACCTGATTGTTTTTTGTTCTGTTGTGTTCTCTTCATGGCTTTCTCTGAAAGAAATGACAATCTATTAAGTTTCATCAGGCTGTTTTACACTTCTGTGAGTGGGATAACGTCCTCTTTAGTGTATTTACATACAAGTCATCAGAAAAAGATTTCTGATGGAAAGAAAGGAGCAAACGGGAGATGTGGTGAGAGCATCCGCTACGGAGGTGCCTGCGTTCTTGCCAAACAAATCCCCAAGTCAAGATTTCTAAGAGAAAACAAATAATTGTCCAGTGCTAGTCCTTTTATTAGGAAAGGTTATTGGGGGGGGATTTTTGTCTTCTCTCGCTACCACTATTCACTCTGTACTTTTATTCTTTGCTGCTGTATTCTTCCCTCTCCAGGGCCTTCCAGTTAGGTTGCGTTGTAATACTAGTGGTAAGTGCTGCAAGAATAAGACTGAAGAAGAATAAACCAGAACAAAGGAATTTTTTCTTGTCCCTGGGCTGTAGTTTGCCTTACCCCGAATTATATTCAGATGCCTGTTTTCCTGTGGCAGAGACGTACTGTCCTACAGTTTGCATTACAAAGGAGAACTATGAACCAAATATCAAGAAGTTTATTAGACCTTTTTGTTCTTTGGTGTTGTGGGAGATGGTCTTTTGGGAGAGATGATCTTCAGATCAGAAGTCTCAAATTTTAGAATGAAACAGGCACCTCTTACACATGGAGAAAAAAGCAGCGTATTTTGCCTTTTGATCCCATATCCTTGAGATGTGAAAGAGGAAAAAATAATTGGCTTTCTCCCAAGGAACTATTTATTGAGCTAGATATCTGCAAACGTGCTGGAGCTGTTTAGCCAAAACATGGGATCAAGTTACTGCCTTTTTATGGCATGTTGGTAAAATGAACGGTAGCTTTTTGTCCACAATAAGACCTGTTGTGCAAGAAGGGCCTTTGTACAGTTCCCAGACTTACTGCGCTGTAGGTAACATGTTCATCTGTTACTTTTGGTGCAAACACCCCCGACTTCTATAGCAAAAGTTTTTGGAAAGACTCACTGGGTGTCTGTGTTATTCTTCGAGCACACCATTGTATTGTATTGCGGGGACAGAAAAATTCAGGTCACAAAAAAGTGCTTTACAGTCAATGTGAATGGGTTGCTGTGGATAGCCGTGAGTGTTTTCCTTGGGTCTAGAAACTCATTTATGCTGTCCTAGGGAACTCTCTTCAAATGCATTTGCTTTCTGTTGTGCATAGATCTGAAAAGAGGAAAAGTAAGTTCTTTTCAGGGGGGAAAATTCTTTTCATTGTTGCTTTTTAGTCGGTGGTGCCCTTGGATATTCAGAAGTCGCAGGGCACGAAATCAGGCTCGGCTGCTTTCCCAGGAGAGCTGCCGCCTGCCTGCAGCCCCGGAGCGGCCGGAGCTGCCTTCGGTTCCCTTCCCGACACGCTCTGCTCTGGACTTTGGAGTCTCTCCTTGTCAAAAAGCTGTGACTTAGCCTTTGAAAATAAGGCTGAGGCTGGGGGAAAGATGGTTCTGTACAAGAAAATAGCAGCTGCCTATGAATAGGTGGTGGCAGACAATGCGCTTTGGTTAGATAAAGGCTTTTAAAAAAATAAATTCAATAGACTTCAAATTTATGCTTGCTCTTATGTCTTTTGTATGAGGGAGGAATTGACTTTCGTTTTGTTGTTGTCAGACTTCTGTTAAAAGAAGAATAAACATTCTCTTTCAGATACAAATGATTTTGTGCAATAGGTAAATAGGTAGTAGTTACTCTTTTCGTGAGACATTTAGTCTCCTCATCAGCTTGCTCCAATTATTTTGGCAAACCATTCTATACATCTGTACTGTGTCCAGTCTCGAATACTGTAAATAGTCTTGTCCACCATCCTCGCTTCGCTCTGCTAACCCTAGAAAACTAAAAGGCTGGAGGATCTTGCAGAACATGGAAGGATGTAGAGAAACAGCCAGAAGCGACCAGAAGTGCGAAACAGTGAATGACGTGGGAGTAGCGAGTATGACAGTCTTTTAGGACAGAAAAGATAACAAATGCGGATGTGATAAGTCAGATGAAACTTTATAAAAGAGTGGATGGCAGGAAGATGGTGACTAAGGGTGACTGTACTTATTTCTCAAAGAGGAAAAGCCCAACAGGCAGCGGTGAACGATCAGGCAGCAGATGTAAAGCAAGCGTACAAAGTCCTTTCTCTACCATTGCAGAGTTAAATTGTTGTCCTCCCTGCTGTGGATTTTCCAGGTGAAAAGGGTATAAATGGTTAAGAAAGGAATTGGATAGGATAGAAGCATGAATGAAAGGTTTATTTAAATATGCTGACTTGGGTGCATTCTCCAGGTCCAAGCACCTGAACCTTGGGTTTCTGGAAGCAGGATAATACATCGCCAAAATGCTCTGTACTTGCTTTAGTTGTCACAGTCTTTCTCAAGCATTTGCTGTCACCCATAGTCAGGAGGAGACACGGGGCTTGGCAGACCTTTAGTTTGGCTTGGTGCAGCAGGTTTTATGCTTTTTGGGACACAGTAATTATGTTTTCAAACGTGCCACCTTGTTTTAGGAATGGGTCCTGTTTAAATCATGGCAGAATTATAAGGGAGGGAAGGTAGGGTTTTGGTAATAATAACTGGAATTCTAGACAGCTTCAGGTTTACTCAGATAAAACACTTATAATATACATTTATGCTTCCAAAGAGCCAAGTTGATTACTTCAGGATTTTCTATTAGCCTTCCGTTCTGCCTCCATTCCTTCTTGTAGACCGAAGTCATGCATATTGAGAGCAGCAGTAATGCTACTCTCGATAGCCTCAGTATCCTGATCTGTCTGCACTCCGTGGTCAGGAACATGGACACTGTATTGCAGATAATTAAGCCAAGCAAGAGGGCTTAATAAACTGGTCCCTGAAGAATGTGGTTTTATCTTTCTGAGAGGGTCTTGAGAGTTCTTAAGCCTTGGAGAATGGGGTTGTTCTGAGAGTTGGCTGAGTATGCATACTCACCATGTCGAGACATTTTCTTCTGAATATTTAAGGAGTTCCGTTGAAGAAAAACAATCTGATAACTCTGCTCTGTGAATATTGTTACTTTATGCAAATTCATTATACTTCAAATAAATGCAAATAAATGCCTTGATTTTCAATTGTTTTATTAATACTGATGCATTTACTATTGTTGCTTTGCTCCCTTTTATTTAACTTCTAACAATGTTTTGTTTTTTTTTCTTTTCCAGTGGTCTTATTGTTCCTGAGAAAGATAGCAATGAAACAGTACCAGAAGTTGTGGCTACTTCTGGATATGCCCTTCTGCATTTCTTCAGCGATGCTGCCTATAATTTAACAGGGTTTAACATCACATATAAGTAAGTAGTACCACTCCAAAGTGATGTTGCAGGTTTGAGCAAAAGGAGGTTTCCTCTTTTCTCAGTTTTGTCTTGAAACAAGCAATTGCCATTAAGCATGTAATTATGAGTAGATACTTGAATTTAGATTTTTATCTTTATTATACCCTTGCAACAGCTAATAACTGTAATGTGCTCAACATTTAACTTCAGTTGTCAATTGTAAGCGTGGGCAAATATTTGCTCAAAAAGACATAATTTTATTTATTTTTACGTTACTAGATTTATTTGATCATATTCAGTGAACCAGAATTGATGTGTTTTGTGCATGTGTGTGCTCTTATGCATTCTGCAGAGATACTTCTGCACAAACACACTTTTGCATAAGCACACTCGTTTCTCTTGGGACGCTGGCCTGTACCTACTGTTGAGGATCCTCAAGCAGTTTTCTTTGGGATGCTCTTTCTTATTCAGTCCTGGGATTGAATCGCTTAATCTGGGTCCTTTATAGTCTGGAATGGTTTTATTGTGTTCTTTCATTTGTATTTTAAATATTACAGGTGGGTGCTTTCTGTTTGCTAACAGATATTTAGCCCTCATTGGTAAGCTTTTTAAAAATAATTCTAGGGTACTCCGTAATTCATCGACTGTTTTTAGAAAGGTTTTGTTTTGATGTAAATGATCTCATTGTGGACATACTAGCAGATATGAATTTTTTTGCTTCAGGTGGGGATCATGGGCTTTGAATTTTTTGCTCTTACAGATGCAAATTATGTTTGTGCTGCACTGGGAGATTTTAATTTGGGTGTACCTTGCAGAAGTTTTCACCTCTCTTTCAAAAAAAATCTGCTGAAAATCCTTGGTCACAGCTGTCTTTTTGCAAAAATTGAGTTTTCCTTAAAATGAGGTGCTTAGTTTTTGAATACCAGTCTTGGTGCTTTCATCCTTATTAAGCGCTTAAATATGCAGTGCATTCTCTGAAAAACGCGGAACATGCAGCACCCCTTGAAAGCTCCAGAAGAAGATGAGAAGCCTTTGCAAAGTTACTTGAAACATAGCAGCTGAGGCAGTAGCATTTTGAAAGTCTGGCTGATACCGTAAACCATGACACCATCTACCGCCAGCTGCCTGTATTGCACCATTGCAATACAACGGAGACCTGCTCTTAAAGAATAACCTGCCGGTTTTAAGTTCCTTTGAGATATTTTAATATTTCTGTAACTCTTTGCTTTCATTTCAGACAGTTTTCAAGTACTGGTTTGTGTTTTGTTTCTTCTGTGTGTTCTGGTCTTTAGGTTTCCTCCTAACATTTTTGCAGAGAGTAGATAAAAGGGTGTATTTATTTCTTTTCAGTTTATCAGTCTTTATAGTTACTATTGGACACAGGTACTCGACAAACACTTGTGAAATGACCGTCTTGGAGGCAGTGACTCCTCCTGTCGCATGACAGTGAGAATATTGGGTAGTAATGCCCATCTGTGAGTTATACTGGTTGATACGCTGGCAAAAACTGGAATTTGGAAATGAATAGGGTCTCTGAATTAGGATCTTCACCAAAGATGTATCTGGTTTTGCCTCAGCTATGTTGCAGATATTATAAAATCAGAACTTATTCAAAACAGGCACATCTTTGGCTTGGGATTCATCTCAAGTGTGTTCCTTTGGTAAGCAGATCCCGGAATAGCGCGTAATTGTGAGTAGTTTAAGTATAAATTGCACAGACACCACAAAAGCCTTAAGCACTGATTAAATTCTTCACTTACTGTTGGGCGTTTTAAGGCAATTCATTTGCATTACAAATGGCTAAAAACCATACTGATAATTTTTCAGAGGAGTTCTAAGTTTAACTCATTAAGTGAGGCAGCTCTGTAGATGGTAGGCAACAAATCTCTACAGGTCTGTCACATCAGATTCTAGATGAGCAGCTCTTGTTGGTTTGTATGTTAACAAACAGCTGTATTAACTTTTGTTCACCATTACTCTTGTATTCCTTAGTAAGAGGTACAGCTTGGGAATCTGTTTCGTTACTGACAAACCTTCTTTCCCTGATGTTTGCAGTTTCAATATGTGTCCCAATAATTGCTCCGGCCGAGGAGAGTGCAAACTCAATAACAGCAGCAATGCTCTTGAATGTGAATGTGCCAAATATTGGAAGGGAGAAGCCTGTGATATTCCGTACTGCACAGATGATTGTGGGGCACCCGAGAGAGGACACTGCAACTTTAATGATACTAAGGCATGTGTGTGCTCTGCAGGCTGGCAAGGTAAGTCTCCTGATTAATATAGAGAAGCTCTTGGATGCCTTTTCTATGTATGGCTCTTGCACTTTAATTGGGAGTATTTGAGAATGTTCTCCTTGACAAGCATTGGCATTTTGACTAGGAACGGAGTATCTGCCTTTTTATATCAAAAGATCACACTGCATTTGTAACAAATGCTTTTCAAAGCAACTATGCTACCATACAAAGCAGTACCAACCTCTGGTGTGCAAGCATCAGATAAAAACTTCAAGCCTCGTTCCTGTGCACCTAAAGCAAATTTGAGCCTCGTGGCAGTAGTTAACCTGTTTGAACACACACGATGCCTTGTTCTCCTGTCCAGCTGTGCTGGTCAGCCATGTCAGGCTTAGCAACAGTTTGGACCAAACATACCTGTTTCCTTTACAAAGATACACTGACATGGAAGAATTAGTCTCATGAAATACAGCCAGCTACAGCACTGGCAGCACCTGCTACCACTAGTTAGCTATGCCGCAAAACCAGACGGTATGTTAGGCACTGTGGAAAGAATCCAAAATGAGTATCCCAAGGAGAACGCACCCAGTACTGAGATTAGCACGTCTGCCTCTCGGATAGAAAACCAGCCATGGGTAATATGCTTCAGGGCTGGAAGACCATATCCCTTTATGCAGTGCAGTCTGATTGTACGCTGACAGCAAAGGTGGGCTTATGGTTGCTTAATTTTTAGCCTACCCCTGTTTTTTCCCTGTCTTTCATTTCTGTAGCAGGTTAGTGTGTAAGGGGAAGAAAAAAACCCAAACCAAAACAACCCATCAAAAGAAAAAAAAGCATTAAAACAAACCATAGCAGAATGAGATGCAAGCTGCTCTTCCCTCTCCTGTGCTGAAGCTTGTTTACATCTGGAAATGCTCACTCTACCTCAGAAACCAGGAGGAGTTTTTCGAGGGTGATAAGTCTGCTTTCCTGAACTGGAGATTATTACCGGTAGAAACTCGGCAAGAACGAGCAGATGCTGTCTCTTACAATCAAAACCACAACTCTCTTACACGGTGATTCACTTCTGTGACTGCCAAAAGGCTGTCCTGCTAAACCCCTTCCCTTTTCAAGGCCTGAGCCTTTCAGCAGGTTCTGTGCTCTCTGCTGTCTGTAGTAACCCTGTGCGTGTGGATGGCTGTCACTGAGAAGAAGGGAGAGCATCCGCGTGGCTGGTTACTTTGCTGAGACCTTGCTGCTTGCTGCTCCTCTTCTGCCACGCCGTGGGGAACTGTGAAGAGAGGGCTGGCAGCAAAGAAGTTGGTTTAAAAGCAGCAGAAATGTAGAAAAAAAACCAAGTGTACAACTGGCAAAAATGTATTGCTGGGAAGGAGAGGACTGAAAAGAGAGGAAGATAGCCATAGACTCTTGATTTCTTTATGGCATGCTGCTGAGCAGGTCTCCTGAAGCTTTCATTGTGTTAAGGCTTCTGTGGGCATATGGTAGCTAGAGAAGTGCTGGAAGACACCTTCTTAGTGTGGAGTGGGAAGGGGTCTGCGCCATGCCCCCCTGTAATCACAGTGGGGGAGAGCAGAGCAGAGTGTCCGCTTTGCATCACTGATTCGTCTAGTCTGGAACTGCTTTTAACTTCTGAAAACAATTTTAGATTTGAAGTATGTGGTTACAGTTGGGAGATCACATACCAGGTCCATCACAGATTGCTGGTGTGGGCAAGGAAACGAGGATCATAGCTTTCACCTGTTACCTGGCCACGCACCATCTTTGTCACCTGTGGTGCAGGGTATTGACTTCTAGCTGAAATACAGGCTTTGGAAACAATTAAGTTAATTTTTAAACCTTATTTTTCCCAGGTCCTGGCTGTTCGATTCCTGCTCCTGCAAACCAGTCGTTTTGGACCCGGGAGGAATACTCTCTTCCAAAACTTCCTAGAGCATCTCACAAAACCATAATCCATGACAATAAAATGTGGATCGTTGGAGGCTATGTCTTCAATCATTCTGACTCTCAGAAGGTTTTAGCGTGAGTATAAACCTAGATAATGAAGTCGAAGTAGAGGAACTTAGATTTGAGAATTATTTTTAGAAAATGCCATCCGACCTGCTGTGCTTTGACCTACGCTCCATCTCCAGGGGAAAACAGCAGTAATAAAAATCTGGACTCATGTTTGAGAGGTGGGAAAACACTGCTAAGGGGTGCTAATTTTTGAGAAGAAAAAGCGAAAGGTTCCTAGTGTTCAGTGAGGTTTTGCTTCATCTGCTTCTGACAGCATTTAACTATTCGCTATATATTTCTAGGCTAGCTTCTAAGTTATATGTGACCTCCTATTCAAAGAGGGTAGTTTTGCTTCTGTGTTATTAGCCCTTCCTTATATTATATCTGTGTGACTTCAGAGTGTTTTGCTTCTTAATTAATATGTACTGATTACTGTACGTGTTTATGTATAGTGGATGGGATACTAAACAGGGAGTGGCATTTAGGATGATAACATTTATGCAGTTTGTTGAGGAGATTTAATAGTAACTAAGATAATAAATAGTGATTGTGTACCGCACGGACATCCCCCATAAAAAACATGTCGGGCCTCCTCTTGAGCTTGATAGTTTTTGGGCAGATTTAGGTAAAAGCTGGATTTTTTCCCAGGGATACCTGCATACCTCGCTTTCATGGACCTAAGTGAGAGCTGTGTGCTCTGCATGCACATCCAGAGGTAATAGTTCTTGTAGGGGAAGTTAAAGAGGAGCTGAAAATACACTTAGTTGTCGACTAGTTGCTGATTACATCCACAATTTACTTTTTCAAAGTCATGCCTGATTTTTCAACAGATACCCTGTGGCTTCATTGGACACCTTCTCAGAGATTATTTTATCTTACAAGGCTGTAAGCCTGGCGAGTATAGTTCATTCTTTTATCTAAAAAGCCACAGGCCATTTTCAGGGCAAAGGGTTTATTTTGTTTCAAGTTCACAGAAAAAATACACTTGAATGACAAAGACATAATTAAAAAATGCCTTTTAAACACTGGCAAGTTTTGGGGTTTTTTTTTTTTTATCAAGTAGTTGGAACGTAGTGTAAAGTTTTTCTGCTCTTTTGGGAGGATCATGTGGTGTAAGTTGTCATAGCTTAATAGACAATGCATTAGCTCTTGATTTTGCATGGAAAAGATGACTCATGGTAAAGCAAATCAATATGTGGACATTAAGTAACAGAGCAGGCTTGACTGGATTTTTTAATCCATAAGCAATCTGTGAGTGCTTTGTGCATGCTGAAATCTTGGTAGGACTTATGCTAAATAAAACAATTTCCCACAAATCCCAGAAAGGATGAGCAATAATTTTCTTGACTGCATTATCTACTTCTCAGGTAAATAATTCAATTTTTATTATACAGGTATGATCTTATTTCTGAAGAGTGGCTTCCACTGGACAACACTGTGAACTCTGTAGAGATGAGATATGGTCATTCGTTGGCATTACATAAGGTAAGTTCAGTGCTGCAGACCCACCTCTTGGCTGATTCCCCTTCTTCTCACCCCCCCCCCCCCACGCCTTTTCACAGATCAGTCTTGTTTTGGGAGAAGCATTTCTCCTTCAAAGGCTTGTCCATGGTTAGCCGAGTCTGTGTACTTGTGTTCCAGGGAATCCTTGGACTGGTATCCAAGGAAGTCTGTAGTGCCTTTGCTTGTGTCCTTCTTTGCCCTTTTCTCAGAGATTTTTAAGGCTGACTGAGTTCTGTGAGTCCCTTATTTCCTTCTTACTGTCTGTGCTTGGAAAACATGCCTGATGGCTAGAGTTTGCTGGAGTTCAGCTGGTTCCCCAACTACCTTTTGTGTAGACCACATAAATATTTTCATGACCTCTGTTGTCCAAGACAGGAAAGCAGAGCTGGTGAATTAGGGATTTTTGGAGCCTGCTCTGCTTCTGCAGTAGACCCGTGATTCTGTTCTTCCAGCATCTGAAATGGCAAGCGGATTTGACTTTTTCTTAACTCATTTCTCACCTGCATGCCTTGTTGTGGGTGCAGGCCATGTTAGAGCAGAACGGCAAAGTCTTTGAAAAGGAAATGAACTAATCTTTTACTGACCTTTGGGTTTGGAATGTTAATTAGCTCATCACAGTGCAAGCCTATATAAAGCATAATTATAAACACTCAAAAAACTCCACACGGCACTGTTCACAAACAGAACACTTGAAGAACCTGAGAAGGATGGAAATTCCTGCCTGCGAGGGCTCCATGCACCTTCTGCAAATAACTGTTCAGAAGTAGGGTGTGATCCAAAAGAAGGATCGCATCCAGAGAAGGGCAACGAAGCTGGTGAAGGGTCTAGAGCACAAGTCGTATGAGGAGCAGCTGAGGGAACTGGGGTGTTTAGTCTGGAGAAAAAAAGGAGGCTGAGGGGAGACCTTATTGCTCTCTACAACTACCTGAAGGGGCGTTGTAGTGAGGTGGGTTTCGGTCTCCCAAATAAGAAGCGATAGGACAAGAGGAAACAGCCTCAAGTTGCGCCAGCGAAGGTTTGCATTGGATATTAAGAAAAATTTCTTCACTGAGAGGGTTGTCAGGCATTGGAACAGGCTGCCCAGGGAAGTGGTGGAGTCCCCATCCCTGGAGGTATTTAAAAGATGTGTAGATGTGGCGCTTAGGGACAGGGTTTGGTGGTGGGCTTGGCAGTGTTAGGTTAACAGTTGGACTTGATGATCTTAAGGGTCTTTTCCAACCTAAACGATTCTATGATAAATGGGTTTACCATCAGTGACGGGCAGTGGTTCTACCCAAGAAGCAGCAGGTATAGTAGAGAATTTTCCTTCGCAACGTTACTACCATGTCAGTAGGGAAACAGGGCTGCACTGCACACTTTGGTCGATTCATGACTGACTCCGAGGTCCTCGTTTTTTGTCAGTACATTAACTTGAAGACAAAGCTTTTAGTGTACAGACACAGAGGAGTTTCCATCATAGCTGCCTTTCTTCTCAGCTATCTTTTGCTGATTGCATTTGTAAGCTCTGGGAGGGATTCAGCTTGCTTAAGTCACCTGACTTCAGGTGCCGAACTTCGAGTGCCTTTTGGAGCCTCTGAGCAATCTTTATAGTGAAAACAGACCTAGTCAGTACAGGTAGTGAAATCTGGAGAGCAAGTCAGCTCACCCAAAAGTAGGCACAACTTCTCTGCTTTTGATCAGTTGAATTATTCTCCAGGCTCTGCTATATTTTACGTATATATATTTAGACACTCAGCTAGCATACAGGCACCTAAATTTTGATGTCTGTCATCTGAAGGTCAGTCCTGCCCCCACACACCCCTTCCCCTCTGTACCTTGATGTAGGATGAATTGTGTGTGTTGAAGGTATTCTGACATTACAGGCTCGGGTACAAACCTTGGCAGTCATGTTTGCTTTCATATCAAATGTGACCGGTGAAGGAGATAACATTTCTCCTCGAGAGAGGAGAAAAACTTAGGCTGAGAGAAGATAAAATATAACAACTTCGTTGCTTACGTATTAGCTGTTTCCTAAATGCCAAACTCGTTAGCCTCACTTTAAATCTAACTTCTTTCAGGATGATATATACATGTATGGTGGAAAAATAGATGCGACGGGGAACGTGACCAGCCAGCTGTGGGTGTTCCACATTCCCACCCAGACCTGGGCTCAAGTGACGCCAAAAGCCAAGGAGCAGTACGCTGTTGTTGGCCACTCGGCACACATCGTCACCCTGCAAGACGACAGCGCGGTCATGCTCGTCATCTTTGGGCACTGCCCTCTTTATGGGTACATCAGCAATGTCCAGGAATACAACCTGGGTGAGTGGGGCCCTACCTACCATTTGCTTCAGTTTTAACAGTTGGTTTGAGAATTATTTGATTCATATTCAGATAGCAAAACAAAGACAGATATGTTCTCCTTCTATTTGTATTTATGAGAAGTTCAATCTAACTTCCAGTGTTTGTATAAGACAAACAGTGAGCAGGCAGCCACGTGCCTCCAGCTTTATACAGCTTGTTAAGTCCTAAAGACAAAAAAGCTGTAATTGAGAGACAAAGCATGATAACTGTGGGACAATTTAGATAAATTTTCCTCTCTCCCTCTGACAAATGAAACGCTTTTGAAATTATTTTTGTATCCTGCAAATATGAGAATGGCTGTAACAATTCAGACCAAGTATCTGCTTAACCCGATACCCATGTCCGCAGTAGCAAATGCTTAGGGGAACAGGTAGTGACTTTCTAGACTCCTGTATCTCTGATATGATCTGATCCCAGATTCCACTCTGGGAATAGTCCAAACTGATTTTGGGATCCAGAGATTTCTAGTATCACCAGTGGAGAAGCATAGGAAGCTCTCCACATGAACTGAACTTCTACCTAAGCTGCTCTGAAATGACTCTCTGGAGGCATGTCCCTTGCTCCACTGACAAGGTAGAGAACATAGTTAAGCACAGGAAGTTCACAACGTGAATGTGCTGGTTATTGTCAGAAATAGTGGCCCTATCTGCACGTTCAACCTGTTATCTTCGTGCTTCAGTCGTCCTCATCCAGAGGACCTACTGGAGCCTGTCCTGGTTTGCTGGTGTCCACACGAGCGAGCTTTCTTCCTCTAGGAGAAAGCTAAAGAAAACCAGGATGTGTGGGGCAGTGATTTGTTTTCCTACTGTTATATTTCTTCCACGTGTGATCTTGCAGACTATACAGTTCTTTTGCCTTTTGTGTGCCTGATTTGCCCTGGAGTTAGGAAACTTGTGTAGAGTTTCATTCTGCACTTGCTACAGAGAATTGGTGTGTAATTTGGCATTTTTGTTTCAGTTGCCATTATATTATGTCTAGAGTGCTTCAAACCAATGTTTTTTTAGTGAGTGAGATATAGGACCATTAATCACATTATTTTTTAACTGCAATGTTCTTCACAGTCATACTTAACTTGGCTTCAGTGCTGTCTGGCTTTATATATATATATATAAAATGAAAGTGCTCTTGGGTACCATTCCAAATCAAGTCATGGTGCTGGCATTTTCATGTCATTGAAATGCAATATATTATTTCTGTACTTTTTTATCTTTTACTTAGCTTGTCTGCAAAATGTAATAAATGACTGTAGAAGGGATATTTCTGGTCTAATTAAAAATACTTGACAATACTTCTTGACAATAAACTCCTTGAAGTAGAATATTTTCGAATATGAAGTCATAGAGACAGTGTCTAGATCTGAGTCAAGGCAAACCCAATTTGTTTCACCACCAGATTTATTGATAAGTTATTAATGGAGATAAATTAACCATGTTCTCTCACATTTTTCATTTCTTAGCCACAAATACATGGAACATTTTACAGACGAGTGGAGCTTTGGTGCAAGGAGGGTATGGCCACAGTAGTGCTTATGATCCAAATACAAGATCAATTTATATCCATGGAGGTTACAAAGCATTCAGTGCCAACAAATACAGGCTAGCAGATGACTTGTACAAATATGAAGTTAATTCCCGTATGTGGTAAGTAGTCTTCTTCCTCTATACCACCCGTCATTTTTGTTTGTAGTGGACAGTGGGATGGGGTATTTTGTAAGGCTACAGCAGGACATGCTTACCTGCATTCAGGATAGATAGTATGCTCTTGTATCTGTTATTTTTATGTCCGTTTATGAATGGAGAATCATATAATCACAGATAATCAAGCCTGTGAACGAGCCAAGAAATCCATTTTAATCTATTGTCGTATTAAAGCTGAAAAGAAAAATATTTGATGGGATTTTCTTGCCAGCAGTACAGACTGTGCATATGAGTGCAGTTACTGCAGTCAAGTGAGTGATAATTCATTCTGCAGTTAAGACTGCAAAAGAATTTCTATTATAACCCCATTTTCTTCTGGCTCTGTAACTGCTTGAAACATTCATTTCTGAAGCTGAAATCTTCTGTGATTTGTTTCTGCCCAAAGGTGACTTTTATTAAAAAGCTATAGCAAAACTTCACAACTTTGAGCTATAGAGGTGAAACAGGTTTTCCTCAATTTTTTGTTTCTTAAAGTTGTTTTTAAAGGCTCCTGACAAAAAAGACTGATCTTTTGAATTAACGCATGTAAATTTGAGTCACCATATCTCTTTTTTTGAGAGTTTAAAATAGCTTGTATTTCTGCAACAACTGTTTATGAGTCTATACTCACGAGTAACGTAACTCGTGACTAATTTCCAAAAACCTTCCTTCCTGCTCTGTTGTACATGCAGTCATAACCACGCTTCCTTTCTTGGTTTGTTTGATCCTCCACTTCAGCCATGGAGTGGGCAAATCTGGCTGAATAGGCAGAAAATGTCACAAATGTGACAATATTTTTCCAAACTGCTGCAGCACCAACTTCCTTGCGTCGCATTTATTCTGTCAGTCTCAAGCGGACTCGCAGAACGGGCGAGCAGTCACCTTGCAGCGAGGCATGTAGGAGTGTCTGTGCCTCTTTATCTAGACTTTTTTTTGGTATCGTTGACTCCTTTTTTTAATTCTTCAGTAATTTAGGCCCTCTCTCCCTCTTGTGACTTCATGGAGGGGCAAAAAAGCAGTCCCCTGATCTTTTATTTTGGCAAGTGTGTTTCTCCCTATGTTCCCTCCGGTATTTTGACTGGCAGCTTCGCTCTGACCCTGTAGCCGTGGCAGGGACAGAGTATTGCTCAGAAAACCCGTGTGCTGCGATCCCACTGCTTGGGCACTAGGAACAGGTCCCTGGTCCAGGTCCTTGATATACCATTTGCTCAATATTTCCTTGTGAAAGTCTGGGCTTTGGCACAAAGCTGCGTTGGGGATGCTGCCGTTCGCGCAGACGTGGCTTCATCGGGATTTTCCTGCAATCCCACCCTCTCAAAATAGGAGGGGAATTCTACAAAGGGTGACCCTTTGTGTTCAGTGCCATTAATTGTGCTGATTAAAGGTGAGGTCAGTGGCGAGTTTGATTAATGCTTCCCATGATTTAGTCATGGATGAGATGTTGAGTTTTCCAGGCATTAAGCTGCAGAGCAGCTGCATAGATTTCTTTAAAATAGATTTGTTAGTTTTGAGCAAGAGATGATGCCCAGTTTGAAAGAATTCTTTAGGTTACTAAAAGTTACTATAAAAGTAGAGTTACTATAAAATACTGGAGTCCTCCCAGGCAGTGTCCATATGAGCAGGTTTAGCTGACTATGCTCAAAAGTCCAGTTAGTGTGAAAGTTTGATAACCCCTAGGGAAGGAAGTGATGATTTTAAGATCCATAGCTTTGGAAAGAGGCTTTAATAGATATATTTCTCCTATAAACTGGCAAGCAGATGGGAAGATGAGAGGATGAAATTACAGGAGGGATTGAACAGTCTGGAAAGGAAGTTGTTAAATATCTCATTAGGAAAAGTAGTTGGATTTATGGGTTGTTTTGTCTTTGCCAGGTGCTAATCAGTTTCATTAATACATATATTTTTATTTCTGAAGGACTATTCTTAAAGACAGTAAATTTTTTCGCTATTTGCACACGGCTGTGATAATGAGTGGAACCATGCTGGTGTTTGGAGGAAACACGCACAACGACACCTCCATGAGCCATGGCGCCAAGTGCTTTTCATCTGATTTCATGGCGTATGATATTGGTAAGTTCTTGCAGAAATAATAATAAATTCTTGGATATTCAAAAAGAGCTGTCTTCAGGAAGACTAATTTACATGCTGGGTATATTATACCGAATGCTACTAAGCATACTGCAGAAGAATGTGTAATCAGGAGAGGCTCATTTAGCTTGCTACACATTACCAAGCAAATGAGCTGGTGCAGTGATTTCTAGGCAAATACAGCAGCAGTTATTTGGTCAACAGCTTACATGCAACCTTGGGCGTTAAAAATGATTTCTTCAACAGAAAGCATATTGTTCTACCATCTCAGCCATAAAGCTATCCTGATATTTTGAGTGTGTTTTAATGTGTGATTTATCAAAAATGCAGGCTGTTAGGACAGTTACAAGCACTGGACCCTGCTGAAGCTCAACTTGTACATTGCCCGCTCTTGTTTTAACTGCAGGCTGGCTGACTTGTTTGGCTGTGCTGTTTGTAATATCAGTTTGTTTATATGTATGCTTTTTAAGCATAAATATCCCCATAAGCACTATTTAACAATAAAGCCAAACGAGTCAATTTTATTTGGAAGGATTGGATTTTGATGAGTTAGAGTAGCCAGAAGAGGGCAGCATTTATTTGTGAATTTGGAGTTGAGAGACATGCATTTAAGAAGAAGAAGAAAAGAGAAAGAGATGAAATTATATAAAGAAGGTGCTTGCACATCCAGATAATTCACACTGGCGAAAAACACCATTCTGTACTCATAACACATTCTGCCTTCTGCTCTTGGAATTCCTTAAATGTGGGTTTTTGTGATTGACTCCCTGGAATAATCATGTAAACCTGAATTCTCGAAGTGACTGTCCGCTGAGATGTCACTCCTGGTTTGTGAAAGGAATATGCAAGCAAATGAATTACTTTCAGCAGCAGGGTTTGGCATCCTTGTGCCATTTTGCTATCTGTCACAGGGATCGTTCCCTTTTGCTTCCTGTGATTTCAAGTCGTATCCCTGTGGAATTCATTGTGTGCTCCTAACTAGCTTTATTTTGAGTTTTTTCTTGAAAAAATTAAAACGAGGTATTTCGACAGTCACAAACAGAGTAAATTTTTTTAAACTTTGATAGTAATAATGACAGATTTTTCTTGCTACATTTTGCTATCTTCTTGACCTGTTGAACTATTAGGCGTAAACCACTAATTGCATTACTTTGACAAAATATGCCAATAATTATATTCATTTTGATTCAGTTTAGTTAACAGGCAGGTTCCTGCTACATGAAATAAGTGTTTGATCATTAGTGTCACAGCAGAAACACCTACTTGCTGGTTCTTCATGCATGATCTCTGCAGTAATTTTACTGATCATGTTCATGTAGGTCTCCATGAGAGTAAGCTCATATACTGTGGGGAAGCATTGTAAGTGTCAAAGACTATTGTGGCTGTGCCACCATAGGTGGATATGGCTATCACATCTTTAATATTTACATGCTTGTCTTGTTATCTACCCCTGGATGCTCCCAAGGCTCAAGCTACCCAGGAGAAAACCAAGCAGCAAGGTCAATTGATAGTGAGCGCCTTTGGAGGAGAGGCTTAGTAGTTGGCTGTCTTACTCCCTACTTTTATAGGATGCTGTCTGGCTGATTTGCTCATTTCTAACATGTTGTTGATGAAGGCAATATCTTGGTGATCATAGTGATGGTTGGAAGACTGGAAAAAACTGAAATTAAAATGCAGTCTAAAACAAAGGCTTCAAAAACAGGTTTTCTCTTTAACCTTTGCCATTAAAACTTATTTCTGCAGTAACTCATTTTATTTACCTTGTCAAATTTTTCTGGTTTTCTCCTCAAATTTCTAAGTAATCAGACCACATGCATTGAGTGTTGTGAGGACGTATTACCTTCTTTTTTTTGTGTGTGTGCGATGCAAACAGATGTCACAGAGCTGTGTGCTGAGATTGAGCAGATAAGGTAGATCTAAGAATGCATTAATGCTTCTTATCCTTTTATCCTCCACTTGACCAGGTCGGGGCATATTCAATTCAAATTGTCCAGGTAATGCCCAGTTTTGGAAGGTTTCAGGATAGCAATCCAGCTGTCCGTGTGCATGTGCATTTCTTGTTGCTTCTCGGGACGAGCTTTCAGATTGTATTCACGTTCAGGTTGGGTAAGCGCTTGGGTAGAGCAGTCTCACAGTATTTTTCCCATGTTCTGCCCACCGCAACGACTAGTTAGCACCTCCTATCCCCAAAATTGGTGTCTCTGACTTCTGTGGAAGAGTTTCCTGCTCTGCAGCAGTTTTGTCTCTGGGCGGACAAATGCCTTGCTTAATCCTCTACCTCCTCCTGTCGACAAATCATAGCGGCAAAGGGGCCGAGAGAGAGTTGCAGCCCTTCCATCGCTGCATGTTCATCTCTAGGAGGGAAAGAGCAAGGGTTGTGCTTTCTGAAGGGTCACCTCCCTTGCATATGGGATATGTCTAAAACAAGAATAGAAACTTCGCAGGCAGATTGTCTCAAAATGCGGTTACTGTCGGTTAAGTAACTGTTCTTTTTCATTTCTATATAAGCTTTAACTTTACTTTTTTTTAAAAGCATGAAATATTCATGCAAAGGCTGTACTTGTGTAATGATCTTTTCTCCCCAGAGAAAAGAAATTAAAACTCTTCTATTTACCCCATCAAAAATTCAGTTCTGATAACAGACATAGAAGGGGACTGGATGTTTTCATAGCATTTGTGTTCTATTTGAATCGTATATTTAATAAATCCTGTGCATTGTAAGTTTTAGGCTTGGCTTAACTCATAAGTCAAGAAGGAGAGGATTCTTTGTAGTTTCAGAATTATTCATTTTTTCCAATACTTGATCTTCAGTTAAAGATGGGAAAGAAGCTTAGAAAGCAAAACATTCCAGGCCTTCTATTAATCTAGAAAAATATGTTTCTTGGCCTCACATAACTCACAACTTGATGGGTAAAAAATTGCAAATTGCGGCCCAATTTTGCTGAAGTCTCCTGGTAAAAATTGGAACCGTGCATGCTTGTTTCAGGAGCGATGCTGAGCTAGGTTAAATTCTTTGAAAATCAAGCAAATGACATTTAAAAATAAACTTCAGAATCACAATTTATCAAAGTATTAAATCCAACCAGCTGGATCCTATGTCTTTTATTTATTGGCACTCTTGAGCAAAAGTTTCTGCTCGAGCAGAAGTTGGGGTCAATTGTTTTACCCAACAACTTTCCAATCAAATTTAGTAAAAAATTAATAAGGTTGTTTTTCTTTCCCCTCCCAGAGGTTCAGTCTATGGCACAACAGTTTTATCTTGTTATTAAAGAATCTTCGAGTATTTGAGGGCTCTGTAGATCTTTACAGCAGATTGACTTTTCTGTCTTAATTGTATAAATTGCATGCAACTGCCTCTGGGACATTAGCCCCCAAGGTGATCCCATTCGCTTTATGAAGTTTAAGTGATATGAATTGGACTGACTTTTCCTGCTTTTGTTCCTTTGATTGCTCAGCCAGTTATATGTTTCTTAGGTTGTTTTTTTTCATGCTGCCTAAAGGAAGAAATTACCTGAGAAACAGAGTAAAAAATGAAGCAGAACTTAAAAATGTTATGCTAATAGAAAAAGATGGAATAATCTCACATTATATTAAAAGCGAAAAACAACCACAAATCCTTAAGCTATGATGAGTGAAAAATATTTTTACAAACATGGATATCTACCCTCTAGGAACATAATTGCAATGGGGAAGTAAAAAAAAAAAAAAAAAAAAAAAGATAAGTGTCTGTTCTCAGTGATACTGGTTTGGGGCAAAACTGCAAATAATTCACATATAAACAGATAAAACCTGAACTTTTTACACAGTGAAAAATTCCACTAGTAAAGGAGAAAAAGCAACTCAAGCCACTGCTGTTTAATTACATGGGATTGCCAAAAAGCTAATAACACCTTTGACACAAGGCCCTGAAACTTACCTTTTTCATGAGCTGTTTAGGGGATGGAGCAGAGCCATTACATCCTTCCTTTCCCTTTCTGTCATACTTTGGCAGCTGGGGGGTGAAGACTAAGTCTTAAATCTCACAAAAGAAGATAACGCAGCCTTTTTGTAAATTGTCCTGTTTCACTCAAGAGATTTGCATTTTGGTGGCGGGTGGAATGCTATCTCTATAGTTATTAAAGTACTTTGGGACCTTTCAGGAAGCCGTGTGCTACATAAGCTCAGTTATTAATTATACCAAGAAACTTTCCTGAAATGAGTTTTCTTTAATCCTAGCTTGCGATCGGTGGTCTGTTCTTCCTCGCCCGGGTCTCCATCACGATGTGAACAGGTTTGGACATTCTGCCATGCTGTACAACAGGTAAGGTTTCAGACAAGCTGGGGGGTGTTGACGTTTTTCATACCTCGATAAATGTATACATGTAGATCAGTAATACTGGGACCAGGGTGTCGAGGATCTGTTGCAGACCTCTCAAAGTTCTTAGATCTTCACTCTGTAATGTCTGCAGTATCCACCTGTCCCTATCAGCCCTTCTTCTTCATGGGACTAAACTGTTTCGGCTCACTTAATTATTTAAAAAATTTGGGTTTTCATATTACTTTTTCTTATATGTATTTCTATTTCTTACTTATTTCATAATTTTGTGATTTCATTTATTTCATATTTCTATTTCTTCTTTAGCTGAAGTGACAACTTTTATCTCCAAATCATACTTTCCCTCATGGTTTCTAAATTTGTCCATGTTTCAGTTTATATAGCTTATCCTGTGTGGCTCTTCTTTACCAGTCACATGATGTACAGTATTTAGGTGAAGTCATAGGTGAGATTTCTGCTGTTAAACACTGTATCACTATAATAACATGTGTGCTCTCAGGTGAACATCTGTTATTGTATTAGAGTCTGTGGAACCAAGTTTGAGAAATGGTATTTCTTAGGAGTCTTTCATTCTGGTTCCTTTATCCTTTGAGATACTTTCTGTAAATCAGTAACGTTATTTAAAGCTCAGTTTAAGCCAAGCAGATAACTGTCACTGCCTTGAAAAGAAAGGTGTGCTTCTAGATACTCTTTTCGTCTCTAAAATCTCACTCACTATCTGTTTCAGTGTATACTGAATACCAGCGGTGCATTTGCTCCCATGAAGGACAGTTAAGCCTATGCTGTAGTTCTTTCCTAAGATAGGATGAAAATCATGTTAAAAATACTTACTATTCAACCGAAACTTTTATTCAGTTGCATTCCCTCTTCTGCGCTGTCTTTTTACATGTGCATTTACAAACATGGATGCGCAGGGAGAGTTTGGGTGGAATTTTTGGGTAACTAATGAAATTTGATGTTTTGCCTGAAGCAGATGTGATACGAAAGACAGTTTAAAAAAAAACTACCTTTTTCTCTCCCCCCGCCCTGCCCCCAATATTACTTTGTTTAGGGTTGGGGATTTTTTTGTTTGTTTTTCTAGTTGACACAATGACTTTTTGCTCAGTTGCCAACAGCCATGAAAATAACTATGGTTTTGTCACAGCGGTGTAGCAAGATGTGACAACACTGAATTGTTTTGTCACAGTTTCTGAGCGCTGGTTTAATGCTGTGATACCATCTCCCCGGTTTTTAGCCTTCCTCCCTCTCTTGCCGCTGTTCTTTATGGGAGGATCCTGCATTTCTGCGGCATTTCATGTATAGTCATGTTGATCAGGTGTCACCCAGAGACTTGGCTGAAGGGGAAGGTCGGTCCAAGACCTTGGGTAGGTATGGGTCTGTCTCAACACCCATGTGTTGAGATTGCCTGGGTTCTCTGAAACAGTGGAGCTTGACCGACCTTTTCTTTAGTGCCTTCCTTAACCAAGAGCTCTTTATTTGGATTTATACACGCTGCAATGAAATAAAGCAATTTGCTCACACCTTGAATCACATTGACTTGCAACAGTGCGTGGTTCATGAACACAGGCACAAATGTTTCTCTCTTTACTTCCACTTTGTCTAGCACCATGTATGTATTTGGAGGCTTCAACAGCCTCCTCCTGAGCGACATACTGAAGTACACACCCGAGAGATGTGAAGCTTTTGACAACGAAACGGCCTGCTTGCGAGCAGGTCCTGGCATCAGATGCGTGTGGGCTACCACCCCTCCTCGCTGCCTCCCCTGGGAAATGGCGACGGTAGAGCAGCAGCAAAAAGTCTTCGAAGACTGTCCTCCCAAGCCAGGTATGTGTCACGTTCTTTCCATTCCCCCTTCCAAAAAGCATGTAGGGTCTTTTGCTTTTCCAGAGTCTGTCTTGCGTTAGTTGTATGCCATCATCAGAACAAGTTTAAGATAGGGGGCTGTACTTGTGCTTCCATACGTGCCCTGGGAGACCTTCCTCCGAGCAAGTGGCTGCAGCGATGTGGAGATACTTCCATCTCTCACCCCCCCTGAAGCTGCTTGCTCGTGAGATTTTATTTTTAGTTTTTCTACCGTACTCCTTGTACTTACTTTCCTATCCTAAACAGACAGCATCAGTCAGGAATCAGGCCTGGACCATTGCTCTGTAGATGTTTGCTCCGAGAACTGACCTTGTGAGAGCCAGCAATTTGCTGATGAGCACCGCGGGGCAAGGGAAGGGGGATCTGGGTCCTGCGGTGTCATCCTCTGCTCTTCAAGAGAGACAGCAGGAATAGTGTTTTAAGAAAAGTTACTGTATTTTTCCTTCTACAGTATTCTATGGCTAGGGGTGTACAAAAAGAACATTTGTTTTAAGGTCTGATTCCTGTGTTCTCTCTTAGGATAATTTTTAAACAACTTTTCAACGCTTTATCCTGATGCGTTCGTTGCTCTGAATCGAATTACACGAACCTTGATTCTGTAATAGGTGGCAGCCTTTAATTATTTAAAAGAAATTGATGTAAAGGGACATTGCTTTGATGGGCTCTCAATGTACGATAAATTTTCACAAAACACAGGCCATAAGCAATTGGAAAGATGAAGTGGAAAGTTCAAGCGTTGTATGAAAATGCTCCACGTAACTGAAGGCCAGACTTGCTGCAAAATGGGCCTGTGGTGGGAGATGTTCCCTGTCCTTGTGAAATGTCCTCTGGCATCATTTGCACGGGTGCTGACTGACCATGCATGCCCGCTCTTCCTTCATGCGCTTTCATGTCTTGGCACGTTTTCTGGTGGTGTGTTTTACGACTCCTTGGGCGCGAAAAATGATTGATGCTGCAAATGAATGCAATTTTCTATCAGTTCAATCGCACGAAAGTATCTGATTTACTAAGTAGTCGATAACGGAAAATCTACAGGCACTACTGTTTGGTTATATCTTTTGCTATATATAATCAAGTTCTTAGAGCTCTGTCAGGAAATGCCTGTTTTTGGTCATGCAGGTTTTTTTCTTTAATAGTTGTAGACAATGAAAAATGTGATCAGATTACAGACTGCTATAGCTGTACAGCAAATAGAAACAACTGTCAATGGTGCACTGACCAGTGTATCTCAATGCATAACAACTGCACAGAGGAACAGGTAAAGTCTCTCTAATACTTCTGTAGTTTAATTTTAGCCTTTGAAATATCAAATGTCCGGATGCCTTCATCTCTCAGTATTATGACCCCTGTTGTTCTCGTTATTTCCAGTGCATGTCTAGCTCTAAACTGCTAACATGCTTGAATTTTTTTCAAGTTGGTCCAAGGGCTTTTCATGGGACTCTCCACTTAAGTTGGGAGGATGGCTCTGGGCCGGGGAAGAGGTGGAGGTTTCACGATGGTGTGATTATTCAGTAAGGCACATAGCCACTTGGGTTTGCCATCAATAGACCCTTCAGTAGGAAAAAAAATGTAACCCTTTTGTAAAAGCTCTAGTAAGGAAAATGTGTCAGATGATGGCTTGGGGGAATATCTTGAATAGACAGCACAGGCTGTGTCCAGTGTCACAGCTTTTGAATATGTAGGTTGCTTTGTAGGTCTGAACTGTGAAGTTTTGTGTGGTAGTCAAGGCTGTTATAAACCGACATTGGTTGGATGGGAGCGAGCCTCATCTGTGCTATTTATTTTAGGTTCCTATTACTCTGTATGACAATTGTCCTAAAGATAACCCTGCCTATTACTGTAACAAAAAGACAAGTTGTAAAAGCTGTGCCATGGATCAAAACTGTCAGTGGGAACCTAGGAACCAGGAGTGCATCGCTTTACCAGGTAGGTATTGGTTGTATTTGTGTAAGAAAAAAAAAAACAAATTCACACAGTCCAAAAGTTGTAGGGGTTCTTTCGTTTGGTTTTGGGTTTTTTACCCCCAAACCTGTAATCTTTTAGTGTTTAGCTAGCGTAAATAATGTTTAATCATACCAGTTTTGGTAAGAAATTTTTTTTTCTAGTAAATTCAGAGAGTCTGATGGAATATTTTTCAGTCCCAGTTGTCTGGAGTATGATCATTTGTATAATTATTAGGCTGTATTTCATCTCTCTTTTCATTTGATAAAAGCAGTACTGTTGATATAATAGGCTTCTGCAAGATATTAGATTTAATAATGCATGCTATTTAATTTTAGAAACTAGAATTGTGCAAAAGCGTAATGGCACATACTGGACGAATTAGGCAAGTAACACCTAAAGTGTACAAGGAAAATGCTCTTATTAGAGTGTTTCCAGTGGGGGCTCACAGGAGTTGATTATTAGTCCACCTGCAGTAACATTTATATCTTTATTTTTCCCCAGTGACTCGGAGAGAAATATAGCATCTTCAGTGATTAACATTTGCAGTTAATAAAGTACAGAGAAAGGGAATAAAACCAACACAGACAGGACCTTTTAACGGGCATGGAAAGCCTTTCCCTAGTAACTCTGATAGGTGTGGACATGTCCAAGTCTGGTGTTTGCTAGTCTTGAAGAGTGAAATATGAAGAGACTTAGGAGAAGAGCCATGAGAATGAGAAAAACATCTTTTGATGAGATAGATAAAGAGCTTGATCTGTTTAATTTGTTGTTAAAAAGGGTGTGACTTGATCATATGTATAAAAAGCCCATCTGAAAGATTGACACTTCAGAGCTTTTCAATCTGTTAGATAAACCTAAACCAAGATGTTGGAGCTAGATGTCAGCTCTGCAGAAATTCACACTGAAAATGTCCATCAGGTTTTTTTTTCTAAGGGAAATAATTAACCACAAAGTATAGGGAGTTCTTCAGTAGTGGCCATGGCTTTACTCAGGATGAAACAGGGATTAATCCTGGAAGTTTGGTGCTGTGGACAGGATTAGCACAACAACCTTCTTCTGTCGAAAGGTGTCCTGACAACTGTGGCTTTAAGCCATCACTAAAACACTCATTTGCTCTTTCTTCTGCAATGGTTTTACTGTTCAATGTTGTCGTAAGTATATGCTTTGACTACCTACTGCAGGTAACTAAATGCTGATGTTGCACTTCAGTTCCCCTAAACAGCTTTCCTTTTCCTCCCGAATTATTATACGTAGATACTTCCGAGCATGCTGATAAGTCATGCTAGTTTGGGATGGGGCTGTAGGTTTTATTTTGGTGGAAGGGCTCTTTTGCTACTTTGAACGTTGTGAAGGTCACTTGCATCTCTGGGTTTACTTTCTCCCCCCTAGAAAATATCTGCGGAACAAACTGGCATTTGGTTGGCAACTCCTGCTTGAAAATTACAAATGCCAAGGAGAACTACGATCATGCCAAACTGTCCTGCAGATCCAACGGTGCTTTGCTGGCTTCTCTCACGACCCAGAAAAAGGTAGAATTCGTTCTAAAGGAGCTGCAGAAGATGCAGTCTTCGGTGAGTGCTTCTCTTTTATGTCCCCTGAGTAATTAAGCTCTGACTGTGGAAGAGTCCTTGCTGTGGTATTGTATGCTCTGTACAGAACAGACATGCCTCTTAACTGAAAAGGACTGATTTTTCTTTTGAAATTCAACATACCCTATGGGTGCTTTTGAACTGAAATTGTAGAGAATGTAAATGGGAAAGATAAATATAAACATACATGGTGCCTCAAAGGTATCGCTTTCTATAATGAAATCACACGCGCATTTCTCTTGTGGGATACATGACTGCAGCAGGAGTCCTCTTGTGACTTGTACACAATATTTTATAAATAAAGGTCCCTTTGGGGCACCGGAGGTGTTTAATGTAAAGCATTTAAAGTTATTTATTCTGTTCAGAAAAGCGGCTGTTTAAAATGTCAGCTTCTTACTCAGCAGAGCTGCTTGGCTTATTTGGAGTTATTTATGTTTGATTTAGTGGCAGGTGCTTTTCTGTCAGAGCCAGTGAGAAGTGAGTTGGAATCTGTCCCTCTTCATGCATCAATAAAATAAATATTTTTTTTTTTTTTTCCACTCCCTGGCAGAAGCGCGGAGGTATTCAGGGCAGGTTGTGTAGGTAGTGCTAAAGCCCTAACAGAGAACAACGCTGTGCAGCTTTGCTGAAATCCTGGTTTAGGCTGCAGAGCTGCTGTGGCTTGACGGCACATCAGAGTAACTCCTCTTGGGTCCCAGAGGCCACTGTGGGCAGGGCTGGCAATCAGGAGGAGTTTTATATAGGAGAAATGAGACTGGAGGCAGCAGGATTGCTGCTTTTCAGAGAACGTACTTCAATACTAAAGTGAAATATTCCCTTGTTGAAATGAGAATATTTCCAGCTTTGATTCCCTTTGTAATTTTAAAATGGCATTTCAACAATTGCAGGGTTTTAGAGGGGATTCAGTTTGGCCAAGGAAAAGGTAAGATGCAATTCAAGCAAGATTGTTTGTTAAGTCTTTTGTGAAGAGGGGAAGCCAAGCCTGGGATATTGTAAAAGTACGTGGTTCTAACAGCTGCAGGTGTTTCTGGATATCCCAGTGGTTAAGTGTAGGGTAAATTCCTGAAGACACATGGTAACCCTTCCCTAATAGCGTTTGAACCCTTACACCGGGCAGAAAGTAATTTGTTAATTTATGGGTGGTTTTTTTTCGCCTACAGTAACATTTAAAAAATGAACCTTAGAAATCTAAAGGTACTATTACCCTTTTAGTGGATATTAGTATTGAGTTCTTCTAATGTGGGAAAATACTTTTGCTAAAAAGCCAACCCGTATCTGGTAATTGAACTTCTACCATTCAATGGCACGGTGCTGCTGTGCTGGGGGAGGCTGTACTTTGCAGTTACTCCTTTTTCAAGTAAGCTGCTTGTAGGTGCTTTGTAATAATAAGAAAACGCGTTGGTGTTGGCACATAGTGCTGTGTAACCCTGTTGCTGTTAGAAGTTGCAGCTCTAAGGTTTAAGAGTGCATAAAATCGGTTTGAAGTAGGTGATGGTTATACATAGCGCTAAGGGAAGACGTATGGTCTAAAGCCTTCCTAGGACAGCTGTGCCACCCAAGCGCTTTGATGGAGAAAAGAATTTAACAGTAAAATAACACATTGTACCAATACGGTTAAAATGCTTCTCCCCAAAATCAAAGTGTGCCAAAAAATTAAATTGCCAGTAGAAATAATGGTATTATGGGTTCTTCATATTGAGAATTTTATTGCCAGCAATACTAATTTAGATTTGACCTGCTCTGTCTCTCTACCCGTCCATATAAACACAGTCATAAACAGCAGAGGTCTCCTAGTCAGACTGTAGAGTAGGTAGATTGTATCATTTAAATTGTGTAGGGGACTGCTAGTTTTCTTCCTCACGTCAAAGTGAAGCTCCAGAAATTTTTCTCCCGTGTCTCGCCATTTATAGGAGTCACAAACATATGAAGAGCAACTTGCAGTTAATTTCATAGTGAGCCAGTGTGAACGTTTGACTTGTTCTCCTCCTGGCTTAGATAACTAGAAATGTAGTTTGGAAAAAAAAAGAAAAAATTGGCATTTCCTGAAGGATTTCTCTATCTCTGTGGCATTTAATTCTGATAGCACCAAGAAACAAATATTTCCCTTATTACATTTTTGCAACACCTAACCTGGCAAAGTTGTTATGAGCATTATATGGTGATGTGTATTTTCTTTTAATACCTAAAGTAATAAAACTGGGTATTATATCTACCCTTTTCTTTTATTTCTAGCCCAAAACTTTGACTCCATGGGTTGGACTGAGGAAAATCAACGTGTCGTATTGGTGCTGGGAAGATATGTCTCCCTTCACCAACACCCTGCTCCAGTGGCTCCCTGATGAGCCAAGCGATGCTGGATTTTGTGGTTATTTAGCCGAGCCTTTCCAGCAGGGACTGAAGGCAGCAACGTGTATCAACGAAGTCAACGGCAGTGTCTGCGAAAGGCCAGGTAACAATATCTAACTCGTGCGTCTCACGGGGAGCAGGTTGACTAATATGTATTTATATTTCCTAGAGAGTAAAGAGGATCCCATTCCTTAATTTAAAACTAGCCGCATCGTGACTTTACCAAAGAAAAGTAGTTCTGAAAAAGAGCCTTGTGTAGGTATTTCATACAGGAATTGGAGATTTTAAAAACAGGTCTACATTTATGCTTTTAACTGTAAAATGCTTAAATTGCATTATAGTTTAATTATTTTGCTCTAAATTGCATACCTGAATGTGACATTTAGGTTAATTATGGTAGAGAGCAATCTCCCCTTTGAAAAAAATAAAAAATAAAAGCTACTTTGCAATTGAACTCCTCTTTCTCCCCTCCTCTGCTCTGTAGCCAGAGGAGAATTTTATCAAAGTTTGAAATTAATTGGGCAAGACACTTTGGAGATAGGAGAACTTTGAAAAAGAACCTATTTGCTTTTGGGAAAAGTCTTCTAGCTTTGTTGGAACTGCATATCTTTTAAAATGGCTTGGTCTGTTAACTCTCCGTTATAGCTGATTATTTCTGAATACCAATTAGTGCCTCTTCAAGTTTTAAGAAAGTTGGCTGATTACATAAAATTTCTAAGTAAGCTACACTATATTGTTCTTTGTGGAAGTGCAGGATGCAAGTCATGAATGTGGAAACTGAACTCAGAATTTTGTATATTTTAACTTGCAGCGCTTTGAATTGGTTTAAGCTTTAACTTGGTTTTTATGGTCTGAGAACAGCCACTTGAAACAGAAGATAAAGTATCAGCTCACACCAGAAACTCCTGAGTTAGTTCTGCTTTCAATACTCATTTAATGTGTGGAACTGATCAAATAACTTAAAACACGTCCCAGTGTGCTCACGTAAAACGTGGGGTTTCTTCCCAGCGCTTCGTTTGGGAGAATAGCTAAGGAACACATCAACAGACCTGCAGAGAGAGAAGGATCTCATTCATAACACTGTTTAAATAGTTTTTAAGGCGAGTACCTTAAAAAGGCATTTTAAGGCGAGTACCTTAAAAAGCATTAACGCTCATGAAGGCTACATAATAAGAGGAATGATTTTGCAGCACTTGCTGCATTTCTCCTCTTCACCGCGATAGCAGATATCTCCAGCTCCATCCAGCAACAACCACGCCGCAAACGAAGTGTTTCAGGTCCGTGATACCGAACTATTTTTCAGCCTGAATAATAGACGGGGCTTTTTATCTTCCGTCTTCCTATCTCGGGGCTCGTTCCCCGTTTGTTTCTGGAGGAAAGCTGACTCTGGTCCTCTCTCCCGCAGCAAACCACAGCGCCAAGCAGTGCCGCACGCCCTGCGCCCTGCGGACCGTGTGCGGGGAGTGCACGAGCGGCAGCTCCGAGTGCATGTGGTGCAGCAACATGAAGCAGTGCGTGGACTCCAACGCCTACGTGGCCTCGTTCCCCTACGGGCAGTGCATGGAGTGGTACACCATGAGCAGTTGTCCCCGTGAGTAATTGCTTCTGCGTCTTGACGGGTGGGCTGGAGTCTTGGATTTGGCGACATTCGCCAGCACAGGTCGTCGAGCTCTGCGCGTTGGTCGTACCGAAAATCCTCTGGACGAAGGTGACAAGTACCCCAGCCCAGGAGGGTTTTTAGTTCAGTCTTAGCTTTTAGTTCAAAAAAGCTCAAACTTAGCTTTTAGTTCAGTCCTGCGTCGGGTAAAGCGTTAAGCAGAATTAGGTCCCGGTTACGGGAACTATCAGTTAAACTCAATGGCAGATAGCGAAGGCTTTCAAGTGAGATGATGAAATCTCCACTTTTGTTTCTGATGGAGAAGTACTTGTTTCATTATTTGGATTCCTATCCTTCAAATTAATTGTTACATAATTTCATGTGATTAACTTCTTTTTGTGTCTCTCCTGTATCTCTTTTATTCATGTACGGGGCCATGTAATTTAATGTTAGATTATCTGTATCAAATCCCAATTAGGGCTTACACGACTGTTTTATTCTCAAGTATTGTCTGCGTATAGCCCACAGTAGGAATTTCTAACTTACTTTAAATGATTTTTTTTTTTTTTTTTTTCCCCCCTTTTAGGTAGATGCGAGCAAAGTGCAAAAGATTTATGGTGCGAGGGACTATTGCTTTCTGTTTTTGAACTGTGGGGAAATAGTCCAGAAATTTAAAAAGGGGTCAAACAGTTTTAGAAATTATGTTTATTTACGTTGAATTCTTTAGGCACTGAGCATGAGCAGGGGAGTCAGGAAAGCCGGGGCTCTTGGGCTAGCAGAGGGAGAGGAGGGCCTGTGTTCCCCAGGAGGGAAGTTGGGCAGTTTGAGTTGCTGCAATTGCTCCAGGAACTTTTGGAAGTTGATGAGAATAAGCTGGGTAGCTTATGGCTAAAAATATGCTGGGTAGCTCATTGTTGAAGAATAAGAGATGGAGAAAATTAGTTTCAGGTAACTCTCAAACATGAGAGTGTGAAATTCCCCTATTGCCAGAGGTCAAAATTTGGAGGAGGCATCAGGCAGGAGATGAGTAGGCTGAAATAATGGAAAACCATGGTTTTTTACTATTTTTTGTGGGTTTTTTTTGAAGGCAAATATTACCAATTTAAACATCAAGGTAGAAAGTCTGCCCATCTTGGAACTCAAAGAATCTACAAAATATTTTTTAAGATGGTATGGGGAAAGTAATAGAAAAACAAGTTTGTTGCTCCTGAAATACAATCCCACTTGAGAAAGGAACAGTTAAAGGGTGGCCATGGTTTTTCCCTGATTTATTTGATTGATGGGCTCAAGGGATCTGCATGTGGCACTCTGAGCATCCTAAGAAGACAAATTCTATTCCGTATTGGTATTCTGTGCTTTTTGGCTCAGATAAATACTTGAAATAGTAGTGTGTGATATTAACACGTGTGGTAACAAGAGACTCAAAGCAATTAAACAAACTGGGTTTTAGCCTTTGCTTCCAGATGGCTCATTTTATCATCTGATCCATTGTAAATCAATCAGAGATCTTTTGTAGTTGGGAACTTTAATCTCTGGGTTTAGTGGGTGGCGTGTAATGGTTAGAAAAACCTTACGTGTGTATTGCGTTGTTTCATCACTCACTGATTAATGTTAATAGTTATCTTAGCTTCTAGAATAAATATGCTGATAGGAATGAATATATGTATGTGTGTTACTGTGAATATCAGAATTAAATATTTACAGATTTGGTGAGATAAATACTTAAGGTCACAGAAGACATACAAAGGTTTCTGTGTTCGTTGTCATCTGTGTTTTGGGTCAGTGATTTATTCCACAGTTTGATGTTTGGTTTTGGGTTGTTGGTTTTTTGTTTTTGTTTTTTTTTTTGTAGCTGAAAATTGTTCAGGCTACTGCACGTGTGCTCACTGTTTGGAGCAGCCCGGCTGTGGGTGGTGCACCGATCCGAGCAATACCGGCAAGGGCAAGTGCATCGAAGGCTCTTACAGAGGTCCGGTCAAGATGCCAACCCCATCCGCAACAGGGAAACACAGCTTGGAGCCCGTCCTTAATGTCAGCATGTGTCCTGTGGAGAACAACTATAATTGGTCTTTTATTCAGTGTCCAGGTAAATGAGCAATGTTTAATTGTTGAAACATTTCAGCTGTAGCAACAATTAAATGCAAGGGGAGAGACTTTTTAAGACTATAGTGATGTCTGTGTTCCCTCCTGTTAATGGAGGGAGGAAGAGAACTTGGAAGACAAACAAGAAGTAACACATTTTGAGATGGAAGGAATCGTGCAGGTATCTGCAGGTGAGCTGCAGAGGTTTGCTACGTGAAGACTTACCTATGCATTACTCCAGTGAAATTTTTCCTTTCCCTACAAGCTTTTACCAAGTTTTTTAACTTTTGTTTGTTTATTCGCTTTAGGATTGTTTGAAAGAAAGGCAATTCTTTCTCTGAAGGTTGATTTAACTGTTAGTAATGCTCAGGGTGATTCTGAAATAATATTTTTGACACCAAACTTACAGGATAAAATTACCTGGACTGCTGCTGCACCCTTTCTTCTCCATTCCTCCTTGTAAATCCGTCCCACCAGCTGCTTCCAGTCCCATCTATCCAATATGCACATAGTGTTTTGGAGTTCAGTTTTCTATGTGTTGCTTTAAATCTCAGGTTTTCAATACACACTTCTCTTTTGAGTTCACGTTATCGCGAGCAAGACTGCAAGAGCCTCTTTGGAAGGTGCATGAAATGGTTTCATTCAGCCTCTGTGGAACACAGACTTCTGAGGCTCTGTGTAAAGTGCTATATTTGAGCACAAATACTCACCTTTTTCTGTTTTCTTCAGCCTGCCAGTGTAACGGGCACAGTAAGTGTGTAAATGAAAGCATCTGTGAGAAGTGTGAAAATCTGACAACTGGCAAACACTGTGAAACTTGTATCTCAGGCTACTACGGCGATCCTACTAACGGAGGAACATGTCAGCGTAAGTGATGCCTTAAGTGTTCTTGCGCTCCAAGTCTTTGATGTTTTTCGCTCTTTACTTATTCCTTTGGTATATTAACTGAAGTTATATCCTGCTAATACACTTTTTCTTTCCTGCAAGCAAGGCACAATCCTTGTTTCTTCAAATCAAAGATACAGAAACTGCTTAATGAAATTCTTTGACTTTCATTGCACAAGATAAAGATGATTTTTTTGCCCTCCTTTGTAAATTGTAAATGACCATAGTGAAAAATGTGTGCATTTTAGTGTTTGACAATCCTGGTTTGAAAAGAAACAGTGTTAATCCCAATGTCTTGCACAATTTTCTGCTTATCTAAATTCCACGTTCTATTACATTCGGTTAATGTGTTGTGCTTTTATTGTTGTAATTGTCTGCTTCATAAAAGGCTTGCTATATTTCACTGAGGAGTTGGCTGGATTTCAGTTGAGGATTAGGTGATCCCTGTTAAAATTGCATTTTAAGTTTGTAAAGTGCTTTGGGACTCTTTGGCACAAAGAACTTTTTTCAGTTGTGCAAGATCCAGTTAACAAACTGGGGAAAAAAATCTTTCTTGAAGAACCAGTACAGGTAATACTGAGAAATGAACATGTAAGATTTCAAGTTTTGCACTAGAACCTTGCAACATTATTCTGAATTACTATGAATTTTGTAGTGTTGTAGCATGGGGAGACCAGTTGCAAACTAGAATCCAGCCATGGTAAGTGATATGCAGATGTAAGGGAAGGCGCTTCTTGCTCTGAGGAGCTTTAATGGAATTTAGTTAGGTGGAGTGATATAATTAGATACAGTGATGGAAGAACTAGAACAGAAATAACATTGTATGGTGTCAGAGTAGTCTCAGTACTTCCACCGAATGAATGTGGGTGGTTTGGAGGCATCCCAGAAGAAATAAGTGAAGGTAATTAATGAGGGGACATTGAAGACTTTGAGTTGCTCCTTCCAAGTGTGGAGACAATCCAGTAGAAAATACTTGGAAATTCATTTAGTATGCTTACTGGAAATAGCGTCGACCTTTTGGGTGAAGATGAGAGTCAGTAGCTGGAGCACGAATGTCCTGTTTCCTAAAGCAAGAGCAAGTTGATGTGTGCGGCTATGAGGAAGAACCTCCCAGCGGACAGATTTGAGGAGGAGGTGACAAGATCACAGACAGGGACAAGGCTGCCTTGCTTAGAGAAAAGGGTGTTGCGGTAGCCAGGATATGAAATTACGATAGACGGCACAATGGCATGGGTACAAAGCAGAAGGAGCATCTCTGACATTTCAGAACATTATCTGCGAGATTAAATACCAGTGATATTTGTAAACTCATTTCATGTGAAGATAATTTGAAGTGCAGGAATGAATAAATTGAGATTGTGTTGGTGTCCTGGTTTTGGCTGGGATAGAGTTAATTTTCTTCCTAGTAGCTGGTATAGTGCTGTGTTTTGGATTTAGTATGAGAAGAATGTTGATAACACACTGATGTTTTCAGTTGTTGCTAAGTAGTGTTTAGACTAAGTCAAGGATTTTTCAGCTTCTCATGCCCAGCCAGCGAGAAAGCTGGAGGGGCACAAGAAGTTGGGAGGGGACACAGCCAGGGCAGCTGACCCCAACTGGCCAACGGGGTATTCCGTACCGTGTGATGTCATGCCCAGTGTATAAACTGGGGGGAGTTGGCCTGGGGGGATCGCTACTCGGGAGCTAACTGGGCATTGGTCGGCAAGTGGTGAGCAATTGCATCGTGCATCGCTTGTTTTATATATTCCAATTATTTTATTATTATTGTAATTTTATTATTATTTTCATTATCATTATTATTTTCTTCCTTTCTGTCCTATTAAACTGTCTTTAGCTCAACCCACAAGTTTTACTTTTTTCCGATTCTCTCCCCCATCCCACTGGGTGGGGGGAGTGAGTGAGCGCCTGCGTGGTGCTTAGTTGCCGGCTGGGGTTAAACCACAATAGTTGGCTTGAGAAAATATATAATTTTACTCTGAGCATTCAGGTTTAATCATTGGATCACAAACATGCCTTTTGATATTTGTTGCTTTTCTATGAGTGTGGAAATTGAGAGTAAGTTACTTTGGACTCTGTTCACATGAGGATTGTCCAAAAAGAGTTTGTTGCTGAGATAATGAATGATAGACTGAAGTCATCCACGTGCCTGAAAAAGAAATTAGAAAATGTGTTGGGAGACTGTGGAACAGCATTCATTCGTTATCTGATGAAACTAGTAGCTCATGTCAAAAGTGCTTTGCTCTCAAGTGCTTTGGGCCGAGGTTTTTAATTTGCTGTGATTTAACGCTCTTTACTGTGGAAGCGAAAGGATGAGGGAAGCAGGAAGCTGGGCAGAAGGACTGAGGTGGATCGGAAGAGGGAAGGGGAGAGGAAATCATCCGATGTGGTACAGTCAGAGCAATTGCTGGCCATTAGTAATTTTTTTCTCAGTGAAAAGGTTACCAGAGGGGAATCCTTCAGATCAGGAATGGCTGACGGGCAACAGAACCAACTCCTGCTTTTTCCCTTCTCTGAGCCATGGTTCCTCCTTCCTTTCCCATTAATGATGGGCTGATGCCACTCTTTTTGTGCATTTCTGTGCAATGTTGTGTGCCGCTCTGTTTTTAGAGCCCGCGGTCACATCCGTGCTGGAGATAGTTGTTGGTACGCTCCATCCTGATGCACAAGCATCTGTGCATTTGCACACTTAGTGCCTAGTGTGAGTCCTTGTACTCTGAGGTGCAGATCTGCAGCGTTAGCCCAATGGTCCCAGCAGCGTGGGCACCTTAAATATCCTCAAAATGGTAAGTCTTTTTCCAGTGCTGGAAAAAGTGTTGGTGCTTGGTATTTCCCATTCTGCTGAGCCATCGGGAATTTGAGCGACACTGTTGGGATAGCAATAGCCTTTCAAACAGGTATGGCTGTGCAGAGCTGGAAGCGGTAGCGATGGGATTCAAAAGTCAGGGTGGAATAAGAAGAGTACACGGAATAAGGTGCCTTTTCCTGCTGCTCTGTGCCACCAGAGCAGGTGAACACTGCTATATTGCTTGTGTTGAAAAAAATTTTGATAAACTGCAGTTATTTTTCTGAAAGAGTTGTTTGCATATCATCATAGGTATTGGTGTTTGCGGAGCTGGGCAGATAATAACTAAATGGTAGGTAAATCACTCCTCAGCGGTTGCTTTTAGGAAATGTCCAACATAGAGAAGTGTTAATCGTGAAGGGCAGGAAATGCAGCACATCAAATGTAAAAATAGCTGCAAGGTGCTTTCTCTGCATTCAGGATTTTTTGAATTTTCTGATTAAAGTTTCACATGAAAATATGCTAGCAGTAGATAAGAAAGTTATTTGCAAGAAAACGGAAGGCCCTATTATACCTGAAATCAGATTGCTGCTGCGGCAGCACTGCTGAACGCCTCCGTGGAGCGTTTGCTGGTGGCCCACGATGAGCTGCTGGTGCCGTGGTCCTGCCCGCTCCCCCCTCCCAGGGCTGAACGGGGACTTTGGAGGTCAGCTAAGGCACTTGGCATGGACAAAGGGTGTTGGGCAAGTGAGTGAGGCAGTTGCCGTTGGTGTGTTGGACCGTCACAAACGCAGGAAGAGGAGCAGCGATCCCTGTGACCATTTCTGAATGAGTCTGTGACCTGCGGTTTGTTGAGGAGGTGGAAGGACACTCGCTGTAAGGTGGTTCATCGTCAGACCGTTACCGTGCTTCACAGTCAAAAAACCATTTCCATTAATTTTGGCTTTATGCTCTAGCATCAGACTCGAGAGGGAAATCTTCATTTTTAGACTCCAGCGAGGGTGCCTAGTACCTTTTGTCAATAGTTCGTTTCCAAACTTTATGGTTGTTTGAAAAGCCACGAGAAAATTTCTCTTTGTGCGTATGCCAGTCCTTTAGTGAACGATCTCCAGTTACAGGGCTCATAGGAAAACGGATAAATAAATAGACTCTGTTGTTTTAAGTAGAGATATTTGAGTGTTCAGTCTTCTTGATAAGCTTGTGGCTAAAGAGCAAGGTGAGGAAGCATTAATGTTAGCGCTCAGGATACTGTGATCTGCATCTAAACAAGATAAAAATTAGGAGAAATTTCAAATTTCATGTATGTTAATGTTGAATATTGATCAAATTTCACTTTGCTTACCCTTTGGAAAGCATAAGGAAGGAAGTACAAGACATTCTCAATAGTATTAAGAATTTTTTTTTTTTTAAAGTGCCACTAATGGGAGGTGTGTTTGCTTCACAGATTACAATTATTTTGTCAAATCTTCATGCAATCTCCTTCTTCCAACAATAGGCCTTTGTGCTTCTTCATATTTTGTTCCGTGTTGCTGCTAGGAAACCACTCATCCACGTCTGAGAAGCACAATTAAGTGTCCCAGATACAATATAGCTTCCATTACATGCCGATATAAAGAAGACATCAAAAGGATTCATAAAATAAGGTCCAAGGCTTGCAAGGATGTTCTGGATGGGGACTTCATGTCCAAGAATCTGCTGGTACATTGGGTGGCATATGTCTTCTTAATAAGGAGGCATATGTCTTCTTAATGAGGAGGCATATGTTGTCTTAATGAGAAGGCACCAGCCTTTAAGGCATACGATTTCCAGCAAGCTCAGGGACCGCAAATGAGGGATCTTCTCTTTGTGTACTTTTTCCCTTCTTACATTGTACGCTCTCCCATGCACAGCTCCAGATGAACGCGCCTTCCCGTTCATTGGTAGAACAACTTCTAAAAGGCACCTACCTTCTGGGGAAAGTTATTATATCCATTCTTCTAGTTACAGTGAACGTTATATCAAAGACAAGTGCCTGTGTTGGTTTTGTTCTTGTTTGTTATTTTTGTTTCAGGGTTTTTTTTACATGTACCTTCTCTACTTCGTTATGCATAAAGGTCTAAAAGTGTGTCAACGTTAGCATTTTAATTTGAATTGGGAGCATTCTTTCGAAGCAAACCTCCCGTGTGTCCCCACTGTCATACCTCGGTTTGCATCTTGAGCAGGCTCACAGATATGAGCTGGTCTATTTTGGGCATGCCACAAACCTGATGTACTCTAGCGGCGTGCCGATTTGGTTCACCACGACTTGGTGGCATTCAGCTCATGAGACCAGGCTGAAGCTATTCTAAAATACACTGGGGCATGTGCCCCAAACCACTTACCATCATATTCTTAGCAGCGGCCGTTTTACACTGTGGATGCACTGACATTGTCGATAATGACGTTATTTTCTCAAAGGCTATTTATTTCTCGAAAAAGCTCTAAAAGCACCACGAGCTTTGCTTTCTTTGCAAAGATAGTCTTCTCTCAAGAGTTTTGAGTTTGACTGAAATGTGTTAGCAAGCCCCAAGCTATCCCAAATACTGTGGTTTTTCTTACCAGTTACGATATCCCAATGCTATCTAACAACAAGAGAGGAAGTTAAATTTTTGAGGCTAAAAAGCACGGTCTGATCATGATTTCATACAAAACACCAGTCCCGGAGCCTGCACTCACTCCGTTTTGACGCACGGTTCTATTTTTGGCTGCCTTCTGTATCACAAAGAAACCAAAGAGCACCAAATGGGTTTTCATATGCACTTTAATTGTTGATGTATCGCAGTTTGGCAACTAAAGGACTTAATTGCTGTCAAATCTGTTTCTCTTGCTTCATTCAACATTGCATCTTTTTCCCCCTCTGCTCAACAGCTTGCAAGTGCAATGGCCACGCGTCTGTCTGCAACACAAATACAGGGAAATGTTTCTGCACCACCAAGGGAATAAAAGGAGACGAGTGTCAACTGTGAGTTTGTTTCACTTCGTTATTTGAAATCAAAAGGCCGTGCACATACCGGCATGGAACCCCTACATTTTTTAATGATTGTATTTATGATGTCTCTGCTCATCTCTTCCTGCTGACGGTTGACTAACTTCACTGACGGTGCAGCCAGCCGTGCTTCCCCTGGGGGATAACATGAACAAAATGGTTTCCTGAAGATTTCCATTTTTAAGAACATTTCAACGGGGAATGTCATACAGAAAGGATGGGATATGAAAAAATAATGCCCCCACCCCCAAACTATACATACCACTTTGTTTTATCCCTCAATAGTTTCTTTTTAATTGGTAGATTTTTACTGTCTGTGCAATCTGATGCTGTTCTGGGGGGGTGTAAATATATCTGAAATAACTTCGACATTCAAGCATTTTAATGGAGCATTTTCCGAGCAACAAATTTGCTGGAGGTTTCTCTGTAACATAACAGAAATGCTTTTAGTGTAATGTTAGTGGAAATAATTTCATTGCCAGGTCCATTTTTAAAGTGTTGCTCACATGGGTAAACATTTATAGGACTACATCCTGGAATAACCGTAAATGTAAATGGAAACTTTAGGTTTTGACTGTGGTAATCCAGTTCCTTGCATTGTGAAGAGCTAATAAATACATTTCAAGTGGATGCAAAGGTTAATATCCAGAATTTTATATTTCATTTTTACAGCATACTAGTTTGCCTTGCAGGGATCGTGGACTTTCTTCAGCAGCCCAGTATAGCTCAGATATCCATCTGTTTTTTTTTTTTTTTTTTAATTGTGTACCGTTATCGGCACAGGTGGTGTTTTTTGATTTTTTTTTTTTTTTTTTTGTGGGGGG
>JANXJC010000055.1:45929561-45959929 GCA_027564655.1 Leptodon cayanensis
ATGTAGCCTTTACAGAGTGGAGCATGGTTTACTGAAATCCCAGGTAAAAAGCAGGCTTGAAGCACCACGTTGCCTCCATTGGTATGGAGTAAGTGTTTACTCCTGGATCAGACTTCAGCATTTGTTCTGCTGAATCCATCACAGTCAAGGTCTTCCATAAAAATCTTTGTGGCAAGCTAATTACTTGTAAGGAGAATGAAGAAGGAAGCAGTTGGTTCCTTAGTTTTAATGGCATGAGATCAATCCTCACTTTAAAAACTATCCATTAGTTCTTTACAGACCCAGACCCACCTGCGGATGAGAGTTCGAAACTCTTCAACATGAGTGATTCCTCCAGTTCCATTACTGGGAGAGAATCACAGTTTGAAGCAGAAGATATGTGCATTATATATCTCAGTGAGCACATGTAGCCAAAAATACATGTCCCGAAGTTAGGCAGATGGAAGATAGTCAACAGTGATTTTCCTTCCCTCCCTCCCTGCTATCACATGGATTTCCTTGAGGAGTAATGTTGCAATATTATTTAACAGCCTAACATGCCAGAGGAGTAAGAACGTGTGTATTTGGGAGAAGACAGTTTATTGGTGTTTTCCAACTAAGCATTTATAATGCATTAAAAATTCTTCTATTCTTTAACTGTAACTACTGCTAAGTTCCTCTCCCAGTATATTTTACAGTCACTATAACTCGCTAAATAAGCAGTGTATTAGAACAGCATGATTCATCTCTGCTCTTTGTAGGGGAAGCTATTGAAACGCTTGCATTTTTAATGCTCTAGGGTGCGTTTCATAATTACAGTTGAATCCAAGTTAGACCATAAATAGGTAATATCTGATAGCCCCCTGTGATGTTAATGAGATACAGTTGGCTGAAAATTTGCACACTAAATAGAAGCAATGAAAATGCTTTCTGCAAAGCCTGAAGACCGTTGGTGAAACCACCTTTGAGATACAGGCCAGCTCCGACTCAAAAACGGAGATACTTATCAATTCTTTGAGCGTAATGGGCACAAAAAGAGACCTTGTTCTGGCAAATGGATGTTTAGAATGGCTTTCTGTTAGCGCGTTCAAGGGTCTTGCTTCATTTTGCTATTCTGCAGGCAATTTTGGAAATTCTTCTGTGCTGGTGATGTTGTGGCAGGTTTCCGTCTTCTAGAAGGCACGTTCTGCATTTCGTTGTAACCCCATCCTCAACACGGGCTTCTGCCCTGCTGCTGGGAGAAACAGCTGTGCCTTGAGCTGCACGGAGAACCATACAGGGAAACCGGCTTTAGATTTTCAGTTTTACTGCTGACGTTTGTGATGATTTAGGTCAAGTCAGTCCCCCCAACGGGCACTGGAGTGCAAGCTGGATTGCCAGACTCCAGCACTGCTGAATTTATGGGGTATCGCAGGCACTGGCTGGGCTGACTATATGAGGCACGCAACGTTCCAGAGAAGCCAGGAACCTGGCCGTGCATTTAAACAACATCAGGCAGTGCGGAGCAGTATGAGACGCGACTGCTGGATTTGATTTCCATTTCGTTTAAGAGCTGGGCTACTGTGGGTCAGAGGGGGTGCGCCTCACTTTTCCAGGTGCTGTTAAGACTTTCAGAGCTCCTGCTGGAGTCGGTGTTCAGCACGAAGTCAGGTGCGTGGCTGTATGTTACCTTTATTTTATTTTGCAACACGTTAACGTTTTATTTTGAGCTAAGGAAATGTCAGTGGGTAAAGGTTGGGTAGAAAGTGAAGTTACAGGGTCATTAATATTGAATTATAATTGGAGCCATGGGAGAAATGATATTCTAACCGTTGTTGACCTTTGCAAAGCTAAATGAGTTGCAAGCAAACTGTGTTTTTTCCGTTTCCTCCTCTGCTTTTCGTAACATAGCTCTTTAATTTACAAATCTTGCTGTTGTCTTTCAGCAGGTAGTTTGAGCTATTTTGACAGTATTTAGTAAACATTTTTATTAGTATCTGTGCTTCCTTGTCTTTCAAAAAATCTATGTATGCCACCACACCTATCTATGATGTGTATCTCACCAGTGTACTTTTGCATACAGATGATGTGAAAATATTTATTATTTTGAATATTTGTCCTTCTAAACTCATGTTGCTCACCAACGATCCTTTTTCTTTCTTTTATTTTTTCAAAAAAAATGCATCTGTATTTCTTCTGTGCTTCTTTGCTTTATTGGCCAGTTCCATAGAGATTTATAAGAGGCCTATTAAGAATGGTTTGAATGAAATAAGGATGTGTAAGCACTGCAAGAAACAGCAGAAGAAGAGTTGAAAGCATGGCTTGTATTCAAACTGGTGACCCAGTTGGCTGTAAAGCAGTCAAGGATCATGCTGGTAACCCTGCAACTAGTCAGGAGAAGACCTTTTGCTCCAAAACTAGGAGGGTGGCAGCAAGGTCACAGCACATCACCGTTGCCATTCCTTTTCTTAGTGCAGCAGCCCTAAGAAACTCAAAATGCGGAGATGGAGGTATTGACCAACAGACTTGCCTAAAAGATCAGAAGCGTGAAGTGAACAAAACTGAAGCCAAATGGTCCTGCCAAGGATGCTGTTGAGCCTTACAGGGTATAAAAGATCTATAAACCCTGTAAACGAGGTTTGCTCTCTCTAGGAAAGAGACCAGGAGATGTGGCGAGGACCTGACAACCGGCATCCCTTGTCCTCTGTGTGAGGTGCAAGTGATGTTGGCCAAACCAGCTGGCCAATACATTTGGCATTTGTGGGTGTGAGAGTGTGAATGGGTATAATCCATTTTTCTCTGAGGCTTTGTTAACTATAATCACCTTCAGCCTGGAGAAGGTTCTGGGGAAACCTTACTGCAGCTTTTCAATACTTAAAGGGGGCTTATAAGAAAGATGGGGACAGACTTTTTAGTAGGGCCTGTTGCGATAGGACAAGGGGTAGTGGTTTTAAACTAAACCAGGGTAGATTTGGACTAGATATAAGGAAGAAATGTTTTACGAAGAGGGTGGTGAGGCACTGGCCCAGGTTGCCCAGAGAGGTGGTCGATGCCCCATCCCTGGAAACATCCAAGGTCAGGCTGGATGGGGCTCTGAGCAACCCGATCGAGTTGAAGATGTCCCTGCTCATGGCAGGGGGGTTGGACTAGATGACCTCTAAAGGTCCCTTTCAACCCAAACCATCCTATGATTCTATTCTATGATCTCATCCTGAGCTTTGTTACACTGATTTACCATAGACTTCTGATGTCTTCTGCTGCACTTCTGTGACCTCACGTGCACAGTTCACCCCATTTCTTGACTGCTGTATGTCTCATATTTCGTATCAGCCCTTGAAACATCCTTCTAGGGGTGTTCAACGCTGATTCTCTCTAGTCCTGTCATAGTCTTACCGTGATTATTAGAGAAATGGGTGTATTTCAGAAATGGAACAAAAGTTGCCAGTTTTCTGTTTTCATGGTGACACATGAAACCTCATGTGCCTCTACTAAGGTCTGAATATCAGAGAGTGTAATTTTAGTTTGGTGCAAATAATTGGACTTGTTCCTCAGGAAGACTTTAGAGGGAGTAGTATTTGTCTCCGTACAACAGTCAGGCAGATGGTTTAATGTGCTGTATATTATTTTTCCTGGCTGTAAGCATTTGCCCAGTGTTTTCAGTAAGTGGGAATGGCCTGTTGCAGTAATTCAAGTCTGGAGCTGTGCTGCAGATATTTTATTTACTCTTTTTGCTTATTAAATAATTTCTTACTGCAGCACAAATGGCATAACTAAATATGTGCCTAAAATACAGTCTGAATCCCACCTCACCCCCCCTTCTTTTGAGGAGAAGGAAGAGCTTGGGAATATCTTCACATCAGTTCTAACAAGATGAAGTTTAACCGTTTCAGCATCCATGACTTCCTTCTTTCCATGTTGTCCTCATCACTCCTTACTTCACCCTCCACAATGGTCACGTGGACCAGAGCAGTGAGGCCATTTGGTCTCTCCCCCATTAATTAGTCCCATCGTTATCTCTGCTCAATTTTGCTTTTGGCCTCTAAAGTCTCCTGTGACAACGTAGTGGTTTGGGGTGTGATATAAGCACTTTGGGTTTTTAAACCTTTATTGAGTGGGATTCAGTTTATAGCTTTGACACCTTAATTAAGGTTTTGGTGTGTGTTGTCGGAGTTCTTCTTCTAGTCAGTGCAGGTGATGGACACCAAAGAGCAGTTCAGTTACCAGACGTAGGTGTCCACTTTAGGGTGAGCCATATAGCTCTCCATGGATCACCGACTGTAACTCCTTTGGGTATTTCTCATGAGTTGACTTGACAAGATGACCAGGTTAGTGCAGAGACTACAGAAGAGGTGAACTGGCAATGGAAGGAGTCGACAGGACCAACGCCATGCTTGGTCCCTGGGCCCGCTCACAGCTACAGCCTACTGGAATGTCCCTGCCTTCGGAGTAGCTTGTTTTCCTGCCTGAAAATAGTATGAGGGAAAAACCTTCAAAATACAGGTCAAAATAACACTGATTTCCCTTCCAGTTTCATCACGTGTCCCATGATTTTTGCTGCGTTTATGTAAAGCTCCATCTTCTAGACCTGCAAGATGACTTCTTGCCTTTATTTGATGTTACGCCTTTTGTGATAGCACAGGAGGACTTGCAAATCTGAACCCCAAAAAGCAAAACAAAAACAAATAAAAAAAAAAACAAACACACACACACATTAATACCCGCTTTCCCAAAAGACCTCAAACCTCTAGTTAGGCTGATCTTGTGTTTATGGAAGCTGCCACCAGTTTACAGGGTGTCAGATTGGTTGTGCTAGCCAGTAGGCAGATTTTTAAAACAGACACAAAAGAAAAATAGTACCACCTACCACAAACAAGATGGGCTGTGGCTTGTTCAACCTCGATGCCATCTTCAGCAGAAAGATAAGGTCATTAATGTGTAGATCAGATCTGTGGTTTGCTGTTGGCTGCAGACAGCTGTTTGGCAAAGGCCAACCGTGCAAACCCAGCGCACTGCTTCAGCATTGTGTACTTGTTCCAATTATTTTGAGGTTTAATGCATCGAGTACTTAAAAATGTGTCCTATAACTCTCCGGCATATTAAAATGTACTTTTAAATAGCACTTAAATAGCTTCCAATTCATCAAAATAATTTGGGATGTGTTTCTAGTAATCATTGCAGTGCTTTCTGAAATTATTAAGTGACCTATATATGTTAAAGCATATTAGTATTGAAGCTGTTGTATATTTTGGCATTTAAAACTGCCATTTTTTAGTAGCAATTCTGATGTTGATAAACATTGTAGGAGAGTTTAATAATTGGGCCCTAATACGCCAGATGGATTTTCTTCTCTCCTTGTGAGAATGCATCATATCAAAGTGCTGATGAAGTTTTCCAGCCATTTAAAAATGAAGGTGTACTTGCTTGAAGAGCTTTAAGGATACCTCAAGCAGAGAGGAGATCCTTTCTGCTATGAAAAGGAGCTTAGAGTACAGAATAAAACCACACAAGGTGTTTTAAGTTCAGGTTTTTGTGTCAGGGTGGGAATACCCTGTGTTATAAAGAGCGCTGAAGGCTTATCAGCTAACTATTAATGCATGTGTTAAGGCCAGCTGAGGGGAGATTACTTACAACCGCGTTGCTCAATTATTGTGTTTAAATAACCCAGTAAATAATTAAGAATTACTTAATTAAGCTATTTATCAAATAGAATATTGTCCACAAAATGTAAATGTAACTTCTCCCTGTATTGCAAGATTTATGCTGCATGAAGTATAAACTTTTATAACTTGTATAAGCCAGTGAAAGCTGCGTTTGGTAGAACCTGACCCCAATGAGGAGTCATGTTCAAATTTCCCTGGGGTGAAAAACTCTCTGGGGCTGTTACAAGTCTCCAGGTGGCTCTTTTTCTTTCCCGTCTGGTTTCACATCTGAGGTTTCTGGCTTCCTCTTTTTCTCTTGGAAAAATTGAACTGTTCTCAAGCTGGACTCATCATCGGCCTTAGGAAAATGGAAGTCCAGCAGCCGATAGTTCAGGTTCAGCTACTGGATGTGCTGCTTCACCTGTACGTGATATTTGCAGGACTGCGTTCAGTCTGCGCTGGGATGTTACAAGCCCAAGAACGTTTCTGTCTCCTCTACCTTCTTTTCAGAGAGCTGGATGAGGAAAAACAATACAAAAGCGTTGTTTGAGATGGAGGGAGGTGTACAGGGGAGACTCGAATGAACAGTGTGGATTGGGGGGATGAAGGAGGCTCTTGGTGGGCTATTATTTTTGGAGGAGAAAGAAACAGAAGGAGAAGGGTAAAGCAAGTCCTGCAGCGAAGGTTTATTTTTAAAGCCATTTGGAAACGGGTGGATATTCATAGCTGGCAGAAAGATCTCCGAGGCTGTTCGGGAGAAAGCAGGGCAGAGCGTGGCATTTGACCAGGACTCTGCCAACCATAGACATTTACTCCAAATCATTTTCCAACACGACTCTCTTTCCATGCAGCTGTTTCTTTCCACTGCTTCCATATTTACACAGTTGCTTTCCAAGAGAAGGTATGGGGAGAAAAAAAAAAAAAGGCTTCTTCAAAGCTACTGATGTGAGGATAGGTCTTTTTAACTTATTTCAGGATGGTTTAGGCTGAGTAAACCCAGCAGATAGATCTTGACTTCGCTCTACCCCCAGGGCTCTTCCAGCAGGTGATGGACTGCAGCCCAGCAAGCAAGCGCTGCCTTTTATTCCTCCCCGAGTGCTGCCAAGGGGAGGTAGTGCAAGGGGGAAAATATATTTCCTTAGTGATTTTATAGCTTTTGTGGGGATTTGCTGCCTCCTTGTGACGGTACAAAGATGTGTGGTGCTGTTGCTCTGAAATACAAGGTACTGTGGTGAGTGTTCTAGAAAGAGGTTTTATTAGTCCTTAATTGTTAATTCCTCTCTGTGCTTTCTTCAGAAAGTTTTGGCTGTGATGCCAGACGTGAGGCAGGCAAGAGAAACCCGTGAAGGACTCTGGCACGTACAATCTTGTGCAGTGTTGCATTTTGGAAAGGGGATTTAATATAAGGATCAAGGTGAACCACTCTAGCTTTCTTGTCCAAGGGAGTAAATGAATGCCGTGTTCAAATCAATCAAAAACAAGAGGTCCATACCTGGCGTTTACAACTCGCTGAGGTCACGATTTTCCTGAAAAGGAGCCATCCTCATAGGAGTTCAGCATGCTTTGACATGTATCTTCAGTTTGGTGTGTATGTTTCTGGTGCTGTCTGTTAAGACACATGTGAATTAAGGGTCACCTACAGAAAGGTGGAGATCTCATTCACTTTGCTGGTTGTGCATGGCACAAAACAGCTTCATCTGTATGCCTGACCTCTCGAGAAACACCTCCTGAAGGTAAATTTCTCTGAAATATAGCTTTATAGCACAGAGGTGCTGGAGAATGAAGAAGCATCTGACCGTTTTCCTCTGCTCTTTGGACTTCCATCTCCTCTCCCCAAATAAAGGGGTACTGAGGAGGTAGACTCGGACAAGCCGTGGCAGTAGGCGTTGCCCCTGAGCTGCATCGAAAATGCTTTATCCTGAGATGAGACTTCTCGCTGGAGTCACGACGTGAACGGGATTGCCTGGCAGGCGTTGCGCGTTGGCAGCCTGTCCTAGGGACTCCTGCAGATGTTTTGAATATTGTTGTTTTCATGGTTGAATTATATGTGGAGCCAGGAACAGTTTTCCCCGCTGCCTTGAAGATTTTGTTTTATTTCCACCCTCCGTTTGTACGTTGATGTTAAAATGTTACTGAAAACAAAGCAGACCAAAGATTTAGCTCATGGTCTTAGCTGTGCTGGTTTTGCATGAATACATTTTGGATTTCTTTTTCTCTTCAGGGAGCACTGTCCTCCTTGGGCCTCAGAGATAGAGCGAACGTTGCACCTTAGAAAGACTTTAGCTTTCTTTGAGGAAAAGGGAGCTTAAAGAAGAAAAAAAAGCTTACCAAAGCCATTGAGTAAGTGTGGTGGCATTCATGCCGTGGGGAGCTAACAGGAGTCCCAAGATAAATGTGGACACTCGAAAATTTTGCTAGTCCATCATTCGCTTGCACCTGTTCAGGTGTGGCAAAAGTGAAAATCCATCTAGTCCAAACGTGACCTTGTCCAGGAGAGAAATACTGTTCCCAGGTGGTATCAATCATCTGCTATTGCGCTTAATACAGTGGCAGGGAGCTTCGGGAAAGAAAGGGAAAGTTGAAGGTATGAAATCCTTAATCATCAATAATGCATGTTAGCTTCTTTACCAAAATAGCAATTGAAGATTTAATGTGTACGCTTTACTAGTTAATGGGGGCACATTGTTTTTTACTGCAAAAGTCAGTAATAAACCAGTACCTCTCGAAAAGGAAAATGAAATAGCCGTTAAAAGGGCTTGTCTAAATGGTTTGTGTTTGCAGAAAAATGGCCAGGCTTTTACAGTGAAATGATGTCAGATTTTAACATTTAGAGAAAATGTGGGGGAAGTGATTTGGAATACATACCTCTTAAAATGAAAAAGGCCAAACAAATCTCTCCATGATCCTGCTTAAATTTTTTAAAAAATAGGCACCGTAGGAGTCTTTAAAAGCTGGGCAGACGTTTTGATGCTGAAGTCACACAAGTGCCAATTTTTTAATATTGTATACTATATGCTAGTAAAACATATTTCTATACATATCTAAGCTTGAAAAAATATAATCACATTGCCTAATGGCTGCTCCTTGAGTGTTTGGTGCTCGATCACACGCAGTTTTCATAATATATAGGCTATGGATAGTGATATGTAATCAGGAACAGGCTCTCCTCCTTCTGCATCTCAGGGAATGGTTCCTGCTGTCTGTCCTTTTCTTAATGATAAATATTTCCGCATCTTCGCATTACTCTCTGCTAAAGAATTTGCCGCTGTGTAGTAGGATTCCCAGTTGCTGAAGTAGTGCTTGAAGGACAAAATCTGCCATCCCTCACGGCTCGTATAAGGCCAACGGCACGGCATTTACGAAGAGAGGGAACAGCAGGGAACCGGGGGGGTGAGATGACATGCCATCCATCATCATCAGCTGGGTTTTTTCGGTCAGCAGTGCAACAGTGGCTTCATGTCCAAGTAGAAGAGGTCATCATCGGCGTCACGGACGTTTGCATGAGTAGGGTGGGAGAGCACGGTGGAAACCAGAGCGTTGTTTGGAAATCAGAAGTTTAGGGATCTGCAGAAAGGATTGATTTTTGGAAGCAGAGCTGAATTTGTTTTCGAAGGCAGGGAGTATTGAGTGGTCACAGGCTTTCTCCCACCGTAGTCTTTCCTGCGTGGCTGTGGGTCTCCATCGGGAGCCCCAGAACGGCGAGAACCGAGCCGTGCCCAGAGGCAGGGAGAAGGGCACGCCAGTTCCCCCTGCAACAGAAATCCCTGTTCAGTCATACAGAGCACAGCGGTCGGCGTAAATAGTGCACTTTAGGAAATAAGGCATCTCTTCTGGTTAATCTTCCTTTAAGTGCTCACTTTAAATATACGCTAGAGCATGGGGAAGGAGGTTTGGAGACATTTTCTCTTCCCCATCAGTGCGGTGCTTGATAAGAGAGGCTTTCACTGGGGTTCAGATGTACAAACAGAAAAATTTTAATCTTGGAAGGCTTGCTTGCCTTGAAGTTGCTCATTAAGTATTCAGTGTGATAAGATCATAACTGTCAATAAAGTCAGCTTTTATTATTATTATTATTATGATAACTACTTTTTGTTAAATCTGCTTCTTTGCATTTTCCCTAGCAGCTGATAAATCTATTCATCCTTTTCTCCTCTTTAGATTTAAGGAAAGCAGTATAGATTTGAGGAAATCAAGAAATGCCTATAGTTCTGCAACAGCCAGTTAAAAAGGTTCCAACTAGTATACACTTAACCAATTTTCTCTGCTTTTTTGAAGGCTTTTCTTTTTTGGGTTATCCTCTCACTTTAAGTATCGCCAAAGATAGTCAATACTGGCTTTTCCAATTTGATTAAATCTTTTGGCCTTACTGTTCGATTTCCTGGTGAAAATCGGTGGATGTCGTATAAGGAGGTCAAATAGGTAACTTTGGAACAAGTTTTCTCTGAAAATAGATGTATATCATTCCTCAGCAGGTGTCATGAGCACTGAACTGTGGAAAACACTTTGCACTGCTGTATTATCTTCCGTCAAAGTACCTCTAAGTATTATATGACCATTTAGTCTAGTTTTTTTGATTTGCTAGAGTTTTTCAGCTGCCGTTATGTTATGAACAAGGACAGTAAACTATTTTTATTTTTTTTCCTTTACAGTTGTTTCCTGTCTTTGCTCCTGGTGGCAGCTGTGGTTTGGAAGATTAAACAAAGTTGCTGGGCATCGCGACGAAGAGAGGTTGAAATGACAAAATTGAATGCTATCTCTTAAATGACTTTTTTTATAGTTGTTCTCTCTTGTATTTATTCACGTATGCATAGCATTAACCTTCAGTTAAGGATAAGCTCCACTAATCTATAAATGCTTCTGTTTGGGGATTTATAATAGTGTACTTTCGATTACAGTTTCAGTGACAAATGATGCTATTTTAGTATCCTGATGCTGCAGTTTCTGTGAAGCGCAAAAAAATAGGGGTGAATGTCCTGCATTCCCAGAACTCTGTTTCTAGACAGCATAAATGCAAACAGCAAATTAAGAGATTCTTTACATCTGTTTCAAAAGAGGAAGTTTCTGCGCTGAACCTCTGAACCACATTCGCTCCCGCTTTAATCTGTTAAAAACCAGGCTAATACCCATTTTCAAATTAAAAGCTTATCTAAATGTTTGGGGTGGTTGGTTTGGGTTTTTTTTTTTTGCCCGTGGAACATAGTAGTATAAGAGAAAGGTGGGAGAAGCCACCCACGATTTGGAAAGCTGTAGTGTGCTACTTAAAAAGGCAACTTCTAGTGCCAGAGCTTTCTCTTCTTCACGTAGCCATGGACCATACTAGCGTCCCAACTTTTTCTTGTTTGCAGCATGTAAAAAAAATGCGTACTTTATACCCTCCAAACTATAGTTCCTCCTTGTTTATTTTACCTGATGCATTTGGTGATTATTTTTTTTTCACCACCCTTTTGTCCTGCTTCTCAATCGAAGCTAATTTCACGTTACACCCGAAGCACGCAGGGTGACCGAGGTAGGATGGCCAATGTGCTGCCCCTCAAGAACATAAAGAATGTGTCCTTATTTCTCATTTTTAAGCACAAATGCAGAAATGCATAGTAGAGCCGTGTAGAGAACCAAGTCCTGTGCGCTGCAAGGCAGACGACCACATGTTCCTGGGGTTTTCTTGCTGTGGAAAGCACTAAAACTGTGGAAAGCAGAGCCCTGTATAATGTGCAAATATAGCAGAGGTTAGGCTGGCCTGCACCTGGGATTATTTTTAGGAGCTTTGTCTTGTGCAGTTTGTTTACTTGTATGCAAAATGAGAGAAGCCAGACTTTATTCAAGTGAGTTTCTATATGTAAGTGTCTATATGTCATCACCCGAGACCAGATAACTTTTCCTAAGGGGTGAAGTGTGTTTCTCCCCTTCTTTTGGATTTTAGGGTGAAATCTGCCCATTCCCATAGATTTTCCTCCCAGCTGTCCTGCTGGGATGAAGCTCTTGGCAGTTGCAGGCACCCAGCCGTGTAACTGTTCTATTCAAGGGTATTTTATTCATATGTAGTAGTTGATCAAGAGTATTCGGGGGATTAATTTTTACAGTGCTGAAATTCTGTGCAAGTGCCCGTTTCTTGCATATCTTTGGAATATCTGTATCTGGTTGTACTCCAGTGCAGTAGTGGGAATAGTATAAATTTATTTAATCTGAAGGATCTCTTTTCTAATAATAAAGCAGGATGATGTCTGATAACTCTTTTCCTCTTCTTCCTCTTTCTGCTTCAGATGTTTTTACTCATACTAGTGAACTCAAATGCGTAATATACTCAGTGGTTTTCAAACAGATAACCCTTAATCTTTGAAATAATTTAAGTCTTTGAGGTTTTCCATATTCTCTAAAGGTAGATAAATTTTGACTAGGGCGGCTGGTTTTTTCCTTCCTATTTTCTTGGCAAGAAAGTAAGCTGGAGTCAGCGTAACGTTCCCTGTTGGCTCCTGGGGTTAAATGTTATCTAGGAATGTATGAGGAATATAGACTTAGCAGTAAATACTGTGCTTTGGAGCTCAGTTAAAATATTTTAGCAGTGGCCTAAATGAAAAATGTCTCTGTAAATTAAGTTACTTTCTGTCTGACGCATGTTTTAAGGAAAAAAGCTGGAGTACTAGCAACATACTGCCGTGTTTTAGTCTAAACTCAGTTTACACGTGTGGCTATTTGACGGGCAGTTCATCAGTGTGTTCTCTTCCTGGCAGATTCCTGTCTTTTTCTGTTACTTGTCTTGCTCCTTCTTTGCATCTAGTGACTCTATCTTGTAGTTCATAGATCTCTGCTATTCCATTCCTCTTTTGTTAGAAATATTTGTAAAACTTGAGGAAACTGTTTTAAATATTTGCCATGCCATTATTAGATACATTAATAAAGACGGTCTCCAGAAACAAAAGACTGCCCAAAAGTTCTTTGACTTTTTGATATTATCTAAGATGATTTTATAGCTTGCAGGATTTTTTTTTTTTTTATTTGGACTCTCAATAAATCCTGTCAAGGCTCCCTTTAAACATTAGTAGTTAAAATAATGATTGATACAATAATGCAAGTTTTAAGTGTACTCAAGCTTATCCATCTGTTGTTCTGAGGATGGCTTTGAAGCGTGTGACTTTTAGATTTGCCATTCTTCCTTCCTTTGGAAGTGGCTGTTCTCTTTGGTTTTCTCCATTACCCTTACAGGAGCCTTGGGTCACAGAGTTTGCAGGCTGGACTGGGAAAACCAGATTTTGTTTTACCGCTTCCCCCCCGCTCTATAAATGCTGACGCAGTTGATGGAGACCACCTCTTCCCACCATATTACAACTTAGAGGCAGGACAGAAGGAAAGGTGATTAAGCAGCAGTGGCAGGACACCTGATTCAGGCAGCATATTGTAAGTGTTAAGTTAATGTATGCTGCAGCCTTGGAGGAAGATACTCCTCTGGTTTGGGCTATATTTTTAGAAGGAGTCAAGTTACAGTCGCCTGTCTCCTGTGGGTTGTGCTGTAGTAATTCTGTGCTTGTTCTCTAATCTTAGCCCAAAAGTAAGTAAAATATAATGCAATCTGCAGGTAATTCCCAGCTATCAATCACTTCTGCTTCCAATATAAGCATTGCAAGTGCCTCACTTCTTATCGCAGTGCAGAGTGAAAAGCAGATAGCTGAAGCTTAATCTGAGATATGTATAGGACAGAAAAAGGAGCGCGTTGAAAGGTCTAGTAGTCAAAATTATGCAGACAGTATTGCTTGGAAAATGTGCTGGGAGAATTGTACAGCTGTGCTTGGTGTATCACGTTAATGGAACAGAGCAGCACCGTTTGGTTGAAACTAAATTTGCGTTACTCCTTACTAGGAAAGCAGTGTACTACAAATCCAGAAACTACATCAGGATCTTGTAAAATATATACGATTCTCCTGATTTTTTTTTTTTTCCATTTCTGCAGCTACTCCTCTTTGACCAGCTGCTTGCACATGTCAGTGCTGATGTTCCTCAGCCTTCTGACTAAAGGGCCTTTTGGGTGTGCAAACACGGCGTAGCAAATGTATAATTGTAGGAAAATGAGTCTGGAGCACTGAGCAAAAGTTCAGGACTTGCAGAGTATAAAACTTGACCTGAAGTAAAAATGGGAACAATTTGTGTCATATCAGGCATGGAGGAGATGGGGTTGTAAATTGTGTGTTTATTCCCTCTCCAGTGAGCACCAAGTTTAAGTATCTTCAGACATCTTAAAGAGGGAAAATGGAAATAAAAAGGCAGCTTTTATAGGAGGCTTAGGATGAGGTGAATGACATTAGGAAATGGGCATAGGAAACCTTTCTGTCTTGTCTCTAGAAAATGACACGTTAAATGTATCAAGGTGGTAATAGAGAATAATGCACAAAATACGAGAGTGGCATTAGAAATTTAATATGCTCATCTGCTGTCGTGAATTTTCTGTCCAATTTTTTTTATTTTAGCATCCAAATCCTACTCTCTTCATCTTCAGTCTGCTTCATCTCCTAGACTTTGAGCAAGAAATAGCTCCTCTTAACATTTCCAGCAAATGGAGCGTGGATAGTGATTTGGCCGACCCAGTGTAACTGTCTTCATGAGGGTCAGCTGGATCTCTCTCCGTGCCCCATCGGGATGTGTTGGGAGCATCAACACCAAGCACGTACAAGGGTAACTAAATTTGGGTGTCTACAGCTCAACTGCACCCTTAACATACATAAAACTGTCTACATTTTGCCTCCTTTCTTGCCAAGACTATCCAGGACTGAACGTTTTTACTCTTGTGCACTGCCTGACTTACTCAGGATGGGTTTTTTTTGTATTGATTTGCTGCAGGGATTATCCTTCTCCTTCCTGACCTCATTGCTGAAACCTTTTTCTCTCCCAAGTGTATTCAAAATGTAGCAGCGCTTCTGTTTTTCGCTGGCATCCCCAGCTCTAACATCCGTGGACACTGAATACCATTTAGGCAGGTGGATTTCTGGGTTCATTTTTACAGCAAAGACTTTCAAGGGATGCGTGCTGTGTATTATTTATTGCCCTGCCTTCATTTTCTTCCCCTTCCTGCTCTCACTTGTTAGTATTTCATTCATCTCATATCTTATCTCTCAGACTGTGATTTAGGGCATCCTTTGTCAAAGAACAGGATTCAGGATTGGAATATTTTCAAACTGTAACTGTAAATCAGGGTCTTCATCGCTGTCTAGAGTCTCCAGTGGTGGTTTGGAAGGATCTGGTATCAGCCTTCTGCGGGAACATTAAAAGGTCAGGCTACAAATGTCCCTAGATTGGAGCAGTCCCAGGTGCTTTGGAGGGCTTGTAAGAAATGAGATGTGCTGGTGCCGAAATTTGCTGCTGTATTCTCCGAGCTCCCAGCAGTCATTTAACATGTAGACCTTCTTGTTCGATAGCACCAACAGCCCTATTCGGTGCCTGTCAGCTGAGAAAAAAATATGAACTTGTTGGTGTAGTTTGTAGAGGAAACACGAATTGGAGGAGTGAGAAATCGTGGCAAGCAGATAACTTCCAAGGAGGTCTAGATTACGTGGTTAGCATACTCAGCTGTCTCATTACAGTGTGAAACGTAAGCCCGTGTATGTACTTTTTAAATAGGAAAGGTGGGTTTACTTCCCAGCATACCTATTCCCTGGACAATAGACTGAAACGACGGTGGCTGTAGTGATTTAACAACCGTATGTAAATTCCCAGTTTCTGCATTTATAAGGAGAGTAATAAAATAAGAGCATAGTGTTAGTATTATGTGTAGCCAGTTACTGGAGTACTGTGTCCACTCATCTCAGCGATGTCTTGGGTGTTACAGATGGTACAGAACAACACTGCAAGATTAATCTGTTATCTGGAAGATAAGTGAGAGACTAAAGCGTCACAAATTACTCATTTTATCCAAGGAAGAACATATTGAGATTTGATGATGTGAGTCAGTGTCTATGAAAAGGAATCATAGAAGATTCATGATGGGATGAGGGTCTTCTAAATGATTAGCCAAAGGCATAACACCCAGTGTCTGCAACTGGGGGCAAAAAAAGTCAAAAGCTGTTTTGTTTTTCTCCTCTTTTTAATGGCAAGAGTAGCAATGCCAACAATTTTTTTTTTTTTTTTTTTAGAAGCTTGGCTCTCAGAATTTGAGTGCTTTTGGAACAATCTTTTCTAGGTCAATCACACGGTGCAATTCGGTAGCTCGTACTATGCAAGAGGTCAGATCAAATAATCGTTAACTTTCCACTATCCCTAAATTTAAAATCTATGAATGGGAACCAACGCATAGTGCCTGCAGGCTTTTTCCAAAATACAAATGCTGCGTGCTGTCTACAGTGATCTGTGTGTCTTTGGTCACCAACTGAAGGAAACTGTAGCAGAAATAAGAGATGCCCTGGAAAGGAAAAATATCCCAAAATATTAACGTTGACAAGAGATTCCAGCTTAGGGGGAAATTGATGGTCTGTTTTTGTTTGAACATGCTACTGTCACTTCTGTGCCTAATTGAGCTCATCTCTGGTTGAACTTGCAGATGGACAGTTACAGCTGACCATTTGTAGCTTTAATATGTCCACGTAGAGGACCATCATATCAGGTTGGCCATCACATCCGCAGCGTTGGCATCCAACCGAGCTCTTCTCACGTAGTCTTTAGTGGTGTTGCCACTAGAGAATTAAGTTGGTTTTAGTATATCCCAAAGAAAAGAACCTTTGGCCAGTGTTTGCGATCATGAAGCTAGACTATCAAGTCTAGCTCTAGGAGAGGTCAGCCTCGTTTAAAAAACCCCACAACTGCATGTATATTGAAGCTGTTGTCATTTCAGACTCCTAGGTCTCTCTCTGGTGATAGGAATCAGTGGCACAGGTATCTAATTTAGCTATTTGGAAAAATCGGGGAGAAAAGCAGTGTTGTGTAATTATGCTAGAAGAGCTCTAGTCAATCAAAGGTGCACTCTGCTATTGTGTAATTATCTGGTATTGGTATATATTTTGGTCTGCACGGACTATATTCTTCTGGTCTTTTAAAAAATGATACCTTATTCTTATTAAAGGTCAGGTTTTCTGTGCCCCCCCTACTGGGCATGATTATGATGAATAACTTGCTTATCTTAATCAGACCTGAATTAAATATCTTCTGTCATTTCAGCATGAGGCAGCTTCCCAGCAGCTTTGCTTTCTGGTTTGTTATAGTTTTGAAGTGTGGAAATGCCTGTTGAGAAGCATTTGAACATTAATTCTCTTCTCCTCTCTCGTTCAACATAGCCTGCAAAGTCAGTTACAAAACTAATTAGCTAACGTTAATATGTGCACTGCTCTAGGGGCTTAAAAACTTAATTTTCAGTGGTGATGGAAGCATCACAGAAAATTGTTTGTTTGTTGACTTACATGCTAGTTAATGTAATTGTAGCTAAATGCTTTAAATCACTTATTTCTGAGACAATGTAGCTCATCTTCATGCAATATTTATATCTTGTATGTTTATTTCTTGGCCGATGCCCCTCTTTATTTTGTAGGTAACTCCATTGTCTTGTCCCCTTTCCCCCAAGGTCACCAAGTAACTGTAACAAAAAGCAGAGGTTCCTACACCAGGATATATATGTTACTTCAGAGTAATGCAGTGATGCCTGAGCACCAGTCAGCGCTGGCCAGACGGCCACGCAGCTCCGTCTAGCTGCCATTGCCACCACCACGGGGAAGGGCACCTTCTCCAAAGGCCCTTGGGAAGCCCAGGGGGGTGATGTCCCCTTCCCACGCCGGCTGTCAGTAGCCTGAGAGCAGCAGTTTTGGCAGATGTCATTACAGGAGAGCTCTGGGACAAGTTCTCCGGACAAGGTTTTCTAAGTTAGTCATGCCTGGAAACAGGTAGTTGATAGTTTATGGGCATACACAAATATGTATTTGTGCACAAATGGGACGAGCCACCTTCTGAATTCAAATGAAGCTCTTACAGCAATTTAGGATGTGCAGGAATAAGCTCAAAATGCCACTCTACCAGTGCAACCGGTCTACCCAGTATGTTTTGGAAGGACAGGAGGTCCTCTGACCTCAACAAAATCGCTGGGACTTTCGTTAGCAAGCATCCAAGTCAGAGCTAATGAGCCTTGCTGGGAGAATTTTGTTACCCTTTTCTCAGTGTATGCAGCGGGACCTTTAGATATTTGATTGGGTTGCGTGTTCTATATGTCGTGCAGAGCCTTGGAGGGGACATGTAAGAGGACTGACGGACTTGAATAACTTTGCAGAATTAATGCTATTTAAAAGACAGGTCAGGAAGGAGGAGACAACTTTGTTCTGTTTCCTTATCACTCTCTGTTTAGCTTCAGTTCAGGGGGATAAACAGCAACCGGAGTTGCTGAATCCACATTGGAGACGAACACCTTTATACTCTGCATGGTAGAGCTCCACGTTGCAGCTTGATACAGGAAAACCCCAAATATTCTGTTCTGCCTCAGAATCTTTTTTTTTTTTTTTCTAGAAGTCTTAAACAACAAGGGTACAAATTGGTTTGTTTCCTTATCTTCTTTATCTTTCTTCTCTTTCCATGACACTGGAGCTGTTACTTTCTTTGGACTCTGTTGTTTGTGAGGTCTCTGGCTTTTGGCCCATTGGACCAGTTTATCTTTGCAATACAGACAGGGTAGTGGTTCAAAACACACAGCTGATTTCAGAGTCTCCTGATTTTTGAAGTTGGCTGTGGACAGCATGGAGAATGGAGCTGGTGATTTTGCTTGTTCATAAGAGAGTGAAGCTTGATTTTTCCATGGTGGTACAGAAATACAGCAGCAGAGACCCAGTTCAGCAGGAGGTTGTTGATCGTAGTCTTAGCTTCGGAGCACCATCTCAGATTCATTGCAGCCTCGGAGGTTGTAATACGAATCCTCAAAGGATGGCCTTTAATCGTACTTGTCTCATCAAAGTAAAGGAATGTGGAGCTTGCTCTGTTGAAATATCTTCAGGAAAAGTTCCTCTAAAGCTGAAATGTTACCTCCTGAGGATGCCCAGAGTAGCTATATTTCTAAAAACAACAAGCTATGGGTCCAGAAAGATCTGCATTTCAGAAATACCTTCAGGGATTAGATCTACAAATTTCCTGGAAAAAAACCCCGTTGAGAAGACCATTGCTCTTTTCTGGCTTGCCTTGTTAAAGTTGACCTCCTTTGACCATAGACTGGTGTAATGGTACCAGACTTTCCTGCAGATTCCCTGCCTGAATACGTCTGGTCTGCTGAAAATAACTTTGCTCCCTTTCTTGTGGGGTCCTGCTTGCTTTGCTTTTACTGTACCTTAAAATGAAAGCTCATCCGTGCCCGTTGTTCCCTTAGCACACCCATGGTTTTTGACTTTCTACTTTTTTCCTTCTCATCTCTGTTGAAAACTGGGGTGAAATACTCATGTAAAAACTTGAGTTCATTACAAATTCTAGATAGCTGTTTTGCTTAGCTTTTTTTTAAAGCCCTTCTTTATAAGGAGCAAATAAAATCCAAAACGCGTGGCTTTCTTCTGGAAAAATCAGCATCCTTTCATGGCTGAAAATATCAGAGCCCTGTCCCGAAAGGTACCGTAGCCCTGTGCTCGTAAAGAGACTCTGCAGGGGGCAATTGCTGAGATGGATGGTAGCAGGATGGTTATACAGAGACTGGTGACTGCTTTATTATCGTGAATAAAATGTTCAGCCTTTTCTTGTCAGAAAACACAGCATAGGTTATATTAGTCAATTAACCTGGTAACCTGAATAGCTGTTTTTCTTTTGCATGAGAGCCTGTGCTACTGCGTGAAAAGGTTTTCCTCAGTTCCTCTGGTGGTTTTTCTCCCATCAATAACACACTATTCATTTTGGATTATCCATTACTCAACGTGTATGAATTTCAAGAATCGCTGGTATGAAACGCTACATTTCTGCACCGTTCGCTCCTGGATCTGCACCTCTGGTCCTGGGCGCTAGGAGATGGGCAACCTCGGTGGTCTTCCCACCTCCTTGCTCTTTTTCTCTTCCACTGTAGACTGTCGAGTTTGTTTATTCTCAGGTTCTCTTAGCGTCTGGTTGACACAAAAACCTTCAGGCGTTGTTTCAACACTTCCAATTCTGCAATTGTTTCAACTTGTGGTTTTCTTGGACAGAGTTTTTCTACCGATAGTGGGGGGGGAAACCACCAAAAAGTCAATGCAAATGAAAGTTGTGCAGGTTCTCACAGTTTGCTGTTACACCACCGGCCTTTAATATTTAAGTGTTCCAATACACACTTTTTGATATGTTTTTATTGTAAGCCTGTCAAACATTTTGCCTTTAAAATCCTCTTCAGACCTAAGTGATTGAAAATATTCCCAGGTTGTCCTATTAATTGTGTGATCTAGAAACCAAAGGTTTGCTTGAAAGAGTATTGAGGTTCATTATTTTAAATCTCAGAAAGCCAATTGTTAGGAACGAGGGTAAGCCTGGTTCTGGGGTATCTTATGTTAACTGCTGCTGATTTCTAATGCCATGCTCAACATCTCAGCTAGGGAAATGCCACAATTTCTCCCTTACAACATAATAAAATCTTTTAATTAAAATTGTGACACACCAAACAAATATCGAAGGATATATACGTGCACAGATTAAACAGGCACAGTGCATGCCCCGGGGAAAAGACTGACATTCTGGTTACAGAACAATTATTTCTCAAATTTATTCTTAATTTTGGGGGGGGCGGAATTTGTAACATGACTTGTGCTACACCAGAAACTGATGTTGGGAAAAGGACGTTCTCCCTTAGGCATTTGCTGCTTTGGTTGCAGCTTGGACCTTTGGTTTTACCTGGTTTGGCCACTGTTATGCTGAGAGTCAGCTGGCTTTGGGACAACCCTGAAAGCGATGGCTTTCCTTGGCCAGTTCACAAAACGAAGACAATAACGCTGCTGTCAGCATTGCTTTTCCCACCGCTCGTGTTGTTGCACATCTCTGCCTTTGCAGCACTGCTCGGGGTTTTATTTCTTGAAGCTACTCTTGACTTCAATAGGAGTCATGTTGCCAAATTGCGTATTTTCTTCAGTAAACTAAACTTCCTTCAAAGAGCTAATAGCTTTTAGTTCGTAAGTCTCTTGGACGTCTTCATCAGGACAGCTTGTTCTTTGATTTTATAGCCATTAAACAAAGCGCTTTATGATAGCTGAAGGGGACAATTGCAGGAACAACAACCCAGCAATCTGTTTCACACTTGCTTTAGTCTGCAATCTGCTGGTGTGCTTTAAATATTCGAAAACTCCTCGCATTCTTTCACCCAAGTGTGAGTTAGACGCAAGTTTGCTTGCAAATGCTTAGTACAGCCCCGTTGGTATGAATTTGTTGGGGGTTTTTGCTTTGTGACTGTCTACAATCTGCTCAAAAATGCCTCCCCCCCGCCCTTTCAGAAAGTAAGCAAAACTTTACCACTTGCCTTTTACGGCAGTGAAATTTTACGTTATTTTTATTAAACTGAGAGCCAAAGAGGGTTATATGCCCCCCCCCCCCCAAGCTTGGTTGCATCGATCCCATCGTGCCTTCCTGCCACCTTGCCTGAACCCCAAGCTCACAGAGACAGTCTTCCAGTTTTCTACGCAAAAAAAAAAACCAAACCCAAACTAAAAGATAACTTGGCAAAGAAAAGACCAGAGAAGGTTTATGAGTTCAAGAAAATGGTGGTGTAATTAGTGTTGCCCAAACGAGTTGCACGCTGGATAGCAGCATCTTCCTTTTGCCTGTGTGCTGTGTCCTCTTCTGCTCTGCTAGATGGGGGTTATTTGGGGCACGCTGCATTTTGTGGTGTTTTCTTTAGCACTTTTTGAGTGCTGTAAATGATCAGTTAGAGCTTGGAGTGTCAAATTGCCCAGACTTAATGGGGAAATGTGGGTGGTGATGGTGGGAAGTATAGAGGGTATTTGGTAGTGGCTCAATCTTATGTAAAATAAGAGTATAACTAGTATGGCTGCAGCTAAGTAGTAATGCTAAATGTGTAAAGCTGCATACAACGAGTGGTTTTAGGCAGTTGCTGCACTTAAGGGTAAGACTGCTGGTTTTTTACATGCTTTACAAAATGTATGCCTCTTCCCTTATTAAATAGGGGCACTGAGTCACATCAGACCTATTGCTTCTGGGAATTAGGGTTACGGCTTCTGCATCCACGTATAGGTTCTGTAGCTTGCTGTTAGTATTAGAGATTAGCTGCTGAAGCCAAAAACAAGCGTGTCTATAGCTCAGCTAAAATTGAAATGCTCTTTCCAGCCCAGTCGTATAGGAAGTGTCTTTTTTTGTGTTAAAAAAAGGGAGCTGCATCATAATGCTTCGAAGTGCTTAAGAGTACAATGAAGAGATGTCTTGTGTCATGAAGGCTTGCAGAGATTTACCTGGGAAAAGGTTTTCTATTTTAATAAAACATATTGCAGCAAGGACATGCTTGCTATTTGATATATTTGCTGCATTCAGAAAAGAAACAAACAATAAAAAAAGATTATTATTCAATAGGTGCCTGACAGCATTTTGCTAGTGCTGTTATAAAAAAATATCTAATTCTTTCTTACAGTAGTTATGTACTGCTGCTAGTTTAATTTTAAAACGGTTCCCACAAATCTTATGGAGTCCTGTCATGCCCTGGACAGGTGATGACGAACAACTAGGGTAACACAGCTTAAAAAGTAAATAAGTGCTTTATGGAGACTCAAGCTCATGTGTTTTCCCTCAGAAACAAGTCAGGCTAAGACTGGGTGTGTAGCTTTACTTGCAATAACTCGTTAAATTGCAGTAGTGTGAATATTTACAATAATCTGTCTGTACTCTTAAGCCCGTTAAAACACCAGGAGGTTATTTTTCCATATTCATTGATATCCCTTTGTATTGGGTAAAACCTCTCAGATACGTATTTTTTTCATCTTTGTGTTGGAACAATATGATGATAATATTTTTTTGTTTATTAAATTAGCAACTACTCCGTGAGATGCAACAGATGGCAAGTCGCCCCTTCGCCTCCATCAACGTTGCCTTAGAAACAGATGAAGAGCCGCCAGATCTCATTGGGGGAAGCATAAAGGTGAGAGCTGGTGCTTTAGGATGATCCTTACAGCAATTAATCATGGATGCTTGTTTTAAACTGTGGTTAACGCAATAATCCCAAATTCTTTATTTGTTATATACCTGCAAGAAACTGTAAGGCTGGGATGGCCAACAGATACCATTTTCATTTGCTTTTATCCCTTCAGGTATGCATTTACAACTTTTGGGCTGGTTTAGATAAAAGTTATACGGTGTGTAGGGTATGAGATTTTGCTTGCCTTGTTAGTTTTTATGCCTTGTAAATAGAGAAGAATGCGGCTTTACACAGTAGAACATTTGGCTAGAAATAGCTATAGGTGCTGCAAATAGAAACCATTTTTCTGTGATATCTCAAAGCAAACAGGAATGTAATCATGTCTGTGTACTGTAATAGTGTTAATGTATTTCTGATTATAAATATATGTCCAAATACGTCTCGTGATACGCAAATAGGAGTGTGGAGAAATCATTGTCTTATACCAGGCTGGCATGTTCTTAGACACAACATGTTGTATTTTTAGGGAAGACATTTAAAAGGAGACTAATGAGTTAAAGGACCTTTTTGATGTGATGCTTTGACTAGCAGACCTGTATACAGAAAGAAAAATTAAGAACCTGAGAACACTGACTGTTTTTGTTTCCTAAGGTAGCTGTTTTGTTTTATTTAGACTTCAGTTTTTTGGAAGTCTTCCTCATTAGTCCAGGCACAAAGTTTCTCACTTTCTATTACTGTGACAAGAAAGTAAGTTATGCTTTTCTATAAAAAACCATGTTTAGTTTAATTACTGTAAAGCACATGAAAACAATCTAACCCCAGAACTTCCGTTTGGGGAGTAATAATATTTAAGTCTCGGCCTTAGTATCAGGAAATGCCACAATTAAGGTTGCCTGTATAGCTTTAGCTCTTCCTTATTTATGTGTGAATATAGTCTTTCACGCAAGTTGTAGCACTTTTTCCACCTGATTGGTGTCCTGCAGCATCTTCTGGGTGGACACTGCATAGTAGAAGCTTTTCAATATATTGTCTTAGTTCATTATTTGTTCTGGTTATTTACCGTGTTCTTGGTGACTTTGAAATACGTGCTTGTAAAATTGGATTGTCACTCAACAAATTAGAATGAGCCTTTGTTGTTGTTGTTGTTGTTGCTTCATGGAAGAAGTCACGGGATGTGTGTCGATGTTCCCGTTGGGCTGGAGGCAGATTCGTGAGGCTGTAGCCTGGCTGCTGCTGGTTTGGGGTTGCAGTCTGTCTGGGGGCACTTCCCTTCCCCTCTTTCCATTCTCTGGAAATAAGCTAACTAAAAGCACCTCTCCTGTAGGATCAGGCCAGAACAAAGCTGTCCTGAACTTTTTGATCTCTCTGAGAAGTTTGTCTGTACTCAAAAACTACAGAGAAGATAGTAAACTTTGGGTCTCTTATGTTCTGATGAGTGTGTTATTTCTCCTCTTGTTCAGCCGGCAGTGCTTTTTCCTTCTTCATTTGGGCTTTGTTGTTCGCTTTCTCCTCCATACCTCTCTGCTTTTTGTTTTCTTGTCCGTCTCTTCTTTGATTATAGGAATGTTGAACTCTTTTCGTTTGAAGTGCTTCCATAGACAGCACCACAGACAGGATTTCATCTTTTTCTCACTCGCAGCTAAGCTTCCTTGCTTTCCCATGTCTGCCGTCATCTTCCATATCTCACTTGTCTGACCTCCTTGGGTTGCTCGAGAACGGATGGAGAAGCTGGTTTTAAGCATGATAAATAAGACTGCGGACAGATGTCCTTTTTTAGACCCAGAAATTCTTACCAACTGCTAATTGCCCTCTGCGCTGATAACTCATACAAATGTTTCTTAATCAACTTCAAGCATAAATGAGACTGATTCAGGCAAATGGTTACTTGTACAGTAACCTAAAGCCAAGCAGGGAACGTGGGCATAGACCGGTGTGCCAGCAGGTAGCTTCATCCGCTGGAAGATCTGGGTGCGGAACGAGGTTGCTTTTCCATGACAAGAAGAGTCACTAAATTTTGAGGGGGTTTATATATATTTTTTCTGATCATCTTGGAGAATTTGGATAGTGGATAAAAGTATGCATAGAAGTCTGGAGTGTTTCAGCAAAGTTGAAATCACATGGAGAAGAGAGGAGGCTCAGGAAGCTTGTGGGTTGTGAGCAATTTGGGAAGTGACCCTTCTGAGATAGTCTGGCCTGTTGGATGCTGCACGTAAATGAATTTAAATAGAAGTGAAAAAGCAGTCTCAGTATCTATGGGGTCAACTTTGTTTTTTTTCCTCATCCCTTTTGCACCTGCATGGGAAAAAAGCTCTCAGCAGGAGGGAGCTGGAGGAAGATGGGCTGGGCCAGTACAGAATTGTAAAACTGCATTTTTCTTTGTGTTTCGTCTGTTCTTTAATTATTAGCCAAGAAAAGAGTTGCTATGTTGTTGGACCGTAAGCCATTCTCCAGTTACTTTGCCGTTTGCTGTGTCAAAATTTGAGAGCCTTCATTTTAATGCAAGAAATCCAGACTTGTGTTACCATAAATGCATTGATTTTTTTCTTTCCCCGTGTGAATCAAAGCCTTTGGTTAATAATGAGTTTATTTGAGGGTTACAGAGGAGAAGTGGAAAATGGGATGTCTTGTCTGCAAGAGATTAATTTCCTTTTCCATTGTGCATAGCCCATTGGCAGCCAGTGTCAAGCTAGTTCCATCCTAAGCTAATGTTTTCCAGCTGGACAGTATTAGAACCATGTTTTCAATTAGTATTTTTCCTGGGGTACTTAGAAGTAATAGAAAGTGATTTACCTGCAGGGAAACTATTCATATTACAGTCTGCAGCTAGGCAACACGGAACTAGCTGCTTTGGTTTATTTCCTACTCAACAAATACCCACTGGATCGCAAATCTGCCACTAAATTTGCTTGGTTATTACAAAATCCATTGGCTTTTCTCTGCAGCTTTTTGTGCGTTCGGAGGTGCTGCATATCACAATTTTTTCCAATTTTTTCTCTGGATATCTGGGACTCATCCAAGTGTCTGAACTGGTATTACTGTAACTCCAGCTTTTTTAGGTCTTGTTATCTAATTAATCTAAGTCCTGTAGTTCTCTGCAGCCATTTTTAGAAGAAGCTTTACTGAAGAATTTGGAAAGTTTATAACTTTGACATTGATTTCCAGGTATCTTGAAGTTGGTAAAGGCATGAAGTGAATACTTGTAGATTCTTGGGAAAAACACACACATAGCATAGCAAGCAAATGCTTAGCTTGAGCAAAACACCTACAGGATCAACAAGAAAATTGTTGTCTTAGAAAAAATTGTCCTTAAGTTGGAAAAAAATTGACTTGGAAGCTTTTAGAGGATTTGAAAAACACTCTTGTAAAACGGAGCGTTTGCCTAGTAGAGCTGGTCTGTAGAGCAGCCTTTGCTGTGCTGTGTTTAGGGATCGAACATCCGAAGCCAGTGCTAAGAGGTGATTTATTTTTGCATCCATGATTGACAGGCTGTCCACATCTATAGTTGCCTAAATGGACTGAGAGAAGTATTTGGTGAGCAAAATCCTTCTGAAGTTCATTTACCATGTTCTGTACCTTCATGCCAATGTGCATTTAATTCTGCTGTGTTAAGCTTCTGAGGGCAAAATAGCTTCACTGCAAATCCTTAATCAGACATCAGCTCACCAAGCTGGCTGATTCCTTAAAAATAGCAGAAAAATTGATGGAAAATAGCATCTCATTCTAGTAATTAGTTTGCTTTGTTATGGAGGAAAGTGCTGTCGAGTGGTTTAAAGACTGCCAGAAGGTCCCATCTGTTCAAGAAGTACAGAGATGAAGTGGTGGGCTGATTTAGGAGTGGGCCAGGGATACCACAGATTTATTTTTTCAGTCTTCTTGTATTTCCATCCGAGTGGTGCCCTTGTGAAATTCCTTTTACGTTGCAATGAAGTTGCAACCAGTAGTAAGGAGCAGAGAATTTAGAAGTCCTGTGCCGCAGGGCGATGGGTTTGGGGAAGCTGCAGGGGTACCGCTGCGGTGAGGAATGATTTGAAATGAAGCATCGTCGAGCTCCAGCGCTTCTACAGGGCGACTTAGTCTTAATTTGTAGGTGTAGCTCTGTGTTGGGCTGTTTCGTGCAGTGAGACAAGTTCAGTGAAGAACAGCTAAGGGCCAAGGAACTGATGGATTTTACAGCTTTTATCCTGTTCTGGTTGTCGCTCTTGATGACTCACTTCCCCCCCCTTACATCCCATGTTATTGACCCGCTGTTAGTCCATCAAAGTCGCTGATGGACCAGCTTCTGTGACCCCCCCTCCCACCTAACTTCACTTAAAACGAGCTGGGTTAGTGTAAGCACAGCGAACACAAAGTTTCCCACTTTGCCGTGCCACCGAGCTGGGATTTGGGGTCCTCGTGCAAGCAGGGAGATTCGGAAGGCTGGCGGGTTTGAGCTGTGATACGTAAATGTAGACTTAAGTAGAAATGACCAGACTATTGAGATGCATTAGAGGGGAACAGAGCAGGTTAGGGTTTTTCAGAGGTGGTATGAATAAGCTGAAAGGGAGAGTCATTCGTTGTCCTCAAAAGGATAATAGTTGGAGGAAGGGGATGAAATTGAGGGGGGAAAACACAAACTGAATGTTCTTAATCTGATGTGGCGTTTGCTGGAGATGCTTTGCGCGCAGCCTTCGAGGCCAGAAAGGCTGGTTTTATTTCGCCTGACCTGTCTAACGCAGGCTGCTCGGGCTTGTTAGCTTGTCTTTTGAAATGCAATTTAATTTCTAATGCATTATTTCTGGGGTTTCTAGCATTTGCTGGTTCTAGGAGCTTTTCCTTGCATTAATGCTAAGGCGTTCAAAGCATGTCAGTGTGTAGCTGTCTCCTTGTCTTTAGCAAAAGCACTTCCACTCATTAGACTTGGTCCGTGTGCGCGAGCGGATGGCAGGAGCCTTCCCGTTCCATCATGGTGATGAGGGACATGCCACAAGAAGCAACATCCTAGCTTGTACTCTATAGTCGGTGTTAATTCTGCTTATGCTGGCCCACTTTCTAATTCATGGGAAAGCGCGTGGTCCCCTTTGAAGGAGCGTCGTGCTAGATGGAGTTGCCGGTGGTAAGAAGGGAGCGTTATCTGGGCAGCCGAGGTGTGTAAAACAGATTAGCTGCACTAGAATTGCATATAGTCTGGCTGCCATCCGTACTGGGAAAGCAACAACAAAAATACCTGATAAAACCTTCACCTAATGAATTATTTCCAGTTAACCAGGGCCGGGTATCTTGGTTTGCTTTCTGTTGCAAAATCAGGGACTTGGGGGCAAACTTTTGCCACTTCCATAATGTAATATGGAATATAGATGTTTGGAAGGGAGCTGTTATGAGATCAGTGGAGACGTCTGTTAAGCCTGCCTTGTATTTAGGGACTATTTGGCTGATAATTGAGATTTAACTAGTTTGAGGTTGGAAGACTGTAAGGTTTTCAGCAGAATGGACCCTGATTTTAGCTGATAAGGAGGAATTTGCTGGAGGGAGAGGAAGGAGTGCGAAGCTTCCCACAGGAGAGGGTTTTTCTAAGCTCTTTTTTCCCTCTAGTGCAAACGAGTGTCTTTTTCTGATTGAAGTACTAATAACACCAGCAGCTTCTCAAAAACATTATCAGGGACCTATTTGCATTCCTTTATGCCAAGTAGCTGTTTTGTGTGTCTTGTGTTTGCCGTCTTCATCCAACTGTCCTATTTTGTTGGGGTTTTTACTTAATACTTTTTCATGTGCAAAAACCAGCCCACTGGTCAAAAAGAACCAGAAAAATCCTGCCTCTTCACCCCTACAAAATCAAAATAAATATCTACTGTTGGCCATATATATTTTGCCCAGATTTGCTACCCATGGCCTTGTCCATCCCATCCCCTCCCTGGGGCATCAGCAGGGAATTGAAGAAGAAGGGCGAGTGTTGCCTTACGTGAGTGGCAATGCTCAAAGCTGTGACGAGAGATTTTGTCATTTCAGGGTGACTGCTTTTGAAATACAGACTTGCCTAGCGAAATCCTTTCCTTCACTGAGAGCTTGTGTCTGTGTTTTGCGGGGTTGACAGTGTGCACTTTAAAAGAGAAAGCAGTTGTTAAATGCAGTGGGAGCAAACTCGCTGCCCTGTGGAGGCTGGTTTGTGTATATGCTCCCAGTTATTGGTAACTCAGGATGCTCGGATCTGTATTTTCAATTTCAGACTGTTAGCATTCATCTAAAGGCTTGAATATGATTTTTATTTAGTTCCTCACATGCAGGAACCCAGTGTTGGGGCCGAGTTGTGAGCAATTCATTCCCCAGCCCCTGTGTCACTTCCAAAGTAGATATCAGGGACAAGGTAAATATTTAATCTAGACTCATTTACTGCAAATTATTGCTGGAAGTTCATTCATCTCTACCTTGGAGGACATACATATTACCCTGAGAATATGATTTTTAAAACTTAATACTCTATTTTTTCATAGAAAATTGCTTGTAACTTATTTTACAAATGTTCACTCAGCTTTTAATGGCACAATTTTAAAACTTGCAAATGGAATTTGACCCTTTTTCTACAGAGTGAAATCATCTGAAGAAGTGGAATCAAATAATAAAGTTGAACTGTTTCAGTAATGTTCCTCTTCTCTTCCCCCACCATAAGATTTTTTCCTTTATTTTAATTTCCTTACTGGAAATTGAAAACCATGTAAGAGTTATTTGATCAAACCACAGAAATATTTTTTCTTGTTAAGGAAAAAAAATTCTCCACACTATTTTTTTTGATACATTTTGAGAAGCAATATGCTGGCGGTGTATTACAGAACCTAAATAAAATTGATGCTGTGTTTTTTAAATTACACAGAATATTTATTGTTCTAGCCATTAGGTTTATGTGACACATTATTAACCTTTCGAATTTGTCGAATGTAAGCAGCGTAAATAGAAATAATGAGACGAAATAAAAAAGAAATGTTTAGGTTGAACATCACGCAATTCAACTTGATTGCGGAAAGCATTTGGCTGTGAAATTGTCTCCCAAGGGAACTGGTGGTGCACTCCACACCTGGGTCACCTAGAAATAGCCCAAAGTCCTGGAAAATGCCCTGTTTGTGTAGAAAATCCTGCTGGAGAAGGTGGACTAATTAGATGACGTAATAGGTCTCTTACTGCTTTTAACTTCTGTAATTGTTTAAGCTTTACGCATGTTAAGTACATATCAAAACTCATAAACAACTGAAATTGCTTGGCTTTTTGGTGCTGGTTTTGGCCAGTAAAATCATCTCTGGAAAACAGCTGAGAACAGATTTCGCTGCCTCCAGGAACAATGGGGTTGTGTCACCGCTTAGTAAAATACCATTAATTTTATTTTTTCATCCAAAAAAGGGTAGTCACTGTTTCCAAGTGCGTTTCCAAAACGCGTGATAGCGCTTCCCAGTTAAAAACCAAATGCTGCAGGTCACCTTCCTGATGGTGTGCATTGCCCAGGAAAGCGTGTTTAAATCGGTGCGCCGGGCTGAGAGGTCTTTGCTGGTTTGTTGGTCTTTGTTTGACATTTGTGCTATCCCAATTCCTACTCGTTTTTTTTTTTTTTTTCCCTGCCATCTCCATGGATCATAGCTTTGCTGGTGTGGAGGAGCCATCAGAGTCCGTTGCAGGAGAAAGGTTCAGGTACTTATGGCCAACGGGTCGAGGGAGGGGATTCTGCCCCTCTGCTCCGCTCTGGTGAGACCCCACCTGGGGTCCTGCGTCCAGCTCTGGGGTCCTCGGCACAG
>JANXJC010000055.1:45960095-45981058 GCA_027564655.1 Leptodon cayanensis
AAGATGGGGACAGACTTTTTAGTAGGGCCTGTAGCGATAGGACAAGGGGTAGTGGTTTTAAACTAAAAGAGGGTAGACTCAGAGTAGATATAAGGAAGAAATATTTTACAAAGAGGATGGTGAAACCCTGGCCCAGGTTGCCCAGAGAGGTGGTCGATGCCCCATTCCTGGAAACATCCCAGGTCAGGTTGGACGGGGCTCTGAGCAACCTGATCGAGTTGAAGGTGTCCCTGCTCATGGCAGGGGGGTTGGACTAGGTGACCTTTAAAGGTCCCTTCCAACCCAAACCATTCTATGATCGTATGATCAGCTGCACAAAATTATCCCTCCAGCACCCTCACAATATTTCTTTGTGGACAAGAAGTAGCTTTAGGGAAGCGTGCCTGATGGGTAGACCAGCTGCAGTTGTCTGTTCATAGCACAGATACATCCCGGGCAGCAGAGCATCCCCTTCGCTGACCTCCATCCTGGTTGCAACCAGAAGGGAGATAGTCTTCTGGCTACACGTTTCTTACTGCTTCCATACGTGTTGGCTGTGCTCTGTGTTTCGTGAGTCAAGGGCACGGCTCCTTTCTGGTGGGCTGTTGGATGGCGATTTGACGTGTATGGATTGACCCACCACCAAAGGCGAGATCCTCTTATCCCATTAACCGTGGTCGTTGTCTACCTGCTCCGGCAGCTGGGCTCTGCTCTCCCCTCTGTGCCCCGCTCCCGCTGTGGGACTCTGCTGTTCAGGCACTGCTCAAAGCAGTCATCATGTGCCAAGTGTCTGAGGGATGCACCTTATTTGCATAGATTTGAATAATGCCTACTTTATTGTGCCATTAAACCTTCAATAAAAAGGAATTGCTTCTATAATTCAACAATGGGTTTATCAAAACACTCTAAATAAAAGTCTCTGGCAGAGGCTGATTTTAACCATCTGATGAAAGGTGTTAAAAGTTTGGAAGTCTACAAATTTTATGGGTTGGGTTTTTTTTAAGTGGGCCACTAAAAGCCACCTGTTAGACTGAAGCAGAAGCATTTAGAATGACCTGATCTCTGGTTCCCAAGCCCACTCCAAACCTTGCTGCAGAAAAACAGCTTGGACCTGCAACAAGAGCATTTCAGAAACCACGCAAGAGGCAGATGTGCTGAGGTGGGGAAGGCAAGGAGACGTGAGCTCTCCTTGGGTCTCCCCATGAAAATTCAACTTGATGAAGGCAGCTGGCTTCTCCTTAGCTGCTTTGCGCTGTGGTAGCACCTACAGAGGTCAGGTTGAAACGCGAGCAAGCTCGTGGCAAGGTCAGCCATGGGTGAGATCCGCAATCAAGATAGCCATTAAGTTGCTGGTTGAATTACCCATGTGTTTTCCTCCGTGTCTGCAGAATACAGTCCCCGGGCTCCACCGCTGGGTTGCTCTATATCTCGCAGAGGGCACAGTATGCCCTTCACTCCCGGCTGACCTCTTGCTTGCATCAAATTCAACATTCCCGTCACTCGGCGTGTGAGTCATTTCATCAGGCTGCGCTTTGTCTCTTGGCCTGGCGAGCACACGCTTGGAGATGAGATGCTGTATGAGTCACAGTTCAAAAAGCAGGTGCCTGAACTGGTGCTGTCAAAAATAAATTTGCAGGACTTGATTCTTTATGCTGGTTTTTGCTGTTATTAGCTGCAGCTTGTCTCAGGAAAATGGCTGGTTTTGATGGACAGTAGACCATTTTTTCCCCTTTTCAATTTAAGATTGAGATTAGGTGCAGCAAGATGATCTTGTGCTTAATTCCTTCCAAATTAGCTCGTAACCGCCTGACAGATTTTGCATGCATCATTATAGAAAGTATACTTCCTTGCTTTGCATGGTTAATAGAAACAAAGTTCCCCATGTGATGAAATATTAACAATTTTTTACTAACGCTCAGCTTTTCTGAGCAGGTTGACAAGGGAAGGAAGGAGGCTCAGAGGTTTGTCCCCTGCCCTCAGCTATCCGTGGTACATCAGGTAGATTAAAAATTCACTGCAGAGTGAGGGTCAGACTCATCCCCGTGAAGTAACACTGAATTTTAGGTATCGGTGTGGCCGGGGTCTGCTGTCACTTGCTGGGGGACAGCACTGGCTGCCTGTTTGGGGCTTTTTGAACACCAGTGATGCCTGCGTAGGAGCTCCTCATGGTTCAGAGTGGGATCAGGAGAGCAGAGAGGAGGAAGACGTGTGACCTTGAGGAATAAAATAAAAATCCCACGGAAAGGGAAAGGTTGTGCCCAAAGGGACTCATAATGAGAATTTCTGCTGCACGTTCAGGATTCATTAGTTGGAAGGGGCAGAGGAGAAAGGGTCCTGCTTGGGGCTGAGAGATGAGCTAAAATACCCTCAAGGTCCCTTCAGCTCTGTGACTGAGAGCTGTATAATGAACTTCTCTTCGGTACCATTTTGTGATGTGCAGGAGAATCAGGGTGGGTTTGATACCATTACGGAGCCTGAAATACCTCACAGGTCACCCACCCGTGGTCCAGAGCAGCAGATGAGGTGCAGAGAAGGACTTTTGGGAGGGCTGGAGAAGGGAGTGTTGGTGTTCAGAGAAGAAATTCAGAGTACTGCTCGTTCAGATGAGCCAAACGAAGGCAGAGCTGTACACTAGGGTAAAGCCCAGGGGGAGGGTTAAGGCATGGAAGAATGTTAGATGGATGAATAAATTCAGGTGGGAAAGAATTGAGGTTAAAGAAAGTTTCTGGTGTCGGAGGGGTGAGACCCAGGAGCAGGGAGCCTCTGGAGAGGTCTCACGGAGGTGATGGCACAGGCTGAAAGTGTAACTACTTTTAAAGCAGAGCATTGCGCTTTTATGTGCAGTCACCTGCATTAGTGAAGGGCTGGATTCGGTGACCGTGAGAAGTATTTTCCAGCCTCCTGTTTCTGCATATTGGCTGGAGGACGATGAGCGTGCTGCTGAGCATCCCCACGACATTACAAAGCATGTTAGAGTAGAGTTGTACTGAGCGATTTATATTGGGGAAGGAACAGAGTTGCAAAAGCGTTTTGATTAGAGTCATAGGATGGTTTGGGTTGGAAGGGACCTTTAAAGGTCATCTAGTCCAACCCCCCTGCAGTGAGCAGGGACATCTTCAACTCGATCAGGTTGCTCAGAGCCCCATCCAGCCTGACCTGGGATGTTTCCAGGGATGGGGCATCGACCACCTCTCTGGGCAACCTGGGCCAGGGTTTCACCACCCTCATCGTAAAACATTTCTTCCTTATATCTACTCTGAGTCTACCCTCTTTTAGTTTAAAACCATTGCCCCTTGTCCTATTGCAACAGGCCCTACTAAAAAAGTCTTTCCTCATCCTTCTCTTCCTCCTGCTACTTCTTCTCTGCTTGGTCTTTGCTGCTCACTCTGCTCAACGCTGAGGATGAGTGCGAGCGCTCGCTCTAACACCCGAGCACCGTGCTCCGACCTCCGGGATTCATTCAGCCAGACTGTTTTATTAGCAGTGGAGTAAGGTACTCGGCTCGCTCCAAAAGAAAATAAACTTTGTGTTTGGTGCGTGCTCCCATTCATACGCCAGACGTCTGTGGGCTGTATTTCTGCAGTTGCCTTCTCTGTGCTCTCTCCATTACCTCTGGTAATTGAGTCGCCTCTGGGATATAGCACCACGGTATGCTTGGTTGCTTTGTGGGAAAAGCATTATTCTGAGTTTGATCCCTTTGTTGGGGGTGGGGAGAAGATGAAGAAATCTGCAGTCATAAAGCAGGCAGACAGCAGCTTACGTCGTTATAGCCTGTAGAATACGTATTTATCTACCTTGCACAGACTAACAAATTGTTGTTGCAATCATTACAGTAAATATGAGATATGAAAACAGTTTTAAGTTTCATTTTGCTTGCTGTCATCTCTTTTTTTCTTTTTTATTGAGCAGCAATAATTCAATAGCATTGTTTGACTCCTGTTCAGTTTTTTCAGTGTCTTGCGTTGTATTGAGTTTCTGTTGAACATTTAAGTACAGTAGTACAATTTTATGCCTAATGGAAAAAGCAATAATTATTTCATTAATACCAGGGTAGAATTTATCCATACTAAACAAGAAATCAGAAAGCACTGAGCGTATCGGGTAAAATAGTGTTTCTCAGCTTTTGTTGCTTATGTGGAACAAAAGAAGGCACTCTCTTGTACCTGTGCTCATAGGCGTAAACTTGCATCCTCATCTTACTGTTGTGCCATCCCACAATAACACTGACCGCGGGTAATTGTGTGTGGGATCGGGGCCTGGCTCAGGTAAGAACATATTTTAGTTTCTGGGCTGTGCTGTTGCATCTTTTCTTTCTAATGACATATGGAAATTAGCTGTTGGCCATTCAAATAAAATCTTTACAAGAGTACAGTGGGAGGGTGATGTTTAAAGACACTGAGGGTCAGCGAGGGATCCAGTCGATGCCCCTCTAGGGAAGGAAAAAGCTGGCTGCCCATTATATCTTCATAATTATCAATTTACATTTTATCTGAAAACTTTATTTCATGTCCATGTTTGTAATGTAAGTATGAAATATCTGTATTCAAAGTAAACAGGCTTCAGTAAAGCATATTAAGCATCTTAGGATACGACAGGTCACTGAAACCAGATCCAGAGCCAGGATCACAAACCGGTCCTCTGCTCCACTGAATCTTCTGCTTTTCAGTTCAAAAAAGGACAATACAGTCCAGTAGGCTTTCTAAAGCACTTTCAGCTCCCAGAGCAACCAGCTACCTAAGAACATAGTCCAGTGCGGTCTAGAAGACCACTCAGAAATGAACACGACCCCTTGGGAAAGAACAGAAATGAAAGACATAATTGGGGGAACACAGCTGAAAGCAAGCAGCAGTGAAATAGTGTGTGGTTTGGGGGTAAATGTTCTTTACTGTGTTAATGCTACAATGCTGCAAAGGTGTTATGTGGAGTTAAACTCTGGAAATAGAAGTTGAACTGCCAAATCGCAGTGGTCAGACGTGCTGATATTTGTGATATGCTGCTGATGGGTTCGAAGGGAAAAAACCCTCAATCCTGTCGCTTAGCATAAGCTGCTCCTTTTTTACTGACTTTAGGGAGAAATTGCAAGCCTTGTGCAGTGCTTGACTTTCTAATAGCTAGGTTTTTATTAAGTAAACGTGTTTTTTTGCGATGACTAGGGTTTTCATCGTTACTAACATTGGTTTTAGCTTTGCTAGCTACACGCTGGAAATTTGCCAAGCGCAGAAACACGGTTCATGCCCTGAAGCTTGTACGATCTGAAAAAGACGACGCTGGGGGAAGAGGGAGGGTGTAACACACCGTATAACATTTGTTTTCTCCTCTTCCTTCCCTCGCCGCAGACCGTACCAAAGCCAATAGCGCTGGAGCCCTGCTTTGGGAACAAAGCAGCCGTTCTCTCTGTATTCGTGAGGTTGCCTCGAGGACTTGGGGGTATACCCCCACCAGGACAGTCAGGTGAGGAATATCGTTGTCTCCACTGGCTTGGTATTAACTCTGTGCTCCTTCCCCACCCTTAGAGTCACCTCAGAGTTTCAGACTTGATCCCGTAGTAACTGCTGTATCCACACCGCAGCTGAGGATGTGCTGGGGTTATTTTAAGCTAGCTAGCTTGGGCCCTGCTAGCTTCCGACCTGAGGTTTGATTCAATTTCTTGGGTTGGATGATGGATGAACATTTGATAATGTGGATTACATTTTAATTTATGGCTGGGCAGTAAAGGGGGATCTGGTACAGACAGGTTTGCAGTAGTTACTTACGAAAGTAACTTGTCTCCCAGCCTGTTCCCCTTCATTCCCAGCTCTATTTGTAGAGAGACATAAGTCCTTCTAAAGCATCCATGCTCTCCTCTTAGCAGCTCTGGAGAAAGATGTTTTCTCCATCCAGCTTAACGTTTCCTTGTTCTCGGCCCCTTCTCACTTAAACCTGATGGCAGGGCACCGAGACATAATCTCTTGGGCAGTTTGTGATTTAACTGGGGCCTCTCCAGTGCCTTGTGAGCGTGGTGAAGCAGAGGATTAATAAAAAAAGTACTAGCTGGGTTTGACACGGGGTGGTTTGGTTGTGAGCTGTGTTGAACTAAATCCTAGATGGCCAATAGTGGTTTGTCTGTGGATTTGCTGGGAGGAGGTTGCAGAGATGGTGGGTGTCCGGGAAGTGCAGTGAAACATCCATGCCCGTGTGCTTTGAGGATTTATTCTAGCACATCTACCGGTGCAGAGAAAGACACCTCCCTTCAATATTATGGGTTTCACATCCGTTAATACCCACGCTTCTTATTTCCAGCTTTTTCTACTGCAGTTGCTTTCTATAAAACATGCAGTATTTAAAAGCTTATTTCAGAATAGCCGCTAGAGTTTAATCTCTTAAGCCAAAATGCTTTTCTAGTTGGCTTTTTTTAAGAAGAACTCAAAAAATTATATTCATTTTATGGCTTGGAGGGTTTTTCTCGGCTGTGGTGGAAGGATTTGTTTCTGTGACTATTTTGTTCCGTGACTGGTTTTTTTTGTTGCCTCAGGTCTTGCAGTGGCCAGTGCACTGGTGGACATTTCACAACAGATGCCAATTGCCTACAAAGAGAAATCGGGTGCAATACGAAATCGGAAACAGCAGCCCCCTGCACAGCCAGGAACCTGTATTTGATGCATGGACATCAGAAACTGTATAGGGTTTTAAACAAAATGGAAAAGTAATGCCTAGGAGGAGGAGGAGAAGGATTTCCAAGTTGTGTCGCAAGAGACTAGAAGCACTCAGAAAAACACAACTTCCTTGAACCCAACTTTTTCTCTCATCTACGTGATAGTTGGCTTTGTTTGACAACTGCTCCACTTAAGTTTTACTGACACGTGGCTTCAGATTGCTCCTTTGTTTTCTTGAAGTTTAAAGTAAAATAATTTTATTGCAGGTCCAGTAACATCTGATCACCACCATTCATGGTCAGTGTAAATAGAACAGTAGTCCAATATGAATGACACTCAGGTTTATACATGGAAAGTGCTTTGTAGTTCATGTATTTATCAAACTGTACAAAAAGAAAAAGATGCAGTGTTTACAGGTGTCAGCTCTCAACACATAAACACTACTATTAATCTTCAAAGCATCTTCATCCTTTGTTTTCATTTAATACTATGTGTTTATTCCCTCATTATTTAAGTGGAACTCTCTTCCAGATACAGCGTTTTTGTAGTCATCATGGTCCAGAACATCAGGAATGCAAAGGCCGGGATGGTTTAAAGGTTGATGTCGCATGTTGCTCAGACCACATGCAATACCTGGAGAAGTTGAGTGTTGCTTTTGAAGGACTCAGTGTTTACATAGTCTTAACCTGCTTGGAGTACACCACACACAAGTGCCTAGACTTGAACAGATCTAGGGAGTGAGGAGACTGCTACACACATTTCTTTTCAACATAATTATATTCCTTTTAAATATATATATACGCACAGATATATATATATATATAGAGTCACCCAAGGCAATCTGTGTTCTTTGTAATATATCACGTGCAGTCAGGGGAAAATGGCGTTTTCCTGACCAAAAAACTACTCAACCAGACGGGAAATATCTGGAGGGAAAGTAGAGTTTCAGTATCTCATAAGACAACTCCTGGTTTCACCAGCTCTTTTAATAGAAGCAGTTTGTGTTCCAGGTCAGATACATTATATTTCTTCTGATTTTTCTCTGCCCGTTTGGCCTCTTTCCTTCCCCCTTCCCTCCTGCCACTCTTCTGGATGAGAGCTGAGCTGTGCTGGGGCTCAGAGCCATCGCTCCTCAGCAGTAAGGTTTGCTCTGTCTCCTTACAGGGTGTAAAAAGCGACACTCCGGGTGCCAGATCATTTGAGGATGGACTAAAAAAGAACTTTAAATAAAAAGCAAGGAGAGCAGCTTCGTTTGGCCACAGGTTTGAGTTCTACACGATCAGTTACTGATACTTCCCATTGGGGTTGAACTCTCGTAGACGTCGAAGAAGTTTTCCCATTGGGGTTGAACTCTCGTAGACGTCGAAGAAGTTTTCCCATTGGGGTTGAACTCTCTTAGACGTTGAAGAAGGTGGCTTGTTGGTGAAAAGGAAGGGACTTGCAAAAAGTTAAGGCTTTGCTTTTGGGGGATGTATCAAACCATCTCAGGTACGCCGACTAGTTGGAATTATGTTTTGAGGTTTGAGGCTGGACTTAACCCATCAAGTCTGCACATGCTGGTGCCCAATGTCTCCCTCGATTCTGGAACGTGGCGCGGTGCCAGGGCCACGCGAAGTTGTGATGTTGAAGCCGGTAGGAAGATGTTACGTGAAGGTGCCAAACGAGGCATGTAATTGTTGCTTAATCACAGTAAGTGCAGTTTCATTCAGGTCGCTGAGTTGCTGATTTCTGATGAGGACATCTAGTTATTTATGAAATGGAGAACTAACAAATTGAGGGCAGTGAAGGAAAGTGCTCTTGAGACTTTTGGCCAGGCAGCACCCTTTTCCAAACCAAAACCCAAGTAACTGCATCTTTTTTTTTGTGCACATTTTGGTGATCGATCACATATCAGCCACTCATTTTTGGTTTTGTTTTTTTTTTTTTTAACCATGTATTTTAAAGAAGCTCTTTGGAGCGCGGTGGCATCGCAATAAAGACGTGAATTGCTGTGCGTGTCCGGACAGCAGTGGTGGGGGACAGCCTGCTGGTTTAAAGACAGTGGTGAATTGTAATTCTGATTTAATGTGTCATTTAATAAATACAACAGGACTGCAGAAAAAGTATTGTGGAAAAAATGCATTTTATATATATAAGTGTGTGTGTGTATTTATATATATATATATATATATATATAAAATGCATCCGTTTCTAAACTAGAAGTTAACTGCCCTCTGGGGAGAAGAAATTATGGGAGGGAAAGGGGTGAGCTTTGTCCTTTAGAATGAAGGGGTTTAGGCAATTTAAGTTTTAACTGATGCACAGATTACCTCAGACAGATTCATCTCCTGAAAATATTTTCTAACTTCCTATGTGTATAAGGCTAATCTGAACTAGAGAAATAATGCTTGGACTAAAATCCCTCCCCTGTTATTACTTTACGTGTTTTCAGTCGTGATGCACATCCTCATGTTCAGAGATGTTGTCTTCTTGCTTCTCCAACACTTTTTTGGGGAGGAGAACTGCCAACCCAAATTGAGAAAGCTGTTGTGCTTAAGTCTCCGTATTCAGGACAGCACTTAAGCAGGTGCTTAAAAGTTGTTGCTTAGGTTTTCCTGAACAGAAACAGCTTTCAGAACAATAGGCCTGGAGGAATGATGTAGTTTTACGTTAACAAAAGATGTAAATGTGGTTTGGTTTTGGGTTTGGTTTCCCCCCCCAGCCCCCCAGAGAGCGGGGTTGTCTGGTCTCAAAAGCTTATGGTGGAGCGTGCTCAGAAGAGTAGCCACAAAGTGAGGTGTCGGATCTTGGAAAGACGAGCAAAAATGATCCAACTTTGAGGTTTAGCAGAACCAAAAAATGTAAATAGAGGAACAAGACTTATTTATATAAATAAAATGAAACAGCTCCTTTAGGATGTAGCTCTGCTCTGCATCTTATCTCCATATTGATGAGGGAAAAAGAGAACTCTCATACATATTTCTGCTGCAAACAGTTTCGTCCCAACTTAAAGGTAAAACAGAGACGAAGGTGGGAGTGGATGGGGGGAAGAAGAATTGCCGGTGGTTTATCACCAGGCCAATAGCAAAAGTGAAGGATTTGTGGGTTTATTTCTTTCGGAGGTGAGGGCGGGGGAAGAGCAACCTTCTTTCATGGGAGAATCTGTAAATAAATGAAAAATAACAGACCGATTTTGCACTTGTACATAAACTATACAGTAGCGTGCAGAACATTGAAAGATTTAAAGTGTATATAAACCAGAAAAATATTGAATGTATTTTTGATGCATTTTAAATGATGTATGAGTTTTGTCTTAATAACTTCTTCATATGATGAGTATTAGATAACTTTCCAGAGCTTTAAAGAAACATCAAATTATATTCGTGATATCTTGCAGTATAAAGCAGGGAGGCATAACTTGACTTTTATGTATTCAATGCATTTCACTTAAATGTATAAGCGCAGTAAAATACAGCTCTTCCATTTGAAAGGGGGAAAAAAAAAACGCTTGAAGACAAGTAATAAATGTACTTTAAGTAGTCATTACTTGGAGGATTAAGTCAGCAGTTTAAGCCTCTACCATTAAGATTGTGCCAGTGATTTCCATTCAAAATCACTATTTTCAAGCGTTTATAACTGGCTGAAATTCAGCATTCAAGGTCTCAACCCTCAGAACAATTTTATTCTTTGAGAGTAGCCTTTGGAAAAAAAAAATTAAAAATCTGAAATGTTGTAGCCCTTTTATTCTAGAAAGCAACAGTGCCATTGGATCTCCAAATCACATACATCTTTTTGGTGCGCCATTTTCTATTCTTTTTAGCCCAGGATTTTCTCTGGACTGTTGTAGCATGAGTGACAGGAGACTCTGCCACTGCATGGGTCAAGATGTTGGATACAAGAAGATTTATGGGACACAACTTTTGAGTTATTACCACTCTCCCTGGGCTTAAAATGCGCTGTATCGAAATTGCCAAAATAAAGCTATACACGATGGGGTAATGCCTGTGATTAGCATACAGTCATAGTGTATAATGTACCAAAATTTGATGGTATGGTACCATAAAAGCATGACAGGCCCTGCTGGCAGATACACGCTTCTTAGGGGTAGTTTGTATACTAAATATTGCTCAGAAACATCATTTTCCCTGCAGTAAGCGTTTACCAAAATACGTAGTCGCTGGGTTTATAGTATGGTTTTAAAATGGCAGCTCAGCTTGCTTGGCCCTAAATAAGCTGAAATGAGCTTTTGATGAAACACCCTCACTCGAGAGGCTGAAACAAAACGTGAGGCTTTCCCCATAACCCGCTGAAAGTCCAGTGCCGCAAGGATGAGGCCGATTCTCTGTCCTTAACTGCTCCCGATGTTAGCAGCTGCTTTTTCTTTTCCACGAGACCCTGAGTGAGGGACGGAGCATCAGCTCCATCTCTGAACCTGCAAAACCCTTTTTCCCTGCAAACAGGGATTTGCCGGCACTGAGCTTGCGAGAAAGCAAAGAAGGGACCCTACGTGCCAGGAGCGACTTTTAAACTCGCCCGTCCAACTCACAGTAAGCTGCGGATGTCTCTTCTTTTCCCGTTTCCTTTTTATCTTCAGTTGGGAATACCCTAGGGGAAGGGGAGGGAGGGGGTTGGGGGTTTTCGGAGCTGCCGGAGCGAAGCTGCAAGAGCAGGTTGGGAGAGTTGTGCGTGTTTTAAATGGCAAGGTGTCCCTGGCAGATGCGCGCGGGAGCGTTGGGGGACGCGGGAGCAAAGGGGAAGGGAGGGATAGGTGTGCGTTTCTCATTTTCGGACGTGTCGTTGGCAATTTTAGTCAAATTCACGCTCTTTCTGTTGATAGCTGCTTAAATTAAATTAGTTTCCATTGCTAGGAATACTACAATAATGTGTATATGCTGGGTTTTTCTGCTTCTGCATCAGGTCAGGTTTTGTTCAATTATTTCGTTCTAACACTACACATGGACTATTTTTGTGCGTCTTCCAGGTACTATAGTTCTTTACATATTTCCTCTACATTTATCATTGATTCCACAAACCTCACCAGAAGAAAGAAGAAGAAAAAAAAAAAAAAATTGTGGAGGAGTGTAACATATGTCAGTCCATTATTTTTTTTTTTTTTAAGAAAAGCAAAAAGGAAATAAAAATAAAGAGTTTTATATTACTCTGAAATTTGTGCACAATAAATGTTCTTTACACTAAGATCCTTGAATTAATTGTATTCGGGATTTTTTTCTTTGTTCTGTAATTATTTACGATTCTTATCTGTGTTCAGACTTGAGCTTAGTTTGTTAATATGTATAATTTAGCATTTATTGCATTCATATGTAAATATGAGCAAGTATTGTAAACTATTTCATTGCCGGGGGTTGTGGGTGTTATACATACACACATTTAGGACTGCAGTTTTTGGTATAATTTTTTGTATTGTAAAATAACAGCTAATTTAAAGCAGGAACGAGAAAATTATTGGGAGGTCTGTGCATTTTAAATACAAATGTGAAGTACATGTATATAAATAAAAGTAAATAATGCAAATCTTTCCTCTGAAATAAAAAGTAGATGATCTGGTTAAATTGTTTTTCCCCTGCTTTTTCTTTTTCTTTTTCCCACCCCCTCTTTCTTAAAATGGGGGGGAAGAAATAACTCAAGATGGTTTGGAAGACTCCTGCCGGGGGGTGAGGGTGAGTTTCTACCACGCCGGCGGTGGATCTGGAGGTGTTCGCGTCTCCGTGAGCGGGCTGTGTCCGTCCTGGGCCAGGTTCCGAATTTGGGAGGAGGAAAAAGAGGTCGTGTCCTCCACCCAAGCACGGGGGGTAGCTGCTGTGCCCCCACGCTGCCTTGCAATCCCCCAAACCCATCGCCCTCCCCTACGTCTTCCCTAGGAGCTGGGGTCGTGAGTCCTTGCTGTCGTGATACGGCGGGTCTTTATCTGGTTTGGCGACTGTATTACTGTCCCAAAGCTCAGAGCTTCTGCGTTCAGGGTTTAAATAAGCCCAACAGAAGTAGAAAAATCTCCGCCTCTTCCCTTTCTTACTGCTAATTTTTCCACTAGACCGCTCCTTCCTTTGAATCAGAGGAGAAAAATCTGACATCCCTGGAGACTGCGTCATCCAAAGAGTTTTGCTAATAATTTTGCAACCTTATCAAATGTTGGTGCCAGCTGGTGTTTCAGACGCACGCAAAAGCTAGGGGAGCAAAGTCGGAGGTGACCTCTCCTCTCCCAGCCCTTGGAAGCCCGCGTGCAGCACACCCGGCATCCAGAAACAGATTCCTGCCGAGACGCAATCCGTTGTTCTCCATTTATTTTTATGTGGCTCTTCAGCTTTGAAATTAAGCACTGCTGAGACGAAGCAGAGTTGAACCTGGCATTTATGAGCCATGAAGGTTTCAGTCGTCACCGTCTCCTAAGACACTTGTGCTACTTCATCCCGTGGCATTAAACTTGGATGCCAAAGCCCAATTCTCAGAAATTGCTGCCGAGCGGAGCGAGCATGCCAGTCTGAAAGCACAGCGTGGAGTGTCCAGACTTGAAATGAAGTGGGCAGGGGGTAGCGGTTCGAAAGCTAGTTTAAGCTCATTTTGGACAGCAGGATAAAACGTAGAGGTATGGGGCCATATTTCATCCTGGCTGTGATTTTTCTTCTTCTTCTGTAGCAAAGAAAAGAGGTTTGCAGGGAAGGCATGGAAGAGAGCGTGGAGGCTCTACAAGGCTCTGCGTACGTCCAGGACAACGCTCTTCGCTGTCACCTATCATTAATGAACGCCGTTGGGTAAGGAGCCGGAGAGCTATTTGCCACACAGCTTTTCTTTCGACAAAGCTTAAGTATCAATCATCTACAGAGAGAGGGGAGACAATTTTAAGTCTTTTTACAGAGCATTCGATTTAACTCAACCATCCTACGGAAAGCCTGGACTGGAGGCTGGGAGGTGGTTCTCCTTACCCAAGCAAAAGGTGGGGGGGGCTTGGGGCAACTTCTGGATGGGTTACACATTGCTGGTTGGTAGTAAAATCACCTATCGGTCTGGTGAAAACACCAACATTTGCTTTTTTTCACTGTTAATGGGAAGAGAGGAGAAAAGAGAGCTGTGCAAATGAGCCAGAGCTATTAGCTACTACCTGGCCTACCATTTGGGCAAAAACAATTTGCGGAGGTTCTTGTGTTTCTCCTTGGGGTTTTTGGTTTCTGAACTCGTTAAGTAGCAATGAAGCAGGGGATGGAGTGACAAAATGAAAACTCAGGAGACATTTTCAAAGGCATAAGATAAAGTAGGTGGGGGGATATCTTTTAATAAGACGACCGATAGGACCTGCTGATGAGTTTGCTGGCTGGCGGTGCTTCAGGCCCCAGGTCTCACCATGAGTTAGAGGTGGGCTGAGCTCCCAGTATTCCCCATTGCAAGGGTGGCTGGGACCAGCAACACCTCCCCGAACTGTGTCTGCAACACAGATAGCCCCAACGCCCTCGGTCCCACGATTCTGGGGCTCCAGTCATCGCTCTATGGCCAACACCGAGGTCAGGTCCACGACGCCCTTGGAGGGCTGTTTTCTCCTCGGTGACTCCAGCAATGCAGTGACAAGCTCTGCGCTAGAGACGTCTTAGGGCAAGTAAGATCTGCCCCCAAACAAAAGAGCAAGATCCCACAGGGAGATTCACGATCGGACCTTTCCCTCCTCCTCTGCTTCTCGATGTTCCTGGGTCCCCACTCAGACCTTCTCATGCATCTCCCAGAAGCCACATCTGCGGGGAACCAAGCCAAAAGACGCTGCCAAAAGTGCTTCTGGCCACTCTGGCTCTAACAGAGAGGGTAACGACCTGCTCCTCTTTATCACCCTGCTGCTGGCGAGAAGCCCAGGGTGCAGCTCTACGTGCACACAACCTGTAGGACCAGGGCTTTTCTGAGCTCACCCCACCAGTGATGACCAGTGATGCCACGGGAGGATGGGATTTAATCTCTCCTGGTCCTCATGCTGACCCCTGAATTTAGGTTGGAAGCAGAGTTTTAAGCAGGGAGGTCTGGCTTGTGACAGCTGATCAAAAAGCATCGTTGTGATGGGGAATATAAAAGCAGAGCATGGAGATAACTCTGGTGTCTGCGTTTCTCCAGCCGTCCCACCGGCAGCTCGCTGACTGTTTTATCGGGTCTGCTTTCCAGGCTGCAGCCACAATGTGCCTCGGACAGTGTGACTGGCAGTATTTCCATTCACATGTTCCCTGGGATCCCTGCTCCCACCAGAAATCATTTCCACTTCTCCTTAGAAGAAAAAAAAAAAAAAAAAAAAAGAAACGCTTTGAACATTTTTCATGTCAGAGCTAATTCTGCAGCGCTTCCCTTTGGCTAACATCCGCCGTTTCCACACTCGGCGTGGAAAGACAACATTTTAATAACGGAGGCGAGATGCATCCACCCCTATCAGCACATTAGCACTGTTTGCATGGAGATAACGGATGGTAAATTGTTGTTTCGGCTTTAAACGTTCCCTCGCAGCAGTTGTACATCAGCTGCAGGATTTTGCTTGTGCTCCGTCTGCAATCGCAGCGCGACAAGGATCGTTGGTCTCCGTCGGATCCTGCCTGCGCGTCTCTTCTCCGAGCCCCCGGAGATGCCCGGGCTCTTCTCTGTCCTGGGGGCTCCAGAGGTTGTAGGACTTTTTCTCTGGGAATTGGGGAAAATCACGTCGCCTGCTCTTGCTTCAGCATTTGTCCTTATCTGATGTCCCTGGTTGGAGGAGGGAGCAGGGCTCAGCCTTGTTGTGGGCACAGCCAGTGCCCCCTAAAACCATACCCTGTCCCAGAGATGGGATAGAAGTGAGGGTCTGCCAAAGCCCCCTCTAGCTATTAGTGGTGCTCCTGCTCCAAAATCTCTTCACCCTAAACTTAGGGTGATTTCCAGGCTCGGTTGAAGCAAGTTGCTATGACCCAGAGCAACCAGCCCGACGTGTCACCCAGTATCAATCAAACCAGCACATGCTGGCCCACCTAGAGTCCTGTGGTCTCCTTCACAGGACGTGGTTTGGTTTTGTGGGCATGGTGGTGTTGGGTTGACGGTTGGACTCGATGATCTTAAAGGTCTTTTCCAACCTAAATGATTCTTCGATTCTATGATTCAACACCACTGACACTGGTCCTGGGGGCTCTGGTGACTGTCCCCCTGCCCCCAGACCAGCCCCACCAGCTTTTCAGGTGCTGACCTTGGTGGAGCGACCACCTGCCAAGAAGCTGGGAAAATACATCAAACCTGCAATGTTTTTACAGCACATTTCAGGTTCGACTGGCTGGAACTTAATTTTCTTTGGGTCAGCAAAACCCCCAGCCGACGAAATGGCCCACGTGTTGTGGGGAAGGAAACGGCTTTGACGAGAGTTCCAAGTCTGGCCCAAACCCTCAGGCTTTGCTCCCCCTTTGCATCCTCAGCTGCTTCATGCACGCATGAAGACAAACATGATTTTCGGGAAGAAAAGGTGCAACATTTCTGGGTTCGACCTTGAACTCCCTTTGTGTTTAGGAACCGACTTGAATTTCACTCAGTATTTTTGTATGAATTTAATATATATTTGTTTTCCAGAATTTTTTTTTTCACCCAAAATTGGCAAGAAAACATTCAATTTGCTTCTAATCAATTTCCCTGTGATTTTTTTTTTTTTTTTTTTTTTTAAGTTGCCAAAAATAACTCACAGATGTTCGTGGCATGAACAGAAGTCTCCCCGGCCTCCCTCCTCCTCCATCTCCCCCCCTTCCTGTGCCCTGCGGGAGGGTGCAGCACCAGCCGCCCCCGGTTATTTCCACCCACCCGGGTTACGCGGTGACATTGCAGCATTAGTGGCTCCACGGGCCACTAATTGCGGGTGCAATTATTCCCATCCTTGCTACATCTTGCAATGCCTCCCTCCTCCTGCGCTGGCACCAGCTTTGAGCGAAATCTTCCCCAAATGATTCCCAAAGCTTTGCCTGCGTCACCCCCGCGGGCAGCGTGAGCAGCCCCAGGACTCGCGTGGGTCCGTGTCCCCCTCCCGGCTGGCACCGATGTCTCTCCGTCTCAGCAGAGACGGTTTTTCACCTCCTGCCCCTCCTTGCTGGTAGGCAGCAGATCGGAGCTGGGTTTCCAGCCAAGCACAGGGCATCTGAGCCCCACCGCTCTGCCGACCCCCCCAAAAAACATCCCCCCATTTCTTCCAGCTTACGGCACGGGACCGGTGAGCTGGATGTGCGGGCACAGACAGCCTGGCATCGCAGACAGGAGCAAGGGCGGGGGTCAGGAAAATGCATGTGTGCTTTATTCATGGATATGTTTGAATATTGACATGTACAGAAGAGATAAGCACAGGTTATACCCCAGTAGTACAGGCAGACATCAACCATCCTCCCCTCCGTGCACGCACACACACACGCACACAGCCTTTAGCATCACCCTGCTACCTATGGGGTTATTGCTCCAGCACCGGCTCCCCGCCGCGGTGTCTCCCTCCCTGCTCCCATTCTGGCTTCGATGACAATGTGGTATTTGTACGTACACAATATTTCACGGGCTTTCGGGACTGCTGAACCACTGGGAACGGTGCTGAGCAGCTGAAAAAATAGAGTTCAGTGGCTACAGAAAGTTTGGCTGGTTCTTTTTTTCTTTTTTTTTTCTTCTTTTTTTTTTTTTCCCATGACTCTTCTTTGTGCTTATGGAAGTCCCCAGGTATGAAGTAATTGCAAAAAAAATCGTCTCCCTTTCTCTCTCTTGGCTCGGTCAGTCCTTTGCCTTTACAAGCAGCTGCTATGACTTTGGTGGTTAGTCAAGAGGCTTAAAAAATGAAGATCTGTGGTTCACGTCGCAGAGTTCAACGGAGATGGAATTTCATTTAAAAAAATTACTGACTTCTCACAAGGGAAAAGAAATGGCCTGTGCACGCATGTGTTTATGGGTGGGGAGGAATGTGATCAGGTTTTCTTCCTCCAAAAGGACTGCTCAAAAGCCATCCTTTTTTGCAAAGTTTGATTCGTGAACAGGCTTGGAGGGAGAATTGACATATTAAATATTGGCAAAAAGGATTAAGTGATCGGGAAAAAGTCATGCAGGTTTGGGGATTATTTTTTTTTTTTTTAATTCTGCGTAATATGACTGCCCATCTGAACGCCCTGGCTCTTTCCTGCTGGGCGAGAGGCTCCTTGCTCTGTGCCTTCCTCGCTTCATTTTGAAGCATCCCCAGACTGCGGGGAACCCCCAGGGGCGCAGACCTGGCGTGGGGCAGTACTTGAAGGATGCTGTATCCAAACTCACGGCACAGGACAAAGGCTGAGGACAGAGAGTGCATCTTCAGACCTGCAACCTCAACTCCACGGATGCTTTTGAGGTCCCTCAATCAAGGGCATGGGGAGGAAGCCCCTCTAGCAGACACCCATTTACACTAACTCACTGCAGTTTTCGCAGGGATCCCAGCAGACCGCTGCCATGGTTTTTGAGCTTCTCATGCAATGCCTCTGTGATATGATCCATGGTAGCTGGCTGTCACCTTCCACAGCCTCGGGGCACATTTGGCTGTTCCTCAGCCATCCTTCCAAAAATGAGGACTTGAGAAGACACTGCGATGGGAATTGAGGGTCTCGTTGGCCTGTGATGCTTAGAGACAACTAACAACCTAAGCAAGATATAAATCCAGGGGACATGATGATGTCTCTCACTGAACTTCTTAAAAATCCTTCAAGACAAATCTGCCAGAAAGTGTAATCAGACCATTGGTCCTGCTGTGGGACATGGTAATAGACCAGGTAACCTCTGGAGGTCTCCTCCATCCCCTCTAGTCTACGAGCAGGGTTCTCCACATCTATTTTTCACAGCATACCAGTCCTAAGGGAGAGCTGAAGTGGGGTTGCCAGTCATCCTGACCACCTGAAAAAAAGTCTAACTCTGCTGGCTCTCAATCAGGGAAAGAAACAGCAAAGTGGCATTTCAACATCACCGCCAGTGAGTTACGGGAGACACAGGAATGGAGCCACAAGAGACTGCAGGAGTGGGTTCTTCTGGAAAGCAGCTGACACTTGCATGCCCATCCTACGCAGAGACTGAGCAAGATTAAAGGCTGGTGGAGACAGACTTCCCAGAGCGGGATGTGTAGAAGAGGAGGGCATGACCACAGGACTTGAAGGGAAAGAAGCAGAAGAAGGCAATTCACAGCATGACCTCGTGATGTTGAGGTAGTTCCTTGCCTTTGAAGGGCTGAGCATCAGGGTTTAATCCCTTTTCTCACCTATGGCTCAGAGAAGACACGTTTTGCAGAGTTGAAGCTAGTAATTGTGTCGCTGGGTGCACCCATGGCTCCACGGTCTCTCAGAGGACACCAACGGCCTGGATGAAGGGGAGATGTTCACAGCAACTCAGTACACGTCCGTGGCACTTTGAAGGGAGGTAAGAGACTTTCCTGCCTGTCGCGCTACCTCCCTGCCTGCTTTTCTCATCGGGGTGAGCCTCTTGGCAGTGAAGACCTCACATGCAAGTTTTGGTTCAGGGTGTGACCTGGCACCCTGCACGCAAGACTTGGATCTTGGCATGTTCCTTTGCATGGCCCTGGATTAGGACAACCAGGTGCTACAGCCCTGAGGACCTCGAGGAGCAGAGCTTTGGATAGGATGCAGGCCAGGATGATTTCTGTGCGTGTCTTTCTTACACATCCATGGGTGCTCAACTGAAAACCGGAGTGGTTTCATATTAGACCAAACCCCAAGAATGTTGCTGCAGTTTCTCAGCAAAATCTGAAGCAGTAAGCAATGGAAGGTGTTCTGCAGGGAGTGCGAATAAAAAGCGCTGGACTTTGCTGCATCAGCTGCTGCTAGGCCTTTCTATGGTTCCAAACACTAAGGAACTAACGACACTCCTTGGAGGAGCACAAACCAAGGAATAAATGGGCTGTTGCAAATACTCAGGGAGAATCTGGAGCTATTCCTCTGCCTCCCATGGTGGCCAGCCTGGGTAAGCATTTATCCTGGGAAACCTCACCCTTCCTTACCTTGACTTGATCTCACGAGCAGTTCAGCCCCCCAGGAAGGCACTGCGAGTCCTCAGCTCACCGCCTCAAGGGAAGACCCCCCAAATGCTCAGGTAGCCCAAGGTCACGCATCCGCCTCCCTGTGCCCCGAGAGACCAGAGAGACATTTGTCCTCACCCTCCAGATGGGCTCTGGTTTCAGCTCAGTCGAATGGGTCACTTCACCAGCCTTTGCTTAAACGACCTCTCGGCTGAGTAAATAGGACTTGGCAGGAGGCGATGTCCTTCACGTGCTAACCTGGACACAAGCGATTACCTCTGCCAGCTCTTCAAGGAGGGATACCGTAGCAATCCGCTCTACGCATGACATGATTCATGACTTGGCCTTTCCACAAATTGGCTGGATATTTATGTCCCCAGGGTGGTATCTAGCAAACCTTTTCTGTCCTATCTCTTCCTAGGAAAACTAATGAAATCGCCTGATTGAAGACCCTCTGCCTCTCTGCGAGACCAGCAGATCCACAGGTGGCACGTGAGAATGGGTTGTGTTGGGCTCACGTCGAGTCCTGCCCGTGGGCTCACACATTCATCCCTCATGGAGAAAGGTTAGCTTGGAGTGGGACAATATTGGCCTCTGGTCATTTGGATGTGACAAAAAAATACCTACCCCCAAACACTTCACAGGACCAGTGAGTAGAGATGCTAGGGTTGGGACACGAAGAAAGCCAGCTGTAAACAAAACGCAACACACGTGTTTCTTCCTGAACACCATCAATACATGACATATGTTTCTCTAAAAAGGAGGGCCCAAGGGGTAGGTGACAGCTTGGACATGCATGCTGTTTGCATGCTGGCCGTGGTTTCAAGCAGGTGGATAATCCCCGCCAGCCAGTTCGTAGCGTGGTTACTTGGTCCACCCCAGAGGTGCTTCAGAATCCTCTCCGGTGAACTAAACCAACCACCTTCTCACCAGTGCTCTGGTTTCTTCAGTCTGAACCAGGTGGGCTGCCCTTCAGGTCCTGAGCAGCCCTGGAGACGGTCTGAACTCCACATTGCTTGACGTGTCCTGTCAAGAGCCCCCCAACGTGAGTTGGGGCTTTGGGAAACATCCTGACAGCTCATCTATCAAAAGTCTTTCACCTCTTGGCTGGGGCAGGCAAAAGCATTTCCTTTGCAGCTCTCATTTCTTGGCTCAGCTCTCTCCTTCACCTTTTCCAAGGGAATTGTCCACGGCTCCGACCCCATCCGCAGAGAGCTGGAGAGACAACAACCAAGCTGTGGGGTGGAAAGGTGGCCAGGACCAAGAATGAGCCGGTTGTCGACAACGCTGATTGTATAAAATCAAATAAATTGGCAGACGGATGAGGAGGAGGAAGGGGTGCCCACACGCTCGCCTCTCCTTCCCATCCCCTC
>JANXJC010000055.1:45981122-46052193 GCA_027564655.1 Leptodon cayanensis
CTGGTTGTTTTGTAAAGAAACCAACACAAAGAGAGTCTCTGCCTGGCGTGTGCCCGCCCTGCTTCACATCACGAAGACGCTCAACGCGGCAAGAGCGGGGAGAAGCCACATCTGCCGCGGAGAAGCTGCCCGGCGGGAGGGAGCTGCTGGGCTGGAGGTCCCTGATGAGAGACGAGTGGAGCCCCGCAGGAGCCTCTCCTCTCCAGCCACCTGCAAGAGAAAGGAGGTAGCACGGGGTGAGCCACCACGCTTGCCCCCCACCTTGGTCCCTGGGAGGATTTAGGGCTTGGGGACCGCGCAGCCTTGCTACGCATGCGTGTGTGCAGAGGGAGAGCCAGGGCTAGTCTCAACAGCCCGGCTCTTAATCCAGAGGTCAGTTCAGCTTTTTTTTTTTTTGGAGATGGTGGTGAAGGTGGGGGTAGTAGCACCGTGGCGTACGGCAGGGTCACCTCGTGGGCATGGCACTGGGCGTGCAGCCCACAGGTTTGGACACTGGTTGGAGGTGTCTTTGGGTGGGGGTGGGTGCCTGGATGCCCACTCTGGTCAATGGAGATCCATGCAGCTTATGGAGCCGCTGCTGGCCAGCAGCTTGACCTGGTGGGCTCTTCAGGTGGAGGTGTCCCCTGGGTGTTGAATACATCTCCATGGGGCTGGTAGATGTTTCGCCAAGAAGCAGCTGGCAGCCAGGTGGCTTACTCCAAAATACAGTGCATGTGTTTACGTGAGTGACTCCCACCCTAGGTGCCTACCCCCTGCAGGCAAACTGCACCCTTCTCCTTTTCCAGTGCATTGAAACTGTGGCCAAAAGTTTGCTTTGCTAGAGACCTCTATTTGCGTTAGTTGATAACTGAGCTAATTCAGAGCCAAGGCTCTGCACTGCTGTGAAGATGGGAAGCAGCTGGACTAATCAGCCCGACATAGAATTCCTCGTCAGGTCTAGGGGCACCGACCTCGTTAAACATTGAACAGGATCTGGATTTGAAGTTGAGTCCGAAATCAAGACCCAACTGCCTGGTTTCTCCTGCAGTGTCAGCAGGGACCATGCTCCAGTAGCACTTCCCCCTCAGCAGAGGGATGTGCTGCTGTCACACGGAGGCTGGCGATGTGGCAGGGCCACCCTTTACTGCAGTTGCTCTCTCCAGCTTCCCACGTGCTGGTGGCAACAGCAGTTGGCTCTCTGGGCTGGACTGTCAGTGATGAGGGAGGTTCACAGCTTCTCCATCACTTCCAGGACAAAGTTCTCAGTGCAAGGTCTGGACCTCAAGGCCACCACTTGGGTTGCACTAAGGTCTGGGGAACACCAGCTGGAAGCAAATCGTCCAAATCCCCTGGGCGCAAAGTTTATGGCCTGATGAAAGGGTGTCCGTGCTGTGCTTGGCCACCAGTGCCCTGAAAAGCAGTGAGGGAAGCTGAGGCAACATTTCTGTAGCTCCCACCTGCTGCTCTGTGAAAACAGAGCAGAGGACGGCGAATCAGATGTTTTCCCAGCAAAAGAAACAGGGAAGAGGTATAAAAAAAGCCCATGTGTGGAAGCTCTCTGAAGGTATCAGCTAGGCCAGTGCAAAGCCCACTCTCAGTCCCTTGGAGTCTAGTTAACTGACAGCTTCTGTTACCTGAATGTTCAGCAAATCAAGGTCATTGTCAATTATTCAATAGTAAAATAATTCAATCTGAAAATTACTCTGGTGGGTGGCAAATCAAGGTCATTTCTTTTTACTTAAAAATAAAATATTTAATGCCTGCTACTGCCATCATCAGTAAATTAATGTGTTATTTGTTTTAAAATAACTTCAGTTTAATATAATTTTGATACTAACAATTTGCTGACGACTAGAACCTTTCATCTGAAATTTTCCAATGTTTAGCAAACCTTAGTCAGTTAAGCCTCTACGTTATGACCTCCGGGATCCTCATCTAACAAGGGAGGAACGTGTGTCCCAGGCAGCTGAAACGCTCATCTGAAGCTGTGCGGCTGCCTTGTAGGAGGGTAAGGAGCCAAACCAGAGGTCCTGGCTCCCCTTCTACACCCCTGAAAAGCCCATGGATTTCTTCTAAAAATATCCCATATCTCTCTGTAGCACCCATGAAAGAAAAGAGAAGGTGACCAACAGGCAGGAGGTCAGAGTCAGGGATAGGAGAATGTGGCCCTGTGCTTGATGTTGGGGAAAAATATGTCGGGGCACGAAGGAGAGGGTGAATCAGGGACTCCAAGAGGTGGACGAGAGGTTGGATGTCTGCACGTGGCTGAACTGACACAGGTGGAAGAGGGAGCTGAGGTGAGGAGGGCTGGAGGGCATGGAGGAGGTATAGACACGGCCAAGCATCTCTCAGGGCCAGGTCAGCCCTCTCCTACCTTGGTGGGCTGGAGGTGCTCGAAGATGTTCTCTCTGAGGGTCGCCACGGCTCTGTTGGCATTTCGCTCCTGCTTGTACATCTGTGTGGTGGGGGGGATGGATGGGGCCACAGCCGCATTCAGGTAGGTCCCATTGCCAAAGGCCAGAATGGCATTTTCTTTGTGTGGGGAAGAGAAGAAAAGAGCCATCAGGGCAACGTTGCCAAGGGAAAGCACACACATCCCTTCTCCAGCCTCCTTTGACTGCATCACCCAAATGCATGCCCGAGAGTCTTCAGAGCTCCTCTGTTGAAAGCACAGGGAGCTGGACACCTACAGACTCTTGAGGACCAGGGCATCTTCACACCCTCATTCCCAAGAAGTCTCACCAGTTTGTGGGGGATGCTGCCGGAGCAGCAATGTGCCGGGCAATACTTACGGAGACAGATATTGTCAGTGAAGAGATGCAGAAAGGTCTCGCACTCTTCCTGCCTGTTGCCGCTGGCATTGCACGTGCACCAGGGAGCTATGCTGGAAGTTGAGTTGTCAATGTAGTTGGGTGTGATGGGGCTGCCTGCCGGGAAGGATGGAGAAGTGTTACCGCAAGACTGGTACTTCGAGAAGGGACAATGATTTCCCTCCTTGCTGCTCTCTTGGGTTGCTCTGCTTACAGCCTCAGCTGAGCCCTGCTGTGACGGCAGCATGAGAAAATCCTTCAAGTGCTGGTGTCACAGGTGTTTTTTGCTGCTGGGGAGGAGAAGAGGGGCAGCCGTAGCCCTTTTGTTCACCCCACCACCAACAAAGCCTTCAGTCAATTAAAACGTGCTATCAGTCCAAGGAATGGGCAGCTCCTGGGAAATCAGGTTCCCTAATAACGTTCAAAAACAGCATGTGAATGTGCGTAAAGGTTTCCACGCTGTCATTGAAAAAGCCAAACTCAATCTCCGGAATGGTCAGAGACAACAAAGGAAGGATTAAACCAGAATGAAATCTTGACCCCAAAAACTGTCAATCTATTCCATCCGTCAGGACAGACTAAGTTCAATGGCCATTGGCTCTTCTCTTTGAACTCTGCATGTGCTTGTGCTAACTGCTGCCAGCTGGGTCTCTGCAGCATCTGAAAACCCAGTTTGACGTCCTCTGAAATCAGCAAGATGGCAGTGGAAAGTTGATTTCCAGTGGCATCACTGGTGATGGCATCAGGGAACCCCTGACAGAGCAGATGCCCTGGGACAGCCTATCTACTTCCACCTGAGAGAGAAGCTGGGATCTTGCAGCAGCCCATGGTGCATGTTTTTTCTCCCTCCGCTGCAGCTATCCTAAAGTTACCCCATGCTCATGGGTTAGGCTCCTTTTCTAGTCACTGCAGAGAGAAAGCCCAGCATCTCCCTGAGATCCCAGTCTCAGCTCTCCACCTTACTGTCCTCGTAGCTTTTAGCTGGCCGGAGTACGAGGAGATGTTTCCCACCCAGAGGAGATATTTCCCCCCCAGAGGAGATATTTCCCACCCAGAAAGTGGGAGAGAGACCAGCAGACGGATGCAGCCTCTTACCTATGATCCCTGTATACGCCAGCAGACAGGCAGCATAGCTGTCCCTCTGGCAGCCGCTCGCAGCCTGCAGGGACGGCTGGCAATTAAACTGGAACTCAGCGTAGCGTGACCTGATGGAGCGAGAGCACAAAATGGGACGTATTAGCACAGATATTCGGGGCAAAAAGGGACATAATAGCACACTGGTGGTGTTTACGGAAGGGAACGCGTTTGCAAAATCCTGTGCTGCTGGAGATGTTGCTAAATCAGTTCGAATGAATGTCATTTTATACTCTCCCGCTGCCCCCAACAAACCCAGAAGTGGGTTTTATCCCTTTGAGGTGAGACATGAATAGGTGCTCTGGTTAACATTTTACAGCTTCCCCTGGGACTGCGAGAAAAGTCCCATCTTGGAAAAAATGTTTGTTTTCTGATGTGTGAAGCTGGCTTTCATTGGAAGAGCTGTTGCAGCTAACAAGGGAATTCATTCTGTATTGCCGTTATCTGACTCTTGGGTAATAACTTCCCCTAGAGACCTAAGCCTTCATTTGGGGGCTGATTTGCTGGAAGAGGGAATCACTCTGGTCCAGTTCCTCTCTCTTCAAAGGTTATGCTCTAAATGTAGATGAGGTCAACTTCAGATTGAGGGAAATGCCCAAAGGCTCAGCTATGAAATTCTCAAGCCATCACCAGGGCATGCTGCCACACCGTGCTGCTCCAAGCAGGAGAAGGTTGGACTCCTGGCGCCTGTGGAGCAAGAGGTGCGTGACATACAGCTCTGACCACAGACCGCTCTGCCTCGGTTTTCACCCTGTCTCGGTCAAAGCACCAGACCACTTAGCGCAAAGCAGCTTTGAGTCACACACTGGGCTTGTTGGGACTGTCTGGGCCATGCAGGGAAGTTGGTGCAGCGTTCAGACAGATTGGCAGATTTCTCCTGGCATGGGGCTCCCCTGCTACCTTGGTCGGATAAACTCTGTAAATCATGCTGCCAACCAGATATTTGCCACCTAATTCTTTAGGGATGAGTCAGTTGTTGGCACATAGGCATCTAGTGGTAGTTTGGACATTGTAGGATATCTAAGACATCCACATGGGGCTTTCAGGTAGGACATAGGACCTGCTGGACATTCAGATCCATCTAAACAGGCATCCCATGACCAGGGAAGAAGGCATCTCACATGACATTTGAGCTGCTTAGGAAACTGAAGCAAGCACTAGCACTGCCGACACGTGAAGACAGGGCCCTTCAGATGACAACCTGCGGTGTCTGAACTGTGAACTGGGTACCTCAAATGTTTACTCTGCCTGGGCAATCTCAGAAAAACTGTGCACGTTACTCCTCCCAGACAGCCTCTCTCTTCCAGACATTTTGTCGGTGCTCCTGGTCCGTGTCAGCACTCCGACTTGCGCTTTCCTGCCCACTTCTCTCCTCCTCCCCAGTCTTCTCCTTTTATTTCTCTTCTTCGTTCCCATGTTTGCCCCATACCAACCCCTTTCTTCTGTGCAAAGCACAGGCAAACTCTTCTTGCCCGATTTTTTGAGGCATTATTTATGGGAGGGAGGTACTGATTGCAGGTTTTGCATGATTCCTCTTCGTAGACCCCACCCCTGCAAGCTGGGAAATTCAAGGGGTTACAGCTGTGGAGAAGCTGCAAGAGGACTAAGCAGAGCAGGCAGGGTTAGCCCTGGAGTATTTTACTCTATTTCTTTAAAGTGCCATGATTTGTTCCTGGCTCTGCTTATGGTTTCTGCACTGCTAGCTTTGACCGGGTCACACGTCAGCCCCTTGCTCCCGCCATGTCTCTAGAGGATGTTTTATATTACATATTCAGAGACCAAGGAACCAGATAATTAACAGCTGTGCTGCTTGCAGGAAACGGTTTCCAGTCTCCTGGGAAGCAACACTCTCCCCTTTGAACCTCTTCTTCCCTGCTGGGGCCGCTTGTCTTGTTAGGGAGAGGGCAGTACCCCTCCATTTCAGATTCCCTGGGTAGCCGGGTGAAATCTGAGCAAGAGCCAGTGTGGCTCAAGGGCTTTGCATCTTTCAGAGTCAGCTTCAGATGTATAGCTCTGTTGTTCTCCTTCATCCACGTTTCTGGGGTGCGGAGGGGTGAGGGTGTTAGTACCCATCCATCCTTCCAAGAGGACGCTGCTGCTCTCACCTCCCTTTGTGAAAAGACATAATTTTTTCATTGTAATTTAAAGACGACGTGCTGATTGGGGGTGGCCGCTGGAAGTTCAGCTGAGGAAGTCCCGAAGCCCACAATAATTAGAGACTGGGACAATACTGGGAGATGTGTCCTACACTTGCTCTTATGCTCTTCTCCAGGTGTCTGCTCATGGCCACAGCTGCACGTAGGACACCGGGCTGTGACCACCACGTTTGGCGCAGTTACGGTTGCTCTTATAGTCTTACATCTCTTACTGACAGATGGGCTCCACGCCTGAGAGCTGTATGCAGATTAATCTTCTGGAATATCAAAGACTTTTTGAGAAATAGAGGGGTGAAAATAGCACAGCTGAGGGAAAAACACTTCAGGGGTCTGCCTGTGAGTGTGCACATTGGGATGGGTCTGTGTATGCATGGGGCTTAAATGGAAGCAGCGGAGAAAACCAGCCTGGCCACATGCTATGTGGTAAACTAGAGTGACAGCTGTGACTCTGAGACTCCTATTGCAATCACTAGAACATCTAGCCTTGCAGCAGAAGGGTATCTTTTTTATACATATGATTAATTTTGCTAATAAAATAAGAAAGCCATGGGTTTAAGGTATCTACGAGTGCCTGTGGCTGTTAAGATAGCTTGGGTGATCCCGTAGAATGCTTGGGCTAGGGGAGATAGATAGACAGTGAAGAGACAGATTGGTGAAAGTGGCTGCAAGCACCCCAGCCCACATCCCTGCTTAGCTTGCACCTTCCTGGAACTCTTTCCATAGCAAGTCTGTCTTTAGGACCAAAGCCAAAAACCCATAGAAAAGGTCTAAAAAAACTCCGGCACAAACTTCTCACATCTTCTGTCTGTTAACACCTCCTGTCTAGAGTACGAGCCAAGGACATGGGTCATGGGAAGGAGCCACTCAGGCAATGGCCTGTGTGGGTGGGATGGGTGCCGCCGGACAGGATCCTTCAGGCGGGTGCATTGGCTCCGGTCACTGGGCTGTCACCGGTGGATGAACCCCCGGCTTGTCCAAGGGACAGCTTTCCATGTCGGCCACCCCGGTGCGCGAACGTTACCTGCAGACGTAGTTTTCCCGGCAGGAGTCCAGAGGCGCCAGGCAGTTGGGCTTCTCCTTGGACTCGTAGGAGCAGGCAGGAACGATGGTCTGCCGCCGGCGTTCGGCACAGGCTGTGTCGTCGCAGGGGCAGAAGAGGAGCTCGTGGGTGTACTCGGGTGGCACGCGGTCGAAGAACTTGCGCAGAGCCTTGTGGCACTTGGAGCGGTTGCAGGTGTCGGCCCGGGCCAGGCGACGGATGCAGAAGGAGACGTACTCCGTCCGCAGCCGCTGACACATCTCGTCCACGTTGCAGGCTTTGGCAGCGTCCAGACACCGGTTCACTTGGGTCACCTCGTTCTCAGACCCTGCGGGGTGGTGGGAGATGGTGATGGGGTTTTGGGCTCACCTCCCCGCCAGCAGCACCACCCTATGCTGAGACCTTCCTCCCCATCCTGCTCCCATCCATGGCCACCTCGGGGAGACCATCTGGCAGTGGCCAGGACGAAGTCCACATTTGCCCTCTGTGTCCTGGCAGGACCAAATCACCTTTCCCTACTCACCTTTCCCAAGAGGTGCCATGGCCACACAACAAATTTCACACCCCATAGCTTGCTCCACGAAGATCCTACATTTAATAAAATGAAGCTTTGCTCTACCCTGGGCATCTCATATCACTTTACTAACATGAATTAACCAAGTTGAGGCCTGAGAAGACAGCAGTCATTAGAAAGTACATCTATTTAGGGCCATGACTGAACCCACCAGGGCGATGGGATCTCTTCTAATGGACCTTCTTTTTCCAAAAAGTGTTCAAGATCAAGCACTGAGTCAGTGGCAAAGCTGGGTCTCCTGATACATGGGTGGTCTGCGCTAATTCTCGCACCCCAGACCCTCTACCCTGTGCAATGAGTTTCCTCAGGGCTCCGGAGAGTTGAGTCTAGCTTTGGCAGCAGCAGCGTTATGTTCATCCCAGGACCTCCTCAGCTAAATGAGAGCTCTCTGGGTCTTAAAGCCCCAAAACAATGCTCTGGCTTCCCCCATCCAGACCAGTCCTGCCCACTATGCCCACGTCCTAAGCAGTGACAGTCCCTTCACGGGATGGGGCTCAGAGTTATCATCCAACCTGATGCCCCCGGGACCCTGATGCTGCCTGTATATGAACACACGCGGGTCTCTTCCCACACCCTTTGCAAGGTTACCCCTTCTCTGGCTTCAGCGAAATCGTTCTGCGTTTCCACCTTCTTAAACAAAAAGGGGAAAGAAAGTCGCAGATTAGCAGTCTGGGTGGGAGAGCAGGGGCGTGCTGCGGGGATGCAGGGAAAGTGGAGGAAAACTTGCAGCAGGGGGAACAATCAGGAAAATAAAGCAAAAACTGAGGTGATGGATGAGAAATGCACTGTCTTCGGTAGGCAAATAGGGGTCTCACGGGTTTATATGCCAACGACCTCCTCTGCGAATGTGGGGAAAGGTGTTTGTATAACACTGGTTTTAGGGCTCCTTCAAAGATGGATGGGGCTCTGTTTTATAGAGCAAGGAAATGCTACAGAATCCCTGGTAGGAGTCAGTCGAGACATTAGGCTCTGTCTGATCGGACAGATAAGATGAGGGTCCTCGAAGCGTGAGAGAGAAAATGAATTTGAAGCCATTTTTCACCTCTCTGAATTAAGCCTATGACCTGAAGCACACTAGAAGGACTTTCTCCCCAGCAGAGAAGGATTTTTTCACAGAGGAAAAATCCCCAGAATGATAAATTTCCAATGCAGAGTCAAGCCCTATCTTTGGCCGGGAGTTAAAACCAGCCAGTCACTGCTGACAAGTGTTAAAACATTGACAGTCTCTCTGAGCAGCTCAGAACCAGCTGCCCTCCTTCATTTTCACTGACATTATCAGATGCTCCTTCTCTGAGCATTTATTTTTCCCTTCCTGTTGTCCCCACTGCTTACAGTGAGCTGGAAGTCAAATTCCAAGTTCTGCACTTATTTTGTGATGGGTGAAACTTTTGCTTGGTGTGTTCCCACCACGTAGGTATTTTCCTTTAAAAATGCCCAGAGATAATACTGTTAGAGCATCGGTTTAGGCTGGGGAGCTGTCAGCAAACATGAAGGAAACAGTTACTTGGAAGGGTTTCATTACCCATTCAGCTAATGAATCACAGGGAACACGCTAGCTTTTCTCCTCTTCCCACGCAACAACAGAGGATGTGCTTTTTTAAATCACCGCTACAATTAGAGCGGAGGGATAGAATTCTGTTTGTACAGTTTTAATAGTGGCCATATATTGCTTATGTAAAATTGGGTTAAAAATACCTGTTGCTCTGACTTGGCACACGGTCGTGGGGATGTCTTATGTTTCAACAAGTTCTTGGGAATTTTTTTTTTTTGGCAGATTTGAAAAAGGATCCTTTGGCAATGCTGACCATATGATCCTGGGCACTGGATAGGCACAGGCTGGCAGGTCATAAGTTATGTTATAGAAGGTGTTGATGAGTATAAATAGGGAAAAAAAGTTAAACCAAGAAACTTCATGTCCCTAGGTGGATGCTGAGTCCTTTGGTACATATTCCTGCTGTTCTGGGCCCATTCGCTTTGCTCCCCAGCCGGTTTCAGTCTGCTTTAAAAACCTGACAATGCATTAACCATGCGTAAAAATCCCCATCCTCCCCATCCCTAGATTTTGCCGTGCTCTGAAGAGCCCTCTAGGACTTTCAGCAAAAGGGGAAAAACTCTAGTAAAGAAGGCCATGACCCGGCAAACAGCTTTGTGCATGCTTCACTTTCCATGCTCAAATCAGTCAAGTGGAGTCAATAAGAAGACGTGAGGTGCGAGGTCAGGGAGCACCCCCCTTCCTCTCGCTGCTCAGATTGTCGAGGGCTGATGGGTTAATTTGCTCCTGGACATTTTCACCTAACAAGTGCCTCACCATGGTGGGGACTGCAGACATCCATTGGCTGCAGGGACACGCTGCTCTTTACTTGCTTGGGTGCACTCTGGCTGTGGATGCCACCCCAGAGTCAGGTGCATATTTTGGGAAGAGCTGCAACAGGATTGCTGTTTTGGCACATCTGCCACAGACACACGAGGAGTACATTACCTGCTCCCAGACAGGTAGTTTCGTAACAATAATCAGCGTCAGTAAAGCTTCCCCATGGCTGTGGTGCATAAGCAGGGTCGAACGCTGTGACGTTGGTGATGGATGGCTTAATAGCTATTGCACTGACCTTTTAACTTCTGAGCCGGGGGTTCATGCCCTCGAGAGGGTTAAAAGGTGTCGGGCAGCTCTGCTCACATTATTAAGTGGTTTACACGATGCAGAGCAGAACACGGATCTGAGTCCTGAGGTTGCCCTCAGGGCATGGGGTTAAAGGCTGTGGCTGGGATCAGCCGGTACGTTGGGTTATTGACCTTTTCGCCTGCAGAGTTTGACCCTGTGACTGATGTGGAAGTATGTTCTCATACCTAACGATACCCAGGCAGCCCCTGCGCGGCAGGGTGTCTGCACGGCACAGGTCATCCACCTGCTATGGAGAACCAGCCCACCTGTGATGGCTCATTGGAAGAGGCTTTCCTTCTATGTCTCTCAGTCCCAACCCTTCACAGTATGGACATGAAAAAGGCAAAGAATGAAAATCACAAGTGCTTTTTCCTAGGACATGTTCTTCTACCAACAGTATAGCCCAGGAATCATAAGCAGCTCCTTGGAAAAAGGATTGCAAGATCTCACCGATGCTTTGGGAAAAGACCACAAAGGACTGCCTTGTCTGTAGCGCTCGATCCCACAGCCAGTTCCCCCCTGTTTGAACCAGTCTGTGTAAGAGCAGCTTCCCACCCACCTACCTGCGGTGATGGATGCCAGCCGGACGTAATCAAAGCCTCTGACGAACGGTTCGTAAGGGGAACTCTCCAGTACGTTCATGCCTGGGTTGAAAAGAGAAGTTAGTGAGCAGGCAGCTGAGGATCCTGAGGGATGTCCACGATGTACGAGGTTCAACAGATGCAGTGCAGGTTTGCTTGGTGGGTCCAAGGGGACACGTGCTCTACAGGCCATAAGTAAATGGATACTCAGAGTCACAGGAACTGACGTATGGCCATATCCTTAGAGAAGGGAATAGAATGTAACTGGCTTTTTAAAATATATCACAGTTTTGGAGTAGGACAGCCTCTCAGGGAAATGTTGAGTTTCAACCCTCTATAGCTCAAGACCTGGGCCCCTTGACAGGGATTACCGCTGATGACACCAGGCATGATGTAGCACAGGCTCTTGCTCGTGGGCAGAGTTCAAACTACCAGCTCCCTACGTACATGGAGCTTCCATCACCATTCTTGCTATTTTCTATATGTCCCTCCCTGGTTCAATGGTCCTCACCTGTTTCTAGGACACAGCCAGGGCTGTGCGCAAGGCTCTGTGTATAGCAATGCACACACCTTAATATTTAGTAACACCTCTCCCCTTCTCCTTGCCAACAGCCCTTTCTTACTCGGCGTAGAGCTAATGACCCACAGCTCCCGCAGAAACTTCCCCTCTTCATTTTTAAGTTGCTGGGAAGCTAATTTTATTCAATTGGTGCTTCCCTTTCATCCGCTCAATGGTCTGTAATGCCCCGTCATCCTGATGGATACCACAGAATATTATTGAAGCAAACAGCTCGGTATAATTTATTTTTTTTATTAGACATTTAGATGGATATGGACAGCAGCAGCAGATGTACTGGCTGGGATAAAAGGACTATCAAACCTCATGCTCCGGGCATATGCTGATCACCAGCTGCGGTCAGGAAGAAATGGCTCCCAGGGTACACAGCCCTGTGCAATTACCACAGGTGCATTACAAGGCAGCTTTACACCTTCATTGAAATATCTCGCATCGTTACTGACTGGAGAGGGGCCCATTTGTATGTTCCAGCATAGCAGTTTTATGTCCTGATGATATAGCACCTTATCAGAGAATTGTTATCAGGTTGTCATCATGTTATTGTGTCTCCAAATGGGAAGGTGGCTAAACACAGGCGTGCTCAAGAGAAGCTGAGTAAATAGTATGCTTTGTAAATTCCCTGAGCACACACTTCCACAATTGATTTTATAAGAGGGCTTCTAGGAAGCTTTTTACAGCCTCCTGGGTATGTATGACTGAGAGACAAAGCTCTACACGGAGCATGTGGATTGGCTTCCTTTCTCAGTCAATTAAACATGTTTAAGGACTCTGAAACACGTGACTGTTATGAAATATATTTCCCCGGGGAAATTAAGGCAAGGAAATCAAAGGTTTGGCAGTGTGAATCTGCCTTGCAAGTGAACTCAGTGCTTGAAAAAATGTGGGGCTCAGAACGTGACAGCAGAGGAGTAGGGCAGAGTCTTGGCAGCCTCCGCCAACAGCCCTCTCACAGTCATCCCCGAGATGGAGGTCCCAAACCGCTGGGTAGGAAGCCTAGCCATCCCGGCCATCCAGCACCCATCTCCTGCTCTGCACCTGGAGACCCACGCCTGGCCCCTGCCTGCTCCCAGCACTCTCTGCCATCACCCCACTGCTCTTCCAGCAGCGGTGCAGGAGCTGGGACTCTCTCCTGACACCACCGTCCTGCGCAGCCGTGTCGCAGATGAACTGCGTCCAAAGCTTCACGCCACGAAGGTCCGCGGGGAAGGAGTTGCCACGCAGCCTGTTAAGATGAGCAGAGAGGCTGGATTGCTACCTCTTCCCCAGGCTTCACTTCAATGCAAACGAATTCACCTGGCACGTAATTATGGCAAAAATTGGACCCTGGAAGGTGCTGAGATCTCCTCTTTGCCCAGCTGGTTCACAGCACCATGCTCTGCACCCTCCAAGCTGCGGCACCTGAAAGCTTTCCGGGAACTTGCTCAGGCAGTTCCCATTCTGGCAAGCCTGTGCATTATAGTCTCCATCCTCATTGTTTTCCTTGGCCTTTTGGCCTGTGTTATCACCCCTGCACCTTTCCTTTCAGCTTTCAGCCAGCAGTGTTTTATTAATCTATTTTGCAGCCCATGGCTGGAAGGTTCTGTTTTATTCCCCTTTTTAATTTTCATGGTGCATAAAATACTCACCAGCCTGACAAGGAAGAGTTATGGCCACTGAGGTGCACTTTTATGATGACTCTTAAAAAACGTCAAAATCCAAACTTACTAAATACTGGCTCTGGGAACACTTTAAATTCCAACTTGGTGTCACCAGCCCCAAATCTTCACTAACCCAAAGACACTGGTACATTTGAAAGCCTCCAAGAGAGTGATTTTTTTTTAAGTTCATGCTGTTTTTTCCTCAACGTCCATGCTTTGTATAGTGTTTCTGTAAAATCCATGGCTTTCATGGTCTTGGCTAACATACTTAGATGCAAAACATACCACACATTTCCCCAGCAAAAGGTCTGAAGGTATACTGGGAACATCACAAGAAAGAGGCCAGGTTAAAAAAAAGGAAGGAGGTGTCTCAGGTTTTCAGGATTGCTTTCCCCAAAATGTCATTACCGTGGGGGTCAGCAGGTCTTGAGAGGGAATGGGATACTACAGGGGTGACCTTTTTTTGCAGCCACTTTGGTGCTGGGGAGCTCTGTAGAAAGCCCCAGCAGAAGTTCCCTTTTAGGAAGATCGCCAGAAATGAGTACTCTGCTCAACTGACCTTCCATCAACGTGTGGTGGATGCTCCAGTAGACACTCAAGCAGTGCTTCTCCTTTTTCATGCCTCGCTTGCACTTGCAGCCGTATAACTGGCTGGAGAGCAGGGCCGTCACGGTGCTCCGGCACTGGTTCTTGGCATCGGGGCCCAGCTTGTTGGCTCCATTGCCTGCGATGCATTGCCGGAGGGTCCTGAATTTGGCGCTGCAGATGGGGTCATTGGTACAGGACTCACCGGCTTGAAGGCAGTCCCTGCTAGAGCTGACAGCTTCCGCCATACCTTCTGCAAGAAAACCAGAGAAGTGGCGTGAGGGTGATGGAGCAACCCCAGGTGGGAAATGAATTTTGTCTCCCGTGAGCTGGACCAGCCTGGGATGTCCAACTTCACGTGCAGAGATTGAAATCTCTCTTATCGCCACCCACTCTACAAGGAATGACCCTGCTTCTGAAGTCTTAAGTGGGCAGATCCCTCCCCAACAGGTCAACCGAAGGGTTTAAATGCCCAGGCTTGCCACTACTACTCATGGATTGCCCCCATGACGGGGAACACTGGCTGCTCGAGTGTGCTGCAGCACTGCTCAGCAGTGTTGCAGAGGAGCAGGAGTGGGTGAAAGGAGGTTGAAGGGATATTAAAGAGACAAGACACAACCTGAGATTCAACACCTCAACCCAACACTCTCTCTCCCATATTGCTGGGCCACCAGCAGCAGTGAGATGCATGTGATGTCGAGCTGAGGAGCCAGAAGGAAAGGTCACCTCTTTCCTGAAGACCGGGTTCTTCCTGATTTCAGAGAGTGACCCTGGATGAGGTCAGCCTGGAAGAAGGATCATATGTGGCAGAGACTTGACCAGTTCCTGGTGCTTGCTCTTTCCAGCTTGGAGCACAAAAATCTCTCCAAGCCCTTTGCTCCCCCAGTTCTTTATCTTATTTCTCCCATCTGATGTTAAGAGCAGACCAATGCTATGGAGACCCCCAGCCTTTCTTCCTTGCACACGATTTAACTCTGTGTACACCTCCCCGAAGCTATGAATGGCTCCGTGTGGAGTGTTTTGACATGGAGTCAGCCTACATGTGTCCCAGGAGTTGGCCCTTGTTCACTGCCACCACCTCCCCAGGACTCCCATCGTTTTGCCTTGGCTTTTTCCAAGCTTCTGTAAATTCTCCTCAGTTACTTGTAAAAATACCAGAAGCGCTCTGTTCCCCATGCTGATAGAATAGAGGATAGTGTGGGAGGAAGATATTACTGCTACATATACACCAAAAAATTAAAAAACGGTCAGCGGAGCTCTGTGGTACTGTGCCCCCATGGCCTGGAGCAGACCGTTTCCATGCTATTAAATGCTCTTCCTCTCTAAAACAGGCTGGCCACATCCAGAGTGACTGCTGGGGATGTGCTCACCCCAGGGCTCACGGCTGCAACGCCGCACCCCGACAATAGCATGGCCGGAGGCTCAGCCGTACTCAGGGGGGCATGGTGACACCCAGGTGATGGAGAGGAGATGGGGGTCAGGACAAGGCGAATCCCACTCTTTCCAGTTGGTGCGATGCTCTGGAGCACGTTGACATAGGTCAGGCATGGCTGCAGCACGGCTTGGGGGAGTGATGAAGAGGGAAACCTGGTTTATGGAAGGGAAGAATCAGCCCCTGTGCCTGTAACGTAATTTTGGATCTTGCTGTACTACAAAAACAGAAACTGCTGTCCTGACCTTGAAGGAGGACTTCTCAAATACTTCCCAAAGGAGCTCCTTGTCCCTCACATAACTTGTCTTCCCTTTGGATAGGAACCAGAAGGGTAAAGACACCTTACCCTTCACGGGGTAGATGAGGTGGGGGCACCTTCTGGTTTCTGAGCCCCTCCAGGGTCTGTTTCTGGTGAGACACAACTCGGACAATATTAGAAAATCCTCTCTCCTGAGAAAAATGTGGGGCCCTGATTTCCATCTCTGAGGGCTTCATGAGTTCTTCCCTCTCTCCAAGAGTCTATTGATCTCTCCAAAAAGTCCCTTTTTCCTCCTTCCACCTTACCTCTCCTGTCCTGAATTTCGGCACCTGCCTCTGCTGCCTTCCCAGTTCAGTGCTTGAGCCCAGTATATTCATTTCTCTTCCCTCAGCAGTCACAGCATGTTTGCTAAGAAGAAGCTGCTTCTGTTGCTCTTGATTAGAGTAGAAGGTAGCAGCTGGAGTTCAGATATTTCAATTATGTTTATTACAAACTTTGGGTGAACCCACCAGGAGGTTTCCTCCTGAAATATCCCAATGGCATCTCAAATGCAAAACCTTTCATCAAACTCCAGACTATTTTGAAGTGCCTCGTGGCCAACGCCAAGCTTTCAGTCATTTCAAATCTCACAACACCTCAAATTTGAGTTCTCCTACCCCTAATTCATTCATAGACCTGGTTTATTTAGCACTCAAGGCTTGTCTGGATCTGCCAAATGTGGAGAGAGAAATTATTTCCAACACACAGGAAACTCTGCCTTGGGCTGTCATATCTTGAAGAACTCTGAACACAAGGAACCAGTTTCCTTGAAATATCATTCGGTCTGCAATTTCACTGCAATCCATAAAATGAGCCAGAGCTGCTCATAGTCTCTGCTTTCAGACACCACTGAATTTTTCCACGCACATATCTGAGCAGAATCCGTAGGGCAAAAAAAAAAAAGTGCCTGACTTATTTTGCCCTGGCTGTCTCCAAAGGATCTCCTCTGGTCGAGGATAAAGCATGGCAGGTTTTATTCTAGAAGAGATGACTTTGTCAGTGTCATGTCAGCTGCTAGAGAAGTAGGTTAAAATAGAAATTATGACTCTCCTTCCCCCTCTCCGCTACATGAATTGCAGGAGATACTCCCCAGAATGGTTATAAACACAGCCAGCCTGTAAAAGCTGTAAAACACTTTGGGATCCCACTTTAAATAAATCAAGCAGATTGACCATTTGAGAAATTTTCCTGCAAAATTTTAAGTAAATATATCCTCAAGCTGAGACTTGCTTCATAGAACAAAGGCCAAGGGTGAATATTTACAGCCCAAGCCCAAAGCATAAAACATCCTCATTCAGACTTTATGACAGAGGTGCTTCAAGCAACTTGAAGTGGAGCGTCACAAATGACCTATTCCATAATCATGTCCCTTAAAAACCAAATCATTCATGGGCTTTTATTGTTAGCATTGTCTTTGCAACTGAGACAACATAACACCACGTTTTTCCTCCTTACACTACCCCTGAGAGAGTAATTTTATGCAACATTAAGAAAGTGCCTCTTAGGGAAAAAAAAAAAACCTCTGTGACTTATAAAATAGATGGTGCTTCCTAGTAGGCAGGGACAAAAGCAAAATCAGGTCTTCTCTCCCAAAGATGGAGTGCCCTTTCTGGTTTTGCCTTCAAAAATAGCATCTTGTGGACTCTCCGCCACAGGATTTTCCTCCATCTCTGCCCCTGGCTGACCAGGGGGCTCGGGATATGCACCGGGTTGTGCACGGCTTGGGATTTCCGTGCCTCTGCTTTTCTAATAGCAGACCTTCCAGCTCCCTCTGCTCTCTTTAAAAGGCCATTTGTCTGGATTTTTATTCCTCGCTTGCTGCTAATTTCATGCTGTTTACGGTGGGCAGATGGAGTAATGAGTTTATTTTCACATCCTGTTTGTAGCTATGCTCCACATCTGTTTCTGCTCTTGCTTACCTCAGTGACACTTGCATAAAGTGATGCCTAATGTGCAGGAAAAATCTGGCTCTTCCCATTGCCTTAACAGACCCTTGGTTCTTCCTAGACAGGTATCTCAAAGTGCAGTTTGTTGAACAAGGAGGTCTGGCTCTCCTCCAAGGAGACCATTTCCTTCACCAAGGAAATGCAGCTGTGCCTGGGGTACAGAAGTGTGGAGTTGACCCCATGGGGTCTGGAAACGGTGAACGAAACGCCTGGGGAGCACCAAGACGGGGCCCTGCCACTCGGCCTTTCTGATCCAACCAACGCTTGGGCTTCAGATGTTGTAGGAGGAACCACACTGTTTCTCATGGTGCAGCTCAAGCTGGGGCTTTGGGACACATCCCCCTTCCCTCCTGTTTTTGTATGTATTAGATGTGAATTCTTTTACCTCCCTGATTCACGCACGGTCCTAGGGAGTGATGAACACTCTTATTATTGCCATGACAAGCTGTTGACTCCAGAATATTTGGTGTTTGCTTTTACAACATTTGCTGCTGAGAGGAGAATAACCACCCAAAATCTCCAACAAAGCAACAGGAGTGGTTTATTACCCCTTTAGGTTAGTCGGACATCTTTTACATAATTCTTCCTAAAGCAGGCCTGCCAAATCTTGCACAACGAGTACAGGTATGATGCAGAAGGCTCCTGCCTCTCACTCCCCTCGTGCTCAGGCTGGATCTCCTGTGTTCATGCATTCTCCATGCTGTGGGATCCCTTCTGCTCTGCCACCTCATGTGCCTGCTGCACTTCAGAGGTCTTCTGCTGACCAGACACATCACATGCAACATGTCATGGCGTGTGAGAGGCTGTCCCTCTGCAAGCCTTTTTTTGCCTGCTAAGGTGGATGGTTCTTTTCACACCAGAGTCAGTCTTCCACCCATGTAAACGGCTGGGAGACGACATTGCAAAGCATTCCTGTATCCTGTGCTAACATCCCAGACACCTGGAGAACCGGGGTCTAAACTGAGGTGGGGACGAGACCATCCCTCTGTGTTCAGCTGGGAGAAATGGCCATCACTGGGCAATCCCAATAGGCTGGGTCAGATTAGGTCATCTGTAGGACAGATGTTGGTGCTTGCTAATGGGCAACTACCTGATATCCAGAAACTTTCAACTTACCCAGAGCTCTCGGAAGTAAGTTGTTGCACGCAGTTGTCCTGGAGTGCAAAATAATGGGAAAGAGAGTCTGGAAGAAATATTCCTAGTATTTCCCAAATATTCATAAACCTATAGTGATGCATGAATGGGGCCAGGTGGCTAATGCAGGCGGTCACTGCTAAACCTTGTTCAGACTATGTTTTCACATGATTTTACAGCCAAGTGGTCAGGATCACCTAAGGAACAAGCTCTTGTATAGAGCTCAAGCTTCATTTCCCATTTACCATTGAAATAGCTGCAGAGCGTGCAGAGCTGCCCCAGTAAACACCTCCACCATACCAATGGTCCTTCCCCCACACCTGCTTGAGAACAGCCCTCCCAGGAGATCCCACACACCTTGTCGAGAACTCATAGCTGTCATCTGGATGTCGTAGTGCCCAGCAAACCCCTTTGGGATGCTGTTCTCTAGGCAAGGGAAAGTTTCCTTCCCTTCGGTCTGTCTTGCCCTGAGCTTGGTGCACACTCAGTCCTCCAACACCATGAACACTTTGAGGACCTGCTCACTGTTTGCTGGGTTAGATCAGAGCAGCTCACTCAAGGAGGATGACACCATTCATTGCTATCAGCCCTCTGTGAACTTGGTTTTACAAACATAATACACACATAATGAAACAGTGCAAACTGATCTTCTTTAGCTAGTGATTCTTCCCAGTCAGTACTGGGGGGGGGGTGGAATTTGCTGAGAACAGCTCAGGAATGTTATGCCTGAGGGTGTCAAAGCAATACTGGAAAGTTCAGGCCAACAACATGCTGCGTGTCTCAAGCAGGCATTAAAACTGTACTGCCTCACTTTTTGTACCCACAGCTCTGACCTTTCTTCCCTTACTTTGAGGTTGTAAGCAACCTTTTGTCTGTATTTGCCTGGTGCCTTCAAGCAGGACTTTACAGGCACTGAGGAAATAATACAAGTAAATACAATAACATTCACTGTTTCCTTCTCCTCCAATATAATAATGTAGAAGGTAATTTACTCATTATATGGAATCAAACCCAAAAGAAACCACATTCCTCTGATCTGTCTTCCTGCTTATCATAGACTAATACATGACACCTAGATACCTTCAGGGAAGCCTTAAAACTTCAGATGTCCTGTAGGTCAAGACCCCTGTCGTGGCAGGAATTTTATTAAGCAAGCCATCCCAGCTGTCCTTTGGCATGATGGATCTGCGCGCAAGTCAGATGATGAACAAACGTTTTTTGTGGGCTATTCTCTGCCCTGTGAGGACTTACAATGCAAAGTGAGAGTGAAATTTGATGGCCACAAGTGTTAAATGAAAGCCAAAGTGGGTTCAGTGAGTCGGGTTTTAGACATCTGCTGAGATGAACTCAATAATCCCCTATTTGTCTCTGACAGCCCTTCTCATCTGTAGCTCTCTTAGCCATTTGCCAAGGAGGCAAGTGTCACTCTGACTTTGATGAAGCCTGAAAAGATGAAGCCATTTATTTGTTCCCCACCAGATCAATGACTAGAACCTGCCTAGGAAAAAAAAAAAATAAAAATCATGGGCTGGGGCATTAGTTGTTGGATTATGACTGCAAACTTTCAAGTTGGAAAAAAATCTGGAGCCCTCTGGGTGTCTATGGTCTGGTGAAGTTACATCATGCCTCCATTACCCTTAAGGAGAAAAAAATTCTTCCTGAAAAGTCTCACAGTATCTTGGTGTGAAGTCTCCCTAGATATCACTACTTTCCTACACTAACACATCTTTTTGACAAGGCTTTACCCTTTGTTTTCTAAAAATGCCTCTGGAATGCCCTGTCATGCTGGACTGACTCAGCCAGACTAACCACTGAATCAGCTATAAAAAATATTCATATGAAAGGAAGATGCAAATCAGAGCGTCACACTCAGTGCATGACCTGGTTGCAAATAGTTGCGTACCTATTCCAAATAAGATTAATCCATCTGACTAGAAAGAAGGCTTAAAACTTTTGAGCATCCATGAAGCCTCAGACTGGGTACATGCTATTCTGAAGTGTGTACCCTGAAACCCATGTTGTACAACAGGATACAAGTTTTGCCAGTGAACGTGATCCATGTCACATTCATTGCTTGGCAAAATTTGGGGGCATCATGACATTGATATATTGGGGGGCTTCAGTCCCTGATTTCTGGTGTAACAGAGGTGCTTCCCCCATCCCAAAGCTAACCAGTTATACCACCAACGGCAGACAGTGGTTACCGGGGCTTGTGATCACTAGGATCTTAACACTGGTGCCTAAAAATGAGCATCCCCTCCTGTGGGATAACTGAGGGTCTCTGGATATCAGCTGCTTGTCTGTGAAGATAAGAGCACGTCTAGCAGAGAGCTGGAAGGACAACTATTATTAAAGACTGTGAGGTCTCAAGGACTAGAGGAGATCTCTAAATACTTAAAATGGATACGTATAAGACCAAAAGTTCCACCTAAGTTCGACTTTAAAATGTCCTGGCCACGTGGTAGAGACATAAAGCTTCTCTGCTGAGGCACAGCAAAGCAAATTTAGACCCAAAATGGGTCCTTTTTAAGGTCTGGGTCTGGCTGGGTCTGCTCAATCATACTACCTTGTCTTCTTTCCCCTTTCTGACCTCTCATGTTCCTCATCCAGAGATCTCCTCATGTGCTGGGCAGGGCTCTGACATACCCCCATTTGCCCAAAAGATGATGGTGAGCAAGAGCTTTGATTGTGTGACTTCTTATGGCTTCATGACTGGTCTTTGACCGTCATATGCTGTAGAAAGTGCATCCCAAGGAAGGTGACTCAATAAGACTATCGAGGATTCTTGATATTCAGAATGACCTTTACTCTTTCTGTTAGGCTGATCCCAAGAAGACATTGTGGGCATCCTGTCCTAAGAGAGGAATCCATCATACATTTTTTTGGAGTGGCATGGCACAGTGAGGCAGTGTAACTGGCCATGGCTGCAAAGTGAGAAGCATACAGGTTGCCTGCATCTCTTGGAAAACCTCAGTCTGATCTCCCCAGAAAGCAGGGAAGAGAGAATGTATGCGTGCACGTGCATGTGCATGTGCGAGTGTGTGTGTGTGTGTGTGTGTGGAGGGAGGGTTGTGGAAAATGCAGTGAGTATTGTTCATGCCTAGCTTTTATTCAGTCAAAAACACAGCTGATGGGAACATATATGGACTTTACAGCCGAGGCACTAAGTGTATTGCTTTGAATGTGTATTTATTGCTGGCATTTTAAAGCAACTCTTACTGGCATATCAAAATAGTTCGAATGAAAGCTGCCATTGAAAGAGGAGTCATTATCACTTCAATTGGTGCCGCATTCAGATGAACTGAGAGCGATCTAGGAAGGATAGCAATCGTCAGTAATGCTTCACACGCGGGTGACTTCCATTCGCCCTGTCCAGCGCTGTGACATTTTCTTTTCCTCTTTGATATCCTTGAGAAGAGTGTGCGACACGTCAGAGCTCTCCACTGCAACAGTGAAAGCCACAGTCCTGATGAGGTCTTTTTCTAAGCAAGATCTGGCTACAGGAGCCCCAAATAGAGAAGTCCATCCCCCACTGCAGAGGGGAAGGATGTTTTTAAGTGTGTTGCCACCCTGAATTGTGGCAAAAAGGGGCAATTTTAGACGGAAGCTGGAGACTTCAAAAGAATCATGGAATCATAAAATCATAGAATGGTTTGGGTTGGAAGGGATCTTTAAAGGTCATCTAGTCCAACCCCCCTGCCATGGGCAAGGACATCTTCAGCTCGATCAGGTTGCTCAGAGCCCCGTCCAGCCTGACCTGGAATGTTTCCAGGGATGGGGCATCCACCACATCTCTGGGCAACTAATTACAATTGCAATGTTGATGACTTGCTTTGTGCCACCATCAAGAAGCCTATGACCTTGGTTTCAGCTGGGTTTGACACACAGAAAGGAAATAAAATGTCCCTGTCCCAGAGATAAGTTCTAAGGTAAGGAACAAACAGAGCATTCTGCAAGCAGATGCAGGAAGCATTGGGCAAGGGTGGCACAATCCTATGTAGAGACAGGCAAAGACAAATGGAGTTCTATATAGGGGGGGACTGGGAGAACTAAAGAATAATTTAATCAAAGCAGTAGTCATGACATCAGCAACATGCTAGATGTTTACAAGTCTCCCCTACTTGGATTACATGCTCATGTTCATTATCCGTAATTGCCGCGGGGCTGATTTTCCAGTCTTTAGAGGAAAGAAGGTGCTACGTGCTCCAGCTATCAGTACAGGCATTTCTCTGGTGCTTCTAATGGCTACATTTACTCTTCTCAAGGCAGAGCAGTGATAAGTGTATATTCCTTAACCACAGTCACTGAGCTGTGAGATCCCCAAAAGAGCTTAGTACTGTGGTGTTTGGGGTTCCTCAACAGTCCCCACTTGTAGCAAGATTTATATTTAAAAGAAATGTTTCACAGGACTGTACTGAGATTGGAGAGTGGAGAACATGCTGTTAAAATGTTCTCTATTTCCTAGATTAACCTGGGTGTAAGCCCTTTACATCTCCCCCTTTTGCAAATGGAAATTTTCACATTGCAGCTTATGCTCAACTGCCACTAAAAGAGCATTCAGGGGTCATCAGCCACGGAGCCTGTAGTAACTGAGCTCCTCAGCTATCGTTTGATTTTGTACATGTATTTTTATCTATCTATCTATCTATCTGTGCCTCAAGATCAGCTCAGCTTCCCGGCCCAGATTTGAATAAGCAAGGCAGTCTAATTCTCAGCTTTCTGAGCAAAATTTCAGCTAGAAATGATCAGTGCCTTAAAGGCAGTCTTCTTAAGTCCAGCAGAGTGAGATGCAGATCTTTTTCAGAGCCTGTAATGGTTTTATACATATATATATATATATATATATATATAATTTTTTTTAACTCCCTTAACTCCACTTTGCTTCAAATCATTTGACTGAAGAATTCCGGCATTCACCAACTCTTCAAAATCTTGCAAAGTCCTGTCAATTAAGTATGGACTGACATAAAACATGACCATTTCTGGAAGCTGCCAAATAAAAGTTTACTGTTTCCTACAAGATAACCTTAATAGAAGACTCTCTAATAACGCAGTCTCAGGGTACCCTGGATAATCCAACAGGTCCACCATATCTGATCCATCATCATTGTTTTTTTCTCTCTAGGTAGAAATTATTTCATGCACATTTCATGCATATCCATTTAGCCATTTTTCTTCATCTCTTTGTTCATTTATGACTGCTGCAATACATTTTTCAAGATCTCACAGATTCTATAGAATACCTCAGGGCTGTAGTATTTTTGGCAGCTACTAATTTTTGCATCTGTACACTATACTATCAATTACAGAAAGTTCTGATCTGAATTGATATGTAATTCCCAAGCCTTCTTTCAGTGACACTGTTAATAGCTTTCTGGAAGTCTTGTCTTTTGCCATGGCCTCCAGAAGTTTATTCCCTACTGCATTTGAGATGAGAGAAATCTCTTTCAACAGATTTGCATGTGTTAACGCTGTTCTCCACACAGTCTTCAAGAACAGACTCTTTCGACACTCTCAGGACTCTGCCTGCTCTCAGCTCTTGTTTTCCTGGTTTGCACACTACTCAAACTTCATGGATGCCACTGGAAAATGAAAGCTAAACAGCCTCCTGCTTTCTGGCAGGTGAATGAGTTTTTTGCTTTGGGAACAATTAGTTTGGGGTTTGAATATCTTTTTTTAACATCTTCTGTAGGAAAGACATTCCTCTATACATTAAGATGCTGTTTCCAGAGTATTTCTGAAAACCAATGCCACCAGTCTGCAAAGTGCACAAGAGTTTTGTTACACTGTCCTGAGTAATTTATAGAAGGATTTACTGGCCAGGTGGTTCATCTTTGGATGACACAGCTTGCCAAAACTCAGGTGCTGGCTTTCTTCTCTCTTAGGCTTCCAGAACTCCCTGTCCAGGTTGGCAGTCCTGTTTCATTTTGAGTCCTTCTGCATAACATCCCAGAAAGATGAACTGTCATCTCGTTTTATTCCAGGAACCAAACTCTGCAAATCTTTCTTATCTGTCAAAGCAGCATTTCTGTAATCACCTGGCTTTGGCCAGAGTCTGTGTCTATGTCTATTCTCTTATCCTTTCTCCCAAATATCTAATGTTTCTGATTTTAAATTAGATTTCTCTTGCCATGCCCCATTTCCTGACCCACTTCTGCAGCCTTTTGTTGTCTTCCCCTTTTGTTGTGTCCCCCTCCCAGTCTTTCAGGATATCATCTTTGTGTATTGCAATGCTCGTATTCGCTTCAAATAATTCTTGCACTTTTCTGTCAGAAGTCTCGGGAGCAAGTTAAAACCCAGAGGGAAATTTGTACAAGCAACATCTCCCATCAGGAGCATTGAAAATGCAGACTTTCAAAGTCTTCTCAGTCAGAGCAATTTGCAAGGACCCAAGAGGGGCAGCTAACAGCATAAAATAAAACACATCTCCAGCCATTGTCTTGAAAACATCTCCCTTGGCAGGCAAAAGAAAATATTTTCTCCGAATATTCCTATTGAGTTCTTTGGGATCTAATCTCAGTCCAAGGGACTTGTCCTTTTTTCCTGCTGTTCCCGGGGGCAGGCACATTGCAGTGGCTTCTATTTTTAAAAATTATTTTCAATGTTAGTAGATAGTCCGAACCCTTCCCTTAATTTCTGTCTCATGAACAGAGGAGCTTTTCTGGAGGCTGAAGCACTGAGCACTTAGGATTTGACAGCACAGATTTCTGTGCCTTGTTCACCAATGCCATTAAAGACATCTTAACACTGTTTTATTTTTCCTTTTTTCTTTTTTTTTAACCAGATTCCTTCTTTTAATGACCTTACTTGTAAGTCAGAACCTCACCTATCTCTTGACTGTGATCCACCCGCACTGCTGATGAATTTTATTTTTCACTTTGTTAAAGTTTTAACTTAACTTAACCCTCCTTAATCCCAGCACTCCTCTTTCCTGGTCTACACTTCTTTGCAGTGTATCGCTTTCCTGCTCCTGATACCATCCAGCATTTCAGATTCTTTAAAGATGTAAACCTGAAAAAGGATTCATACGGGGGAAAAAATGAAAACAGTAAAAAAGCTTTCCATCTGCCTTGGTCTCTGATTGCAGTCAGTTCCTATGGGAGAGCTGTTAACCAAGAAGCAGTTGATGGAGCGAGGCTGAGGGTGCGGAGAGGGATGTTTGTGCTGGTGGTCCCTTGATGGACAGGTGCCTACTCATACATCGGGAACAGAAATGTAGCTGGCATGCATGTCACGGGCTTCTCCTTCTCTGAGAAAATGAAGTGCAAGACCCTGAACTTCTGCTGTTGCCCAAGCCAGGACATGTGGTGGGTGACGAGATGGGCAGCAGTTCCAAGGAGATAAATCACTTTGAGGACCCTTTTTGGGCAAGACCTTCAGAATGACATCCAGGCTGCTTCCTGTCATGTCCCACCACATTCTCACAGAATAAGAGATTTTTCCCTTCAAATGTTGTTTTAAAATGCAACACACACCCCTTTGCCACAAAACTGCTTATACAGAAATATGTTCTCCCAGGGGTTGCTGGTACCTGTCAGAGAGTCTGTGTATGTCAACTACAAAATATGGTAGAAAAGCACCATCTTTATCTTCCCAATCCTCATCAAGAATGAGATCCCAAAGGAGCAGACAAAGACAAAGAAGTGCCCTTGTTAAAGAAGCAGAAGAAGGAACCTGATGAATTATAGACAAATTATGTGGGTAAGACTGGCCAGGAGTGTAAGGGGGTGACATGGTATGATTTTACTTTTGCAAGCTATTTGGCACGAGTCCATATGATGCGCCATAAGAATGGCCTCTGAGCAATCATGGCAAAGTGGGTGCTCATGAATACTGTGCTCCAAGAAGAGTAGCAATGGCACATTTTCAGACTAAGGAGGTCTCCAAGAGTCTGTCCTGAGTCTGGTACCATTCAGTATTCTCATAATGACTCAGATGATGGAATAGAGAATAGATTTATGTAATTTGGGACTGACAGAAGACAAGGAGGGGGCCAAAAGCAATGTGCAGGACAAGACTGGAATTCAAAATTATCCTGATCTGTTAAAGGCAGTGTCTGAAATCAGGAGGATGACACTGAACAGAAGCAAAAGTGGTACTGGGCGATGCGAGTGTGAGAAGACGTGAGGGAGAAGTAAACCTAGGAAGTGGGTGGCTTGCCAGCAGTCTGGGAGACATGACCATGGGGTGGGAGGCAGTCACAGGCTGAACAAGAAAAAGGAACAGCATGCAAACCAGAAAACACGAGGTCTGGGACATGAGCGGTACATATTTATCACAGGAAGCAATTATCTTGCACTTCTCAGCACCAGGGAGGCTTTAGCTGGAGTCTGGCTCCACCGTTTTGATGGGACAACAGGTGCTAAGGAAGATGACAAGATCCCAGAGGAGTTTCATTAAAACTACATGGCTTTTCAGGGCGAGGAAAGGCTGAAAGAACTGGGTTTGTTTTGTTTAGGTAGAAGGCTGTGAAGAAACACAATCGGAGCACTCAAATATGTAAACAAAACGGTTCAGAAGCGGACAGTGATGGATAGCCCTCCACTGTCGTGGGATGTAAGATGAGAAGTAATTTTGAGTAAATGTGCAGCAAGGGAGATTTAGTTAGATATTAAGAAAAATGTTATACAGGAAGTTAAAAAGTGGAACGGATTATGGAGGGTCTGTTTAATCCCCAGCAGTGGAATCATTTACATAAGCATCTGTCAGAAACGGGTCTCGCATCCTCCCTTCTCTGCTGGAGCAGCAGGCTGTGTACGTGTGGTCCCTTCCCGCTCTCCCCCCCTGCGACACTGTCCGGTTGTGATTATTGAAGACCTTGTGGCTGGTGTGGACTTTTGTAAAATGAGAACAACCACCTCAAAACCAAAGAAACCATGCTGGAGTCAGACCCAAATGAAAAGTGAATAAAGTCTGTGTGAAGTCTGGCTCTTCCAGAACAAGGCATCTCCCTCTTCTCGCAGTTAAGCTGGTGTTGATCAGCAGTGACTTCACTGCAGTATTCAAGATGAAGGTGTGTAAGACTAAAGCTGAGAAGAAGGAACCTGGTAAGATTGTTGTGAAAAAAAAAAAAAAAAAAAAAGCAGCTTTTCCTCCTCTGAGGACAATTATGTGGGCTGGCAGGTAGGGACTCTCTTGGGAAGCAAAAGAAATGGGTTTGGAAGCCCTACCATCAGGGAAAAGCTGCCACCACCACACTAACCCATGAAAGAAAAGCTGTTTGAGACTGAATACAGGGTTGAGCATGGCAATGGGATCTCTCAGGAAATGTAGCCATTTGAATTATCCTGGAAATGAAACACAGAGAAAGTAGGTGCCTACTGGCTCAGCAGGGCTCTGCTGGGGATGGTGGACAGCCCAGCATTGGGCATGTTGACCAAGCCCCAGAGAACATCCAGATCCCGGGAGAGATGGTAGGATGTTTTCCCATTTGTACTTAACTTTCAGATCCATGAGTGCCTCTGCCTTGTTCGGCAAACAGATCCAGCCAACACTCCCCAAGCAGCTCTTCCCTGCTTCACCAGGCTCTATCACAGCTCCTGAAGCTCTGTAGCGACCCTTCGGCTACCAAACTCTGACACTCTGCCACCAAAGCAGCAGAAAGGTGTCTGTTTTTTTCAAGCACATTTCAGCACCCGCCGGAGGTCTGTGTTCTCCTTTGCCGTCCTCGCCAGAGAGCTGAGGGAACTCTGTTCAAGGGCAAGCTGAGCCCATTTGTTCACTCTGCACCCTCCTTTGTCTCAACACCATCTCTGCAGGCTTGATCGTAAGGCAGAGCACGTAGCATCCCCTTGTCCACCCCTGCCCATAACAAAACAAGTGCAATGCCTTCAAAGACAGAGGGCTCGGTACATGAAGTTCGGAAAGCTCTCTGAGGGAACCGTGATGCCCACTGCATCAAACAGTCCTAAGAGCACGTCAACATTGTTGGTTCAGCAGGGTCCAGGATTCATTTTCAGGTTACCATTCCCATTGTAGAGAAGCAAGGAGAAAATTACATTTTCTTTGTTTGATCTCTGGCACCTTCTGGATCAGGAATGTCCACGGGTGTTGAGTTTGAACTGCTGCCAGACTAACAATTGTTAGCAAAAATGGACAGTATTTGGATCATGTCTTCAGCGGTTTCAACACACTCTCACTTATCCTGTACATCATTACATATAACTAAGCACTGAAAAACCTTCCAGCTCTGCCTGCAAAACACAAGAGCATCCAAGACGGGCTAAGACAACTGTGCAGACCTTGAGTGTTCATTGGTAAGGAGAGAATCTCACCCATTTTTAAAGGGTCATTTATCAATGAACTCTCTTCTTAATGTACCTCTTTAAAACACTTAAATGACAGTGCATTCTGCACTGCACTGTTATGATAGAGAACCCAGCCATATGTCAAGCAGGAACTGTGACCCCTTTTTCTGTGATTAAGTTCATTTTTGTTCCATCCACTTTTTTTTTGTACATGATTAACTGGTGAATAAAAAGGCTCTTTTTTTATTTTTCTTTGCAAGGGCTGAAGCAGTTTTAATCATATATAATTCAACACTTGCTATTGCGATTTGCATTCCCTGCTTTAAGATGAATTTGGCACTAAACAAGCTCTCAATTATACTCCCCCGCCTCTGTTTTCTCTGGAAGTCACAAAATTCATTCAAACAAAGGCTAAACCCCCCTGAAGTTTTATGAAGATGAATGATGATTAAAATCAAAGAACAGAGATCCTTCTCCTGACTTTACAAAACCACAGGGTTCCAATATATGTTCTCCAGTGGCACTTTTCCAGGCAACCTTGGGTTCAAAGACAAAATTGTGTACATGTCTGTACCAGCCCAGGTCATTGCATCTATCTATCATCCCTTCTTCTCATGCCAACCTTTTTTGGCTTCTGACATTAGATATTAAATATGAAGGCTGGAGTCTGCAAGCCCAAAACATAAGTGAGGACGAATAAGGCAGAAACTAAGATTAGAGGAGGAAGCCAAGCTGGAAAAATTGGAGAAGCTTCTAGCTGAAGAAGAGAGGAAGAGAAAAGGCAGTGAGAAATGAGCACTTGTAGAAGGGATAATCCAATGCGAGATTGGATGCGAGACAGCTGGAATTTAGGTATGTACCTATATATGTGTATTTACATATATGTAAGTATGTATTTAAATGTAAGTGGGTATATAGGTAGATAATATATATTACAGCGTCACTGCAGAGAGGTACTCAACACAGAGCTGATTGAGAGTTAGGCAAGCCACAGAGAAACCTAAATTAAGTGCTTGGAGTTGCTTTCTGGAAACACTTCCATGCCTTCAGCAACAACGGGAGAGACTAGGGAGCCTCACTTAGCTGTGATCACCCCCATCGCCAGCGAGGCCGATGGGGAGAGACAGACAACAAACACAGGGTGGGAGGTCATGGAAGGGAAAAGGCAGGCTGTGTTGGAAGAGCAGAAAGGCAACGCCATGAGAACTTATACTGAAATAAACAAAACTCCACATTAATAGGACATTGAGGCTGTAAATGCAAGGATTCACATGTTGGGACGTGCCATGAGTAATCCAGAAGGAGCTGAAATCCACCCTTCTCACCCCAAACCAGCATGATGGTATAGCCTACACCAATACAGTCACATAATAACTCCAATCTATGCATTAATACAACTTTACACAGAGGAATGTTTCTTATTATGTATATCTACATTGCCCAGAACATCAGGGGCTGACTGCAAGTTAGACCCAGAGGTGCTATTTTAGTTATCAAACTCGGGTTAAAAATCTACCCTTGGAAGCAATGCAAGCCTTGTATTTGTACCTTGTGTAATATTTAGTGCTGCGCAGAGCAGTAAGAAGCAACATTGCAAGATCTAAGCAGCTTTGGCGAGTCTTTTCAAATACGTCTCATAAAAGGGAGAGTGAAAGAGGTATTTCATCCAGCTAACTGTTATTTATAAAAGGCATAAAACCAATGTGGAGGCCACAGAACAGGGAAACACAGTGGAAACAATATGAGACAGAGAGAGAGAAAGAGAGAAAAAAAACTGACCATGTCTTGGTGGTGTTCCAAAACCAGGATGACAGACTGGTTTCCCCTAGAGATGTTGAGCTGAGGACTGGGCAGAGATGGGCAGCTAATTAACAATGAGGGCAGTGTGTTAAAAAAATAAAGTAGAAAATACAGAATAAAAAGCAAATATTTAGTTATTTGTCATAGGAGGGCTGTACAGAGGAAGGAGGATGGGAATTGTCTTGAGTTCATCTAGTTGATCCCACCTGAGCTAGGTATCTACGTTTCTACATCACTAGAGGATCCCACTGCCCACTTGTGGGTGCTTAGTGCCATTCGAGATGCTCTAGGGTATCTGAGACATGACCAGGACTGCAGATGAGACACAGTCCCCTAGGAAGTCTGCACATTTCTGGAGCAGCAACTGGAAACCAAGCGGAACATTAGGCAGGGCAACCAACTCAGCTGTAGGTAGACCCTTATATGAAACGAGAGGGATACAACCCTTGGAGCTTAATCCCGGTCACATAGGAACAAGATGTTTGCTGAAGGTGCACTGAAACAGAGAGATGATAGTGAAAATATAAGTCCCAGGTGACAAATGTGGCCACAGCAAAGATCATTAACTTCATTGTCAAGGGAAGCAGCAAGCTGATTAAAGAGAAGACCTCTGGCTTGTGTCAGGGATTAAATAAAGCATCTGGAGCCAGCCAGCTAGAGTCAGAGCTTGCTTAAGGTGGGATGGGTTTTCACAGTGCCAGGCAGCAGTGAAGTGCCAGCAGTGTCATCTGCTATAGACACTGGGCCCGGTGGAAAGCAACACTTCTCAAACACCAAGGAAGGATAGAGCATCCTAAAGTCACGATGTCTTCACCTGACTTAGACCTGCATTTATTGCAATTATGTGTTCCTTCTATCCTAGAGATCCCAGGGGATGGGAGGAAATTAAATAATAATAAGTTATTAAGCAAGGTTTGAACCTTCATGCTGAACTTTCTCCTTACGCCCTCCCTATTTCTGTCCTGGAAATCTGTTTTTGCTCTCAGCTCAAATAACCAAAGAAGAATTTTGCTGTAAGAAATGATCTTGTAATCCAAGACAACTTGATCCATACAAAGGTCTACTAACTTGCTCGAAGGCTTCTCCTACCCTTGTAAAACAAGAGTCCATGCAGGAACAGGAGAAGAATCCTAATATTTAATTACTGGCTGCAGTACACATGCAATTATTTATAACACACTTTCAATGATTATTCATAGGTTTCATACTGGGGAGGGGGAGGGAGGAGGTCACCAGGTTGCAAACAAACCTGAAATTCAGAATTGCTTGCTGAGGAGAGCTGGGGGAAGATGATTATGATGGATAATACAAGAGAAGAGCATAAGGGAAATTGATTATGAAGGGTTACCAGGAACATGTGGACTATTAAAAACTCTATTGCACATCAGTGAATTTCAAACACTTAAATCGACAGGACCTTTAAAGGGAAATCACATTTTCTATCATTTAATCAGTATAGGTAACAGTGTGGTTGGTCTCTCTTCCCTGCTCTCTGTTGACTTCAGTTTCCCAGCTTAGAGAAGTTTAATCTGATATTAAGTGTCACGAAGTTTGAATAGACCAGCGGCAGCTGAAAAAGCCAGAAGCAATAAAGTTCAGCTTTCCTCCTAACCATCTATATAAAGTCCAGCTAATCATAGCTCTCCTTGAATGGCATTTGTTATTTCAATAACTCTTTTTTTCCCCCACATGGCACATTGAGGCTGCTCTCAGTCCTGTGCTGCTCTGCTGAAGACAACACAAAATTGTGCCAGCAACTGACCGTGAGGACCCCCTTCCTCCATCACATGATGAAAAGTAATTCAGAGCTGTTTGGGACCTGGCCAGAGACAACACTACCAGTCAAGTCCAGTTCCCCTGCTGCCTTTCACCTTATAGAGTCATACTTCTGTTTGCAAGTGCTATTGCAGTCAGGGGCCAGCGTTCCTGGCTGTGTGCGGGGATAAACAATAAGGCAAAGGGCTGCAGCAGCTGCTTTTCATCTTCAAAGTGTTTTTTCAGCTGTGGATAAACTCGAGGTTCCCAGTGTCCAAGGGAGAATTACACTCCTACAGTATTTCCCCATGACACCCCACTCAATAGCGGAAAGATCTCAATGAAGAAGGAGGTTGGGAATCACCAAGCGAGGTAGCGACCACAGTGCCCTTGGGAAAAGAAGATTGCTACAGCCATTTGAAACCACAGAAACCACGAGGGAGAAATGACAGCCAGGAGGGAACGGGCATGAGCCTGCCTCGAGACCAGACCCACCCATAAAGAGTTGGCACAATCTCAGAGGAAGATCCTGCTGGAAATGCAGAAGATGGGCACTTTTAGGATGTCAGTGTGAATGAAAGCTCCCTTGCTTGTATGGTCTCATATTGAGTTGTTAGCAGCTGTTATGGAGTAAACGAGGTCAAGGAGAGACAGCAAATTAGGGTAGGCATTGTGATTGTAGGAATGAAGGGTCTGTGTCGGGTGAACAGAGGGTGGATGTGGTCATTGATCGGAACAGAGCTCATATGCATAGTCTGGAAGCGGGTCAGTCTAAGGTTATTTAGAGCAAAAAACACCCATGGGTGGAAAAGGGGAAAGGTCTGAAGCACTTGGCTGCTCCCCTATCAGGATCGGCATTACAGCCAGGATGCGTGACCATCACCGTTCTGCTGTGGTCAGCAAGTAGTTGATTAAATCCCTCAGTGCTGCTGGCGTGAGTGAGGCAGGGGCCCTTCAGAAAGCAAAAGGACTATATGATTTACAAGTTCGGAGGCCAGGAGGTCAGAGCTGACCTCCTCCCTCATACAGGCCAAAGGATTGCATCTACTTACAGTGCTAATGGCCCCTGTAATTTGTCTTTGGCTCAAGTGTATTTTCCAGAGAAGAGCCCTCATTGATTAGAAGACCTCAAGAAAGAAATCTGTTATCATCCCGGGTAGTTTGTTCCAATGGTTAATCACCCTTCTTGCCAAAATGTGCTTCTTTTGGCTCCTTGGATTGTATCTGGCCCAACTTCTTCCCCCACCTCTTGTTACTACTTTCCCTGGGGGGGTTGAAATTTTTTTTCCCCTCCTCTTGAAAACACTTTGATAACAGAATCACTGCACCACTCATCTCCCTTCTGCAACAACTTCATTCCTTAAAATCTGTGTCCCTGGAAGGTCTTCGCAGAATTACAAATTATTTCTGCAGTTCTTTAATCTACTGATCCAATGGTTCAAAATCTGCCCTCCCAGGAATGGGGAGGGGGCCCGTCTTCACTTTTTTGGCATCCACCCCAGCTGTGCTGGTTTGGTCCAGTGTGGAGCTTTCACTTCTGTGTCCATGAGAGGTTTGAGTCCTGCATACAACATCTTCTCAGCAAATCATCAGGACTGCCTGTCCGCCATAGCCCCTAACTCCTCTCTCTACCGAAACATCATCATTCTGTGACAAGGGACTGTGTTTTTCCTCCCATCCTGGAAACCTGGACCCTGCATTCAGATAAAGAAAAATCTCATTGCATCTGCCTCGCTTATGTATTGGTGATGAGGATTTGTGTCTTCAGTTACTCAATACCTCCACACTACAGATTGTTATCTTGTCCAAGAACAGTATCAATATTTTTAAACATGCAATTAAAGACCCTATCAGAATGGATATGCACCAGGGGAAAGGAATTAAATTGCACAGACAGCCTTGGATCTGTCATCGCCTGTCTTTTGACTGCTTGGCTTTTCTACCTTAACCTTCTCTAATAAGATCAGACCATCCTCCCTCTCCTCCCCCACAAGATATTAGCAGGTGTAATGTACCTGTGCTGACCTCCCACTGTCCTCAGAGTCTCCAAAATAAACACCGCACAGCTTTGCAAATTACCTTAGAGAGGGGCACAGGCATCTCATCTCTAGGCATTGCTGAACACCCTCCCCCCCGCCAAATCCTGTACATCTAAAAAGCACACGTGGGCTCAGTAGTGAACACCATGTTGTATGTTTTATGCCTCGAGAGAGGACATGTAGCCTGTTTCGGAGAGGTGGCATGTATGTCTAGTGGGATGGTGTGGTCTGCACGCAACACATGAGGGTTCCTGGTCAAGTTCCTGACAATGACACTGGAAGTCCCTCAACATTTCCATGCCTTAGTTTCCCCAGCTGGGAGGTGGGTTTGGAGATGTTGGCTTCTGCACATGGAGCTTTGAGACCCCAGGTTTGCTGCCAGGTCAGTGACAGTCATAAGGTGTTTATTTCTAGTAGTTTTGGAGTGAACCTGGAGCACTCCAGAGCTAGGTCCAGGCACAGCACAGAGGTGTCTATGCATGCCCGGTTTACCTGGCCAAGGTGATTTGCTCATATGGCCTGACTGTGCCCAGGAGCAGATCCCAAAGCGCAGTGCCGTTGATGGTACAGAGGCCTCCATTGTTGAAGAAGGAACCAGTTCAGAAGTGTCTAATTAAATAAGGATGAAGTTCTGTTCAAGTCCTTGAGAGGGTCTTGATCATTTCAGCCTGGCTTTGACTGTTTTCTGGAGCCGGATCCACTTTCAAGGTTCCTCTGTGTCACTAGTGACCACAGCCATCCCCTCCAAAACGTTCATGTCATACTTTACCCAATTCCAGTTTTCTTGCAGCTCTTGTGGGGCACTTTTCAGGGGCAGACTTAATGGGAACAGATTTGAGGTGGGTTGAACTGTTCCCTGGCCTGTGAAGCTCACCTGGGTTCAGCAAGCATTGTGCCCTTAAGATTCCTGTATCTCCTACAAGTCTAGGCTGATGGTTGGGGGCCAGGTATTGAACTAGATGATCCTCTTGCTAGTGATGCTGGTTGCAAACTCAGCTGTCTACTGACTCTGAGTCACAAACCGGGCACCATTCCTCTCCATCCACCCCCCACTTCAGGCAGTCCCTCTTAGGTTGCTTTTGTGAGCTCGGAATTTCGTACTACACTTGTTCTGCATATTCCCAGCTCGTTGCAATGCCATTCTCTACGGAGAAATCCCCAATTTCATGAAATTAGAAGCTGGCACAACTGAGTGAAGACACAGCTGACTCAGACGACTGTGCTGAAGCTATGCTGATTTACACCAGCCTGGGGGAAAGCCACAATAATTTTCCTCTCCTTTGACTGAGTAGCCATGGTGACAAGAGACTGAATAGATGACAAAATAAAACAGATCATGAATCTAGAACATGCAGCTGGAATTTCCCCAGTGGACTCACAATGTGAAACATCCAAAAAAAGGCCTGTGAAATATGAATTAATGTAAGGACAAGGTTTTTTAATCACAGTCACACAACTTTAAAGCCACAGTAATTCCATGGAGCTCAGTCTGGTGACTCTGGGTTTTTGCTAATATCACATCTGGCTCTAGTGCACAAGGAACAGACCTTGGTCTTATTTTCGGTGGTGTTAATTCTGCAGTGAAGTCAGCGGTGTATAAAAGCGTGAGATTAAAGCTAAGTTTCATGAACTGGATGATTTGCCGGTGTGACTGGTCATCTCTGCTTCTTCTTCTGGACACACAAACATTTATACTGGGGAAGCTCTCGCCCTGCCAGTGGTCAGGAAGGTTGTTGCAGAGTCTCTGCTCTGAATATTCGGTGATGTCCTCTTTGTGGTGCAGATCAGGAGTGAAGGATATGAAAATGAAAATCAGGACACTTGGTTTTCATTTGCCACTTGCTTATGTAGGACTGTATCAAATGGAGCACCACGGACTGATCTCCTGCTGAGCACTGTAGCTATTTGACTGCTCTGAGAGCAGAGCGAAGCCCGCCAAGCCACGTTCAGCAGCAGAAAATCATGTGATGAATGTGTCTGTCACATCCCTTGCCTTGTGGCACAATTTCCAGAACCAGCACGCGTGCCAGTTACGTGGAACTTGCACGCTGCAGGCCAGACTCTCCCCTGGTGTCACCACAATAAGGCCACCGGGTCGCACATGGGATCATGAGTTTTGGCTGGGGAGTAGGGGAAGCAGCAGCTTGAGCTTGATCTGCCCTGCTCCTCTCTGGGTGATAATGTAGGCATATCTCACGTCCGCGTTGCCTCTTGCTGGAGTCCGAACGATACGCAGACGTGCACACACACCAGGAGTGACTTTGTACCATGGTTGCTCACACCCATGACCAGTCCCAACAGCCACCACTCAAGGCAGCGCCAGTAAAGACAGACTCATACACCTCTACATTGCAAACTAACTCATACTTCATCCAGAGAGGACAGAAAGAGTCACAGAAATGAGCAGTCCTGGCCTCCATGCTCCCTGGGTCCTTCCAGGCTCTACATCTAGCTTTCCTTCCTATGGAGACCAAAGCGCAGGTCGAAGTAGAGCCTGATGTGTGCTGAACCCTTGATGCAGTGTTGGACCAGGGCCAAGGCACAGCAATGGGCACAGGAATGAGAGATTTCTCCTGAGTCTGGGAGACACGCTCCTAAACTTGTAAAACACTTCTGGAAGTGAGGTTCCCACATTGCATAAGTGCTTTTGAATACAGAGCTCATTATGTGAAAAGCACAGTGGTGCTCAGGTCCAGAAGAATGATAGATCAAGTGGGAAATCAATGTCACTTTTAGTAAATTAAGGAAAATACTCTATTGTCGTTATATGTGCATGGCTGGGTAAAGGCACTGTCTCATGGCTACGGATGGAGAGGATAAGAGACCCCCTGTTAGCAGGAGAAAACTGGTTGCTCACGCCATAGAGGCAGTGGTGCGTTTGGAGGCTTAGTCCCAAGTTTGGCTGCGGAGTCACTCTACAAAGCAGAATTGGTTAGAAACCTCATTTAAACCAAAAAGGAAGGGTTTTCCTCAAATTATATAACCAACCCTTCCCTCCACCAAATGAAGTAACCTCTTCCCTACATTTTACTTTGGGCAAGGCCTATTTTGAGGGGAAAAAATTGTTCCAAATGGCATTTTTAAAAGAAAATCAATTATCATTAATAACAAGTTAATCCGCATATTGACAGCAGCTCTGACCGCTGAATTCATTCCTAAGCATGGATTGGGAGAGTCTAGGGTCAAAAAAAAGGCATCTTTTAATGGAAAGTGGAGGTTCTCTGGAGATAACAGGACTCGTTCAGCTGGTGATTTAAGGAAAACTGGAGATAGTGGGACACCAAGAGAAACAGCCAGCTGTAGCATTCCTGGAGAGCGAGGGCTGCCCATCACTGAAAAGGAGTCCCCTTTTCGTCAGCCCAGGCTCATTGCACAAACTCAAACACAAGGGCAGCACAGGGATTTTGGCAGAGGGAGTCCCTGAGCTCGAGGGATGCAGAAGCAGCAGTGGGACACGTATGACTCTCAGTCTCCACATCAGCCTTGCTGTGACACGTGGGAAATTCAGTGGCTTTTGCTGTTTGTTTTCGACAAAGTGTTTTGTTCGGGTAATTTAAACTGGTTCCTTTTCTAGTTTGGGGGAGATGCCCAAAAATAATCTCTCCAAGCACTGTCTCCCAAACTGCTGTGGGATCGAGTATTTCTTTTTACCCACCCAAAACCCTGGCCTTGCACAGAGCAAATGGAGATGCATGGACAAAAAAAAAAAAAAAAAAAAAAGATAAGATACTTTTGCCTTTAAATTGAAAACCCAAATGTCCCCAAACTGAGAAATGTGGCCTCTGAACTGTGGCCACGGTGAGTCCTGCAATCTGGCTCACTTCTGCTCTGTTTTGCAGCTGGAGTTCATCTCCCAGCATGCACTACAGAGGCAGCTCAGGATCCAAATCACCTCCTTTTCGGCCAAAAACATTTTCTCTTTTGCCAAAAATTCAGCTGGCTGCTGGGATTGTCTTTCTTGCCTCTGGTTTTATCAATATTTCCCACAGAGAAGAAACAAACTCCAAAGGTTTTGCAACCTGCTCTGCTCGGTTACAATAACCGCCTGCTCAGTGGGTTTTGTTTTAAGGCTGAGGCTGCCCTGTGGCCGGTGTCTGGACTGCCCTTGCAGCAAGCTCTTGCCTCGTTTTTGAAGTGAGTCATAAGCTGCCCGGGTGGTCTTTGGATGCAACCTACAAAGAGCTTTTTTATCAGACCGACCACACAGGGGCATAGCCAAAGTGCTCTTTGGTCATGCATATGCAATAAAGCAAATGCATTATACAGCACATGCAATACCCATGTGCAATACAACGTATGCAACACAGCATATGCAATACAGCCCTTGGTGTGTTCAGTGGCTGCAGTGTCCGCTCACAAGCTCTACCCAGATGCCATTTATTTATCGAATCCCAGGTATGATGGAAGGATATTTCTATCAATCCTTTCTTATGCAGGCAAACTTGGTATTGTGGTCACCGAGATCCAGGTGGGGGGACCTTTGGGTTTCACAAGGGCAAGAGAAGGTTGAAAAATTTCCTGAAGTCTGGACAGTTTTGAAACCTTGTACCTGGGCTTCTCTGAGACCTGAGTCAAAAACAAGGGGTTTGACTTGCAGTTGCACTCATCCCTGAGGGATATGCATCCAACTTGCACTTTACACGCCTCCATGATATCTACGGCTCCAGTGTTTCTCTTTCCCAGTGCTCAGAAAGTGCTTCCTAATTCCTGATCTTGCCTCATGTTAAGCCCATGATTTCTTGCCCTTTATAAAAGGATGCAAGGGATGGATTTTCTCCTCTGCTGCTCCAGACTGTATCCCCCTGCACTTCTTCTCCAGACTAAATGAACCCCACTTCTCCAATATTTACACTCTGCCTTTGACAAGGGCTGGGGCCCAATGATAGCCAGGGATGTCCAAGCACATTGAAAACGTGCATTTCTTCTTGCAGGCCCAGACATTTTCAATTATACCCCATTTTACTGGTGCCACCAAGACCCATTGCCAATCACAAATCAGCACCAGAGGAAGGAAAACCCAGGAGCTGTAACTTTGATTTTTGGTGGGTCTATCCAGTATAAGAAAAACAAAGCCAATGCAAGGCAGGGCAAGGTTTAACAAGGCGTCAGAATAGCTACAGCTTCTCACTTTTCACTATCATTTTAGCTAGCCCAGGGCAGATGTAGGGAAGAGTCCATATCTAGACAAACCATCTTACAACCGCTAGCAAAGAGTTGCTTGCCTTCAAAGGAAAATCCCCCTTTTCACAACAGATCCCCGGTTCTCCTCTGCTCCCCAGCTAACCTGCAAAAAGCCAGGTTCAGAGAGGACACGTTACGTAGAGAATTTGGTAAGGCAGAGCTTGCTGGAAACAACTTTGTGCTCCCTTCCCCCTTTGGTCATGTACACTTAGTAAATGTGCTTTTAATCTCATTAATGTTGTTTGAAAGAAGCAGTAGTGGATGAATCATCTGATGCAAATGGAATAGTTTAGGGAATACATGCATTTTCATTAGCCTAACTTCTCCTCCAGCACTATGTATTAGCATGGAATTAACCCATTAATTCTATTGATTTCTATTAATATTGTGCATTCCATCAGTGCTCGAATCCCCATGGACTCCCAAGCCCTCTCCAACCATCTATAGGAACTGGCTTGTTTAATCAACATTGCAAAACTAATCGAGGCAACTGTTTGGGTCATGAAGTGAAGAAGAAAATTGTTTCTAATTGAGAGTACGGGAGGAATTTGGGGAGGCGGGATATAATTATTACTGCTGGAACAGGGCTGGGATGACAGCAATCACACTCTACTGATCTCACCAAAAGTGCCATGGGATTTGTTGTAAGCACAACCAGTGGAGGCAAGAGCAGATCATTTCACCTGTTCTCCTGTCCCAAAATCCAGCCAACACCATACTGGTGGGAAACTTGTACCCTAAAATCCACCGGGATCTTATCAAACATCTCCTGTCTATCTGTCACAGGCATTCATCAACCTCTATCACAGCAGTATCCGATTACCTTATGGTACCCCCATAGCTACGTTCGCAACACACTCTTCGCCCTGCGCAGATCTGCTGTGCCATTTCTGGGCACACTTTTCCTATCACGGTGGCATTGATGGACGTTGTCTGGGATGGAGTCACCAAAGATAGTGGTGTCTCCTACACCGTGGTGAGAGGAGGTGGTCAAAGTGCCACGTCCCTGTGTAGGACAAGGAAAACTACCCGTACCTCTGCAATGCCAAACATCTCCCTGCCAGTTTAGTGCAGTTGCACGAAGGGATGGCATCACTCAGAGAAGTGCAGTAATTAAGGGACAGGGAGGATCTCGGGAGACTGTCAAAGTCAAAGCAGGGTCACAAAGATGGTCTTTCATGTTTTTAGCTCAAAGCCACTGGGTTTTCCTTACTGCTCAGGTAGCAGGATGGCTCTGCTTCTTGCTGCCTTTTGCTTGGAAGAGAGGATAAACAAGGCCTTTGATGTAAAAACCCAAACAAAAACAAATACGACAAAGTTGCTCTTTAAACTTAGCTTGTTCACCAACATCTAGTTCTGGCAGTCTCCTCCCTGGGCAATAAGTGCAGCGAGCTCGCCCTCCCGTTGACTATGCATGCTGAGACCATATCCATGACATTTTTTACAGCATTCTTCCAGCAATATTTTGTCTCAAATTGCCTTTTCAAAAGGCTCTCTTTATTCCCCTCATCATAAGCCCTGCCTCATTTTCAGCAGCAAGCTGAATCCTATCTCTTGCATCCTGGACTAATTATTAAACAACCCTGTCAAAGTATTCAGTCGTTTGCTGATATTTTACTCACAATTAGAAGTATGAATGTGCTCCATTAGGCTTCTAATATCCTTTATGCTCAGCCTGACATTTGGGGAGCTGTTTTATTACAGCTGACACTCTGGGAAATGGGGCTGCCATAGTTAGCACCAGTAATGGTGTTATTGACCCCAATTTTATGAATGCAGGAGGATGTCTGAATGTTACATACTCAGGTATCCAGAGGGTTCTCACCATCTCACACCAATGTCTGCTCCAGGAGCTCACACCCCTACCTTTCTGTGAAAGTGTGGGTTTTTTTTCTCACTCCCCGAAAGCTCAGAGACACTTTTCTGATCAAATGTTTGGCAACCAGTTAACACAAAAAAAAAGCCCATCAAAATAGTGAGGATTAAGGTCAAGTGTCTCATTGAAAAGCCTGCTGGCATGTTGATAAGCATCGAACACAACCGGGAATCCTCAGGGTTGTTCCCACTTCTGAAATAGACTGGTGGCACAGTCCTGGGCAAGTTACTTCTCTGTTATTTCACTCTGGGTCTGACGCTGATGGCATGGAAATTTTTGTAGCACAGGAGACTATGAAGTGCCCCTCCGCGTCACCACCTCTCACTAAAGCATAGGGAGAGATGGTCCCTTCCGGGCAGGTCTTCAGGACCAAGGCAGAAAGCCCTGGTCCTAACAAAAAGGATAATTTGAAAGCTGAGGTTAGGACATGGGTATTCTGAGCCACAGCTCACGGTTGCGAACCACTTATACCTCATTCTTGCCATAGAGATTTGGCTGACTCTACTGTTGTTTTTCTGGCAACTCATTAAACGGTTCTCAGTCAACAGCAGGTGATCATGGGACCCTTCTGGTGCCCATCATGCAGCAATCCCAGAGCAATACCAACCAGAATAAACCTGCGGAAAGGGAAGCAGCAGTGAACTACTGTACCAACATCTGACTGCTGAGCATCAGCAAACCAGTCCTCCATCCCCTCCTGCCCTGACTAACACTTGGGTCCTTCTCTCTGACCACCGACAGGCATCTGGAGTAGCTCTTTGAAGAGGTTCTGGATGGGGCTACGTGGGCATAACCCAAACCGCCACATTTCTGAGACTGCATCTGGGGTAAGTTACAAAAGGAGGGCCTGAACTTACCCCTGCTACGTCTTTTAAGCAGTGACTGCAAGAGCAGGCTCAGTGGCAAATCTAGCTGGAATTTGCAAAAAACATGTCTGATGCTTTTCTCCTTTCCTCCTTAGCAGTCATGATGCACAGACTCTTACAATTTCATATAACAAGGAAATCCTCCCCTTTTCTCTCCCCTCTTTTCCCAGCACCGCATGAGCACCTACCTTGGGACAAAAACCAGGCATTTTGGAACACAGGAAAACACCCAGTTCTCATCAAGCTGATACTATTGCTGAAATTTTGCTCCATTTCGGTGCTAAAAAGTGGAATTCCTTGCATCAAGGGTAGTTATTGTACTCTAAAGCCTTTTTTAAAATAATAAAAAGAAGGAGCCATTCGTCCATCACTGTGGGGATTTTAATGCAAGGAGACAGGACACGCATGGACCTGACAGGGTGAGATGGCTTCCCCAGGGAACAAAAAAAGTCAGTGGCGGAGAAGGGACAGCCCAAACTCCCCTGAGCCCCAGACCAGTCCTGTGGCTTCAAGTTTTCACACACTCCTGAGCTGAGAAATTCAGCTGAGCCCTGGGCTTGGATCCAGTCTGCCTCTGCTTTGTGGCTGCTGCTCTGCCTTCAGATAAATACCTGTTGGGAGGAGTAAGGAAGACAGAGACAGACTCTTCCCAGTGGTGCCCAGTGACAGGACTGGAGGCAATGGGCAGAAACTGAAACCCAGGAATTTCCACTAAACGGCGGAAAAACATTTTTTACTGTGAGAGTGACTGAAGACTGGAACAGGTTGCCCAGAGAGGCTGTAGAGTCTCTATCCTTGTAGATATTTAAAACTCAATTGGACACGGTCCTGGGCAACTGACTCTAGCCACCCTGCTTGAGAACGGGGGTTGGACTAGATGATCTCCAGAGGTCCTTTCCGACCTCAATGATTCCATGCAATGCCATATCATTATCTGTAACGATAATGGATGATTTCCCAGAATGGGCTGGAAAATGCAGGCTCTGAGCAGAGGCTGAAAGGATGGAGATCGTGAAGGAGCTACACAGGTTCTCTTGTAACTCCAGGATATCTGGCACCCTGAAGGTGGCTGCCTGCAACTACTCCTGGCAAAACAGTGGTCTGCCTGTCAGAGGTGCCAAGCATTGCCTGTGTTCCTCCAAAATCAAGGCATCGAAGGGGAGAAGTCAGCACCTCTCCAAATCAGGCTGCTTATTTGGTGTCCAGGGATTCAATCTGGGTTGCTACATCGGGAAAAGTTGGGCTTGCACTGCATTGCATATCTCCAACCTTCCTCCAAAACTGGCTAACCGGCCAAATGTCCTTGAGCATTTCATCCGTGGCAGAAGGTCCTTCCAGCCACCACCAGCCACATGGACCAGGAGAGGGAAATGCCAGTGTCACATGCAAGAAGGGATTTCTTTAGCCAGTTTGGGGTTGGAGCATGGAGCTCAGTGTCACAGAGCAGATCTGTAAGGCAGTAACATGTTGCTGGCAGCTGTCTCAGCTCCCATTGTAACCAGTAAAGAGGGTGGGCAGGATCTGCATGCCCATACAGAGGTGCTCCATGCCCTTTGGATGCCTTGGGGTGCCATAAAGGATGGAGGGGCTCTATCCTTAGGAGCTCCCACCTCTTCCCAAGAAGGAAAGGAAGCTTTCAGACCAAATCACCATTCAAAAAACCACAGAAGTAGTTCTCTTTTTTTCCAGCTGGGTCTGCCTCTGGCTGACCACACTGATCCAGCCCCGTAGCACCCCACGCTGGTACTGAGTGAAGTTTAAACATCTCTTCTGCTTGCCATAGCTTCCCCGCAACGCACACACACCCTTCTGCAGCAACAAAACTCCAGCTTCTGCCCCTGAAAATTAAATCTTATCTCCTCAAACCACTCCAGCTCCGCACACCTAGGATCCCATCTCTCCCTCTCATCTGACTTTAATAACAACACCATTCCCCTCAGAAGGAGGAGGATGGAGTCCAGATAAAAAGGAGCTGTTTAGCTGGCAGCAATATTACCTTCCTTTGCCCTTTGATTTTTGATTTTTTTTGTTGTTGTCCCTCTTGCATTTTTTATTGAGCACCCGGGCTGAATGGCTGAATAAAATCGAACTTCCCAGCTGAGACCGCAGATGCTCAGCTGTGCATACCTTAGGGAAAAACGTGTGCTATTTCCATTTTGGCCAATTATTATGCACTGGAATCTTTTATCCTGGTGGGAAGGTGGATAGGAGGAAGAAAAGCCTTTGGAGGTGCTGTTTATCTTTTAAAGGAATGCTGGCCATTTAAAACTGTTGAGGCAAAACTTCAGCAGTCACGAATCAGCAGAGATCCTTCACAAATATGGGGATGAAGAGCTAAGCATTTAGCTGGGAATCTGGGTGTTTGGGTGTGGATATGCCTATGCTTATTTATATATCGCAGCAATTCTCTTTAGTGGGGGTATTTGGGGTTTGTACTTTTTTGGCTTTTTACTTTTTCTTTTCCCCTGGACATTGGAAATCAACTGGTTTGCTTGGGATCACATTTCTATGATTTAAATTAATCCCAGGACAGCAAGCACTCCTTCCTTCCACCCTTGCCAAGTGTACATAGGTCCTGCACTGCTGCTCTTTGTACAAGCACAAACTCCAGACTCACAGAGCTAAGCTTTACTTTTCTTGTTTGTGCTCAGTTAGACTTTCCAGACCGCCTCTCTTTCCTGCTCTCCCTCTTATTCTTCCTTATTCTATTATCTCACAACTGGGTCTCAGCCTCAGAGCCTGTTTGAGGTCCGTGGTCTCACCCTAAGATGGGTTACTTCCCTGCATAATCAGTGATTGAAGGAAAATTTGTTGTCAAACATAAGCCATTACATTAGGCAACTTTGCAAAGTTGGGGTCTTATGAAGTTGCTATGATTTCCCCTGTGTCAATCAGCAAATGAAGATGACATTTGAGTCCTGAGAAAATCAGTTATCTGGGGGTAGGAGCTGGTGCTCTTGATCTCCTGCAAGACCTAGAATCATTTTGAACACTGTAGAAGAAACTGGGAGTAACTTGTCACAATGCACTTGCCTCCTGTTGGATTTCAAAAGCTTCAGAGGTAAGCTGACAAAGCTTTTTTGGGAATAAAGCAGTAATCTTCCCCCACCTGGGACCAAAATTAAACCAGTCCACTAACAAAATAATTCTACAGGAGTTTATAAAAGCCCCTTTAAATCCACCCCAGTCTCAACCATTCAAGCACTATTGTATCCATCCCTGCACACACATACTGGGAAAAGTCCTTCCTGGTGCTCCATGAGTCCTGCAGCATCTCTCCACCCTGAGCGGGTCCACAGAGATGGACTCCTCCACCTTTTCACCTCCATCCTTGCATAGACCTGAGACAGCCCAGCAAGGACCAGTCCGTCCACCCCAGTGGGGACTGAGCAGCTGGACTAGGGTGGGAGAAGAAGAGCATGGGGCTGGTGGATTCAGAGACAAGTCATTAGCTTTGCCCCAGAGGGATGGGTGAAAAGCTTGTCCTTAACTTTGATCAGAGTGAGTAAGAAGTATTTTCACTCCAAGCATATAAAAGAGCTCTTTAGAGCCTGCCCCTCCATCCCTCCTGCCCCAAGTTACCGACTCAGGGCTCCATGCTGTGAACGCTGCCATGGACTTCAGGTAGCAGTGCTTTTTCTCCCTCCTCACTTAGCAAAGATATCACATCCCTTCTTACCCTAGGAGAGAGGCTTATATCTTCCTTCTTCCCTCACCCGCCTGATTAGCATCAGAAAGCACCCTGGGCATGAATAACCCCAAGGACTAATCCTGGCAAACGATGTCGATGTTGTCTTCTAATACGCTGACACCCTCCCCCTTGTTTGCATTTGTCCTCTCCCTTCCTCCTCCCTCTTCTCAAAACATTTTCTCCTCCTGCTGGGTTCATCTCTCCATCTGTTGTCCGTCCGTTTTCCCTCCCTGCCGGACTGGGAAGACGCTGCGGGGTTGCGGCACAAGACTGGGCTTGTGCTCAAACCGAGCCTATCCTGCCAGCATCACCGAGCCCCTCTTCCCCCAGCATCTGCTCTGGGGAGCGTGGGTGCATTCGTTGCTGCTTGCAATTAATTTCTTATGAAGTCAGAGCGGTGGCCGCAGAGGAAGTATGAGTCTGGGGAGGCTGATGCTTTCTGTTCAGTGGTTTGGGGTTTTCTCTTCCAGCTCCCCTGCAACCAAATTGCAGCTTTAACTCTGTCCATCCGTGGAGCTTGGACTGGAAGTGCGCAGCAAGAGAACAGCAAAGCAGGGGTCCTGGATTGAGGCTGCCTGTCCGGGTGGGATGAAGCTGCAGCATCCCCTGGGGCCATTAAACAGGAGGGACTGGGTACAACCTCTGAGTTAGGAAGTTTTTAAGCTGCTGATAATGTTAAGCTGGGAGCAGAGGGAAGGATCGTGCTGGACAGACCTTTGCTCTATAGTCCTTAAATCACACATTGACCCCACAAAGAGGCATTTCACCTCCTCTGACCCAGATTTACATAGCAGCAGCCATTCAAAGGAGCATCTCGCCCAGCAGCCTGCGTGCAGCGGTGACCGACAGAAGATGGCTGGGGAAGACTACGAAAATGGAATCAGTGCATGATACTGTCCTCTGATACCCTTCCAGCCTTCAACTATTTTCATCCTATGGACACCCTGAGCAAAAAGTGGTTTCTATGCAAGGCAGCAACTCTCAGCAGATTTCTCTTTGGGGAACCTGTCCAGTTTCCCCGCGGATCCATGTAAACATCCACAATATCTTGCCATGAGCAGTTCCACAGGTTGTCTACCTGGTATCTGCATGATGCCATCTTGCACCATTCCAGAAGACCCAGCGAGCCTTGAAACGTTTAGAAAGTGATCCTCAGTGGAGTAACAAGGAGGATAAGCATCAATTAAAGACACAGGAGGGGGATCCCATCCCTACAACTTTACTTTTGACAGCTGTTTTATACTGAGATTCACATCAGGGAACTTCCACCCTGGGTCCCTGGAGGTCCTGTTATTGCGGCAGGGTTTCAGCTACCATGTCCCTCCTCTGTCTGTCCTGTGCCACCCAGCACCCCAAGGGATGGCTTACCAGTCTGCAAACCTTCTGCCTGGGCAGGGCTTAAATAAAGCATTTTTTTCAGGCACAGGGTCACTCTTGCAAAAGCAACATTGCAAGAGCCTCTGCCCCTCTCTCCATAGGTACTGCAGAGGTATCTGCAACCTGAAATACCTTCTGATAGCATGCTTCAGCTCTAGCTAAAAGCAAGGTCTTCAGAAGACAATGAAGATTGTGGGACAAATGTCCCCAAACCAGGACAAATATCGTTGCATGACATGGAAAAACACAAGTATAAAGCAGGACTATGACCAGAAAACATGCTCAGCCTCACCAACAACACTGCCACTGTCAGATATATAACACACTGTTCATATTAAACTCAAAATCATCTGAGCCCAGGGCTGTCCCTGTTGAAAGGTTGTTCAGGAGGATAAAAGTTCCCCTGACTTTTTAAGTAATATAAATAGGATACTGACGGGTGTTTGGTACAATGTGCAAAACAAATGCTGTGTAATGGAGAGTGTAAAAGCCTCCTTTAAAGTTTTTAAATAAAGAAAAAAATATGGAAAGGATGAAAAAGGAAACAATGTTTTGTGATGCCAACAGACTTGTCCTGTGCAAACAAGAGGAAAAGGGGAGGGGTGGGGGGGAAGAGTTGGATGATTTAACTACTTGGCTTTGGTTACTGGTTACTGGATCTTGTCTGCAAAATTTTGGGAAAAACTAACTCAGAGGGGAAAAAAGCAAGAGATATTTGGAGTGGCCATATAACAACAGCCCTGGGCCACAGGGAAACTGCAACCGTGAGTAAAATTTTCAGTATCACTCTCTCTGCCATAAGATCAGACCTTTGAGGGGAAAAAGAGTGAAAATGAGAGTGCAAATACGAGGGAATACATTGTAAATATGTAAAACACATAATGTTTTTTTAGCTGCTTGCTTTTGGATTTGAGGAGAGGCTGGCCCAGAGCAGTCTCTGCTTCCCGTCGGGACACGAAGATCTGGGGACAAATGATGAGAAAACAACCTGGAGAGCAAGATGCCAAACTCAAAGAGCTCCGAGGAAAACCGCCAGCAGTCGCATTTGTACAGTGACATAAGAGACATCAGAGCCAGCCCCTTAAAGGGGGAATGGTGGGGGTCCTTTGCCCATCCCACCCCCTCATCCTTGCCTTCACCGAGGTTAGAAATCCCAGTGACTGCTGACTACCACCGCCCTGGTCCCCAGTGCAGAGGGACTAGCAATATTAAAAAGGGTTTCCCTTTTGCTGGAGCATAGGAATGTTCCTTTTCCTTTCAAAAATCATTAAGTTTCTAGTCTCAGGATGGCTGAGAAAATCTGCATTAAATACACTCTGACAGGCCTCCCGGGTATAACCTTGAAAACAGTGGCTTGTCCCCAGCATTTACTTGTTATTAAAGGAGTGTGAAGAGTTCATTTTTTTTTAAACCGAGGGGGTGATGCTTTCCCAAATGCTAAGAAATGGGTGGAAGATGAGGGTTCTCTGAGATGTCCCCCGAGAACCACAGGTGTCCGCACAGCCTGTGCCCATTTTTGCCCATTAACTGCTGCACACTAGCTTGACTTGGGTTTTCAGTTTAGTTTAGTCTAGTTGCTGAGCTTAAAAACCCTGCTTTCAACTCATTTATTCCTCTGCCCAACCCAAACCTCCCAGAGTGAATAGCTGCTCCTGCTACGGCCCTGGAATAGCTATAACCATTATTATAACTCAGTTTGCAAACACAGCACATGGGTTTTGCACGGATTGCCTCTGCTAACCGAAGTTCCTATCTTTGCTTACAGAGCAGATAAAAACCTCCTTTAGCAGTAGCTTACAAAGAATTGTGCATGGCAGCATTTCTCAAACAAAGTATTCTGGGGTCAGACGAAGAATATTGCAAACTATTCCAAACCCGAAGAATAACATATTTGCACGTTAAAGTCTAAATAGAAGCAAAGAAAAGCCACAAAGCCAAAGGCCACCTGCCTTGGATCCTGCATTGAGAGATACAGTTCTTACAAACATGCACTGGTGTTTGTATCAGGTGAGTTAGGAGTGGGCAAGGTTTCCTCTGCTGCTTGGGGCTTTGGTGGGAAGGAGCTGTGTGTTTTAAAGGAAAACTTATGAGTGTCAAATCTCATGCTGATAACTGACACGGTCATTTTAATTGATTTGGAATAATTCATCTTTACTGTGATAACGACACCAGAAGCACTTCTGAGTATTAATAAACTTAAAACGAAAATGCTTCTAAAAGGAAAAATTCTTTGTTTTCTTTCAGATTGATGAGGAAGAGGGGTCTCAAAGAGACTGTGTGAGCACTGATGTTCCAAAGTAGGTTTTTGTGGGTTCTCTCCAAGCAACACATGGGTTTAGAAGCAAGCGGGCTGGGGAAAGTCAAAGGCTTTCTGTAACACCCCTGATTAGTGCCAAGTCATGTTCGTCCTCTCCTCCCACCTTGGTATCACTTTGCTGAATGCTGCTGCAAATGCTGTGGCTGAGCTCTTACCTCCGTGCGAGGGATGCGATGGCTCGGGGTGGTTCGAGAGGGAGCTGCCTGTTTGGGTGGGTATGGGGAGGTGCAGGTGCCGCGGTCCGGGGTGGGAGTTGGGTGCTGGTAGTGGGGAGCAGAGTGGGGTAGGATGGGGAGGCAAGAAGCAGATCAGCTGGGGGGTGATGAGAGGCATACAGCTGGCTACTTCTGGAAATGAGACAAATTGTCGAGAAAAACCGAAGACAGTGACTAAAGAGCTCAGGCTGCGGTGAGGGGTGAGGGTCTGAAAAATTGCCAACCAAACCACAGTCGCACTGGAGAGGAGCAGTAAAGCCCTCCTCCGCTTCTCCCCACAGCACTGTCAACATCTCCGCACCCAGGCACATCAACAACAGTTTGGCCAAGCCCTTCCGATGCCCATTTCCCTTCCAGTTCAAATCCAAAAGTAGGGCTTGAGGCACAAGCCAACAGCATCTATCCCTGCGTAAACTCCTGGGGATTAGTGAGCAGAGCCTGTGCTTTGCTGTCTTCATCCATCGGAAGCCTTGTGGCAGTCACCAGGATCTGGCCGCAGGACCCCTCTCTCCAAGTCTGGCTGTGGGGGCTTGGCAGGGGGTTGCTTTCCCCAGAGCCTGGTGCAACCAAATGGATGTTACAGAATCACAGAATCATAGGAAGGTTTGGGTTGGAAGGGACCTTTAAAGATCATCTAGTCCACCCCCCCTTCCATGGGCAGGGACACCTTCAACTCCATCAGGTTGCTCAGAGCCCCGTCCAGCCTGACCTGGGATGTTTCCAGGGATGGGGCATCGACCACCTCTCTGGGCAACCTGTTCCAGTGCCTCACCACCCTCTTCGTAAAACATTTCTTCCTTATATCTAGTCCAAATCTACCCTGGTTTAGTTTAAAAACATTATCCCTTGTCCTATCGCTACAGGCCCTACTAAAAAGTCTGTCCCCATCTTTCTCATAAGCCCCTTTTAAGTATTGAAAGTTGTAAGTATTGAATGTTGCAGTGGTTCAGGTTGAAAGAATTTAACCTCAGGAGACTGCTCTTTCTTCCTCTGTGACTTCTGCTTGCTTTTTCATATACAGCCAGTTTTACAGCTCCCAGCCTCGCTTTTAAAAGGCTCGCAATCTGTCATCCCATTCACATTTCCCTACTCCCAACCGGTGTACTAAGAAAATTTCATTTGTAAACATGTGCTCTGAACCTCTCCAAAGATGCCTTTGCTTTCCGACACCCTAATACCTCCTCTGTGCAACAACATCTTTGATTTGAAAAGGGTCACCAGAAATGGCCCTCTGTCCCTCCAGGGACCAGGAGGGTTCACAGCCTCCAGGAGGCAGGTATGGTTCTGCAAAGGCTGATAATAAGGCAGTGCAGCCAAAGTTACTTCAGCTATAAAATATCACTGCATCATCAAATGTAAAGCTTGGTTTGAGCTTTCATGGCTGTATGAGTAACAAAACAGTGACTGTGGTGTTTTAATTAGCGCCTCAGACTTCCTTCATTTCTTTTGCCAGATCAGTCTGTAATTTTTGGAGTACTTATCCTTCATTAAAATAAAAAGTCTCAAAGACTTGGGAGCCTGCAACTCCTCTTTTATATGCCTGAAGATCAAGGCTCAGGCCTTTTAGACATACTGCTGTTAAAACATACTTAAAACTGCCTCTCCCTGCACATCAGCCAGCACGGTCTTCTCTATCCACATCTGAAGCAATAGTTTTGATCCTCTCTCAACATCTTTGAGCCAGTCCGTGTGCTGTGCCTTCTGCTCAAATCCTTAACACATTTCTTTGGCTGGTCTTGAAATGCAGCAGGACCAGGGGTGGCTGGTCACGACTTGCCCTTCCTCAGAATTGCCTCTTCAACTGCATTTTCTTACAATATATTGAAAAATCTCTCAGCTGAGCTCCCCAGCCTCAAAGGAGATGTAGAAACCACCTCTCCATGCTTCACTTATTTAGGAAATATATTGAGTTGTCCCATGTTTTAAGGGCTTTGAAGGAGGTCTTCTCAATGGTATGTGGCTGAGAGGAGAAGGATCTTCTTATAGAACAGCGGAGATGCAGTGGGAGAAGCAAACCCAGCCTGGAGATACCTTGAAAGGGATCAACACCAGGGAAGGACTGTTTGCATCCCAAAAGGAATGGGAGGACACAATCTTCTACATTTTGCTTTCTAGCATCTCTCCCTGTGCATCACAGATGGCTGCTCAGGGAAAAGAAATTAAATTCTCCTATAAGCACCTGATTCTAGGAGCTGAGGCTTTCAAGGAGAAATGCTGAGTCTCAAGGCCAGGTCTGAGAAGGCAGAATGCATTGAGACACTGGGACAGCCCAACAAATGGTACAGCAGGCACAGGTGAGGCTTGCGGTGGTCTCTGACCATGAGGTACATGGCAGAGTGATGCACATCCCTTATTTGATAATATTTTGAGGGAAAAGGTGCATAAAATTCCTGGGAAATGGAATAGCATATACTGAGGCTCAAAGAAACAGCCTGATGCATTTATAAAAATAAACAGACAAATCAAGACCTTTAAGTAATGAAAGAATTTTTCTGTTGTTAGTCAGTTTATTTTGTTTTAAGTTTGATCAGCTTTAATAATGACCCTGCAGGATTTTTCTTGTTTCCCTCCTGTTCAATCAAGAAGCAGCAAAATGGGGAAGATGATAGTAATTTCTTCTTCCCACACACAGAGAGGGTGAGGCATTGCCCCACTTGTCTTTTCAACTCAAACCCACTAAAACCCAGGATAGGACTCAGTTTTCGCCTGTATTGCCATGATATAGCACTGACTTACTCTGGGTGTAAGTGGCAGTGACTCTGGCAGGTATCTGCCCTGTTATTTAGTGACTGCAAGGAAGAAGAACAATTGCTATTATCTTTGGGATATTTTTTTAATCCTACCCTGAACCTGTTTATCCATCATAAAATGGAGTTAGAGGAATTCAGACCCTGCAATGAACACGGACAGGCATGTCGGTACTTAACAAGAATTGTGAGGCTCTGAGTGATGTTCTGGGTCGTTAATGAAGCCACCTAGAAAAGCTGACATATTTGTATTCATGTTAAAAGAAACTAATAATAATAATTTGAGGCTGTTGAAAAGTGCTGTTCTGACAGCCCTGGAGAATGCCTCTCATTTACCCACAGACACAAAACAGCCTCTGCTCTTGCTGTGCCACCACTGTTTCGAGAGAGATCAGCCTGGTTGTGGACACGGTTGTTCCCCGCTGAGGGTGAACCCCAGACCACCCTCCAGCCCCCATCTTTGCCACCTGCAGCCTCATTTCCCAGGCTGTGTGCCCAGACATCACTACACCACCAACTCACGGCCATGGCTCATGCATGGGGCAGCTGAGGCAAGGGGACCTTCCTGGTCTTGGGGTATCCCAGGCCATTCCTCTTAAGCCAGGGATCAAACCCCAGCCCCAGCACATGCTTTCAATTAAGCGGCATCTCGCAACAGGCAGCGGATCTTGCTGCCTCCATCTTCACAGCATTGCTCCAGCCCTTCCTCCCTCAGCACCACGTACTGCCTCTAAGGTCTACACCCTGTCCTGCCTGCACTTTAGTATTTTTCCAAAGTGTCAGAAAAATCAGGTGAGGAATTCTGCAGCAGCTGTGGTTGGTGATACAAAACCAAACATCTTTTCTATTCGCTGATGTGTGCTTTGGTTTTGAGTCTGCTGGGTTTGGTTTTCACCCTTCCTTCCCTTCCTTCCTTCCTTCCTTCCTTCCTTCTTTTTTCCTTCCTTCCTTCCTTCCTTCCTTCCTTCCTTCCTTCCTTCTTTTTTCCTTCCTTCCTTCTTTCCTTCCTTCCTTCCTTCATTCCTTCCTTCCTCCCTTCCTTCCTTCCTTCCTTCCTTCCTTCCTTCTTTCCTTCCTTCTTTCCTTCCCTCTTTTTTTTTTTTTCCTTCCTCCCTTGTCTAGGAGCCTCAGAGGCTCTCAGGTCAAACCTCAATCTGCCTGGAGGGCTTTCAGCACTTCCAGGATTCAGTGGCCCCCCAACACAGAGACTTTCTGGGTCACTTTCTCACTTGTCTCACAGAAATAGCTCCCTGCTGTCCCACCAACATCAAGTTCGAGGTGACAGAAGAGCCCCTGGGACCCCGACTGCTGTAACCTGCTGCTGCCCAGCCTCGGCTGACTGCATGGTTTCTGGCCAGGCTGTGCTCAGATCTGCTCAGGACCCTCCATTGCAGCAGGGCTTTGGGCTAGGGGGGGGGTTGAACTTCCACTGTGCACTGAAGAAGCTCCCACTCTACATCAGACTTTGCCAGGACATGCTTCGCTGGAGAGAAAGGCAGTGGGGAGGAAAGCACCAGTGAGAAACAACAAGGAGAAAAGCAAAGAGAACTCAGGACTGGGTAATTTCTGGCCAACGATTGTCTCTAATAAGGTTTGACTGTATTAATTAATTGAGATGTGCCTTGGAGAGCTGGAGCTGCTGCTGCTGGAAGTCAGCCAGGAAGAAAAAAAATCTCATTTTCTCTGCAAACCTGCTGATTAGACCAGATCTCTGAGGTTCACTGTAGCAGGCTTTGGGGAGACGGGCAGCGTTTGAGGGCCTGTGACACAGCCATAGATAGAAATTGGTTGTCATGAACTGCCAAGGGAGGTGGCCGGGGTTGGAGGTGGACAAAGATTTGCAGTGAGACGGAGCTGGGTTGTTCCTTTGCATAAGCTTTTGATTAATTTCCTACAAGAAGCCAAAATGCATGCATTTTCCCTGTCTGTGTAAGAAGAAAAACATAAATAAAGATATGTGTCATTCAGCAGAGGTTCAGGTCATTGGTAGGACTAAGAGTACTCTTGAGTCCTTACACACCCGTTGTCCACGCTGTCAGTCCCAGTAACTCCCACATGGACCTCTCTGGGAGGCAGAAGTCGGTGGACTGGATGGACCAGGATCACAAAAGGTAACCTCCAGGTCTCAAACAAGCTCTTCCAAAACACTGTGTAGATATTGTGGACCTGTGCTCCCGCTGGGTGCCAGGCACCACCGTGGGCAACGTGGGTGCAAGGTCCTCAGGGAAGAAAATGCTTCAGTCTATTCTTCTGTGGCTGTGTCCCTGAAGGACACAGAGCATTGGTGCGCATTGTTGGGTGTGCGTGGCCGAGCTCATATCCCTGGAGACGTGCGGTGTGCGCAGGAATAGTCACCACGTGGCGGGGTGGGGTGCAGGGAGCATGTGTTTATAGTTTGCACTACAGAGTTTTCCTAGGTCTTGGGAACCGTCCTGGAAAAGATGGTCTGTGCATCTTTCCCATATAAATGCCACTTATGAACTGGCAGGGAGAGGACAAAACGGTCCTTTCCAGCTTTGCTTTTCTGCAATGCAGAGAAACTTTGCTCCTTGCTTTGAACACAGTGTGGAGGAATCAGCAGGTAGTCTTTGTGCCCTTGGTCCCTCCGTGAATCTGGACTCCTGTACGTCTCCAAGAGCAACCCTCCCACTGCTGCTACGAGAAGTGATGGAGGTCGAGGAACATCCTGCAGCCCTGTTGGCTGGAGAGCAGTAGCGTGATCTGAGGTTTAAACACAGTAATATTGACCCAAATTTAAAAAAACCGCTAGACTAGAGACATGTCTCTGTTAGGCTTGGTGACTCGTGGTTGCTTTTTCATGTAATTTTTTCTCTCGGGCGTTTTTACATGGAAGCAGAAGGAATCCCTTATATAGCTGTTCACTTTTTCTATTTTTTTTTTCTAAAAAATATAATTCCTATGGTTCAGATATTAGGGGGCTGGGTTTAGACCAGACAGAGTAAAAATGCTGCTAACAACCCCTGTAACTCTTCCTATAGTTTCTATAGCCAGGACTTGAGAAGGTGCTGGACAGAAGTGGGTACCAGATGGCATGAGGTTCAGATGTTCAGGAGTAAGAGATGTTGGGCCAGTGCTGGGATTCCATCAGTTTTCCTTTGCCTTTTGGATACAATTTCAACACACTTGGAAAGAAACCATCCCAGTTTTCCACAGATTCTTTTTCTGCCATAAGAGGGAAATAATTGAGACTGAAACTACTTCCACTAATTGTCTCATTATTTTGAATCTGAAATGCTGCCAAGTTGCTGCTTGGGAATTGTTCAAACAGCTTTAGTTACCCTTTTCTCCTGAAGGCCAGGCTCCCAAGTAGGAATTCTGCACACCAGGTGGTCATCGCACACCTCAGGAGATATAGTCTGGTCACACAGCCCAGGCCAGCTACAACCTCAAGTCATCAAACTGATGTTCCCAAGTGCTGCCGTACTATCTCCTCACTGAAAATTTTGAGGTCGGTAAGGGCTATTACATTTTTTTAAACCTCAAAATGAAAACAAAGCAGAAGGCAGATACTTGCCCCCAAAAGACAAATGATTCTAAGTGATTGGAAGACATTCCTTCCAGAGGAAGAAGTGAAATGAAATGTTTTCAGGGACCTTTGTTAAACTTGAGAGAAAGACAGCTCAAAAGCCCTTTGCTTGCTTCAACCATAGGTGGTTCCTACGTCATTGTCTGGAGCCATTTGCCTTCTGTCTACACTGATGTCTCAAGCAGGTAAGGTCACAAACCTTAGAGGGAGCAAGCTGTGGAGAAATCATGGCTCAACTGAAGCAAACTCACCCAAGATCTAGACATATACTAGACAGCTAGCTCCAGACCCATAGGCATTCACGACCTCCCTCCCTCTAAGGTACCTAACTCTCCCAGAAACCTATGGGAAGCTCAATGTCCTAATATGATGAAGGCATCTCAATATTTTGGAAGATACTGTCCAAGCCCTGATGGGTAACTCAGCTCCAGCATCTGACAATAGTCTCATGTAACATCGAAGTGATTGGTTTACCTCTGAATGCTTTGTGATTAGAAATAGAGCACTTGCGGTTAGTTACCCAGGATGGTGTCTCCATTGTCCCTCCTGGCCCCCACATATCAGTCTTGGTCATCGGTGCTCTCCCTGTCCTTCGGTATGTCAATCACTTGCTTTTCCAGCAACCCCTTTTACAAGCATTGGGCTTACTGGTTAGTTGGCTGAATGGGGGTATGTACAGGTAAAAACAATAGAAGTTCATGCAGAAGAAAGGAAGAGAAAGTCCCTGGCCTTGGCAATGCTTGTGAAGAAGCAAGAGGTCAAACATGGACTTACCCAAGCAAAGCTCTGTGCCCCATCTATTTCCTATTCACATTTGTTGCCTGCTGACCCAGTTGTAACTTGGCCTCAGAGTGTCCACATTGCACTGAGAAATAGCTGAGAAATGGCTGACTCCTGGTGGGAAGCATTTCTTGGGAAACTGAGGCCAGGCCCTTGCTTCTGATGTCATCTTGGGTTTTATATGTACTACTGTATAAAACAAGCCTGGACAAAATCTTTGGCCCTGGGGTCAAAAGGTACATTCTGGCTTGCCTGTGCCCACATGCTTAAACCTTCCCCCACCAGCACAGACACCTTTGCCCATGTGTCCTGGGTCTACGACACCTCTCAAGTATGCCAAGGCACTGTTTGGTCAGGAGGAGCCAAAACCATGCCAGTGAGCTGATAGATAACCAGATTGGACAACAGTAGGACAGGGCTTAAGGATGCTTAGAATCATAGAATGGTTTGGGTTGGAAGGGACCTTTAAAGGTCATCTAGTCCAACCCCCCTGCCACGGGCAGGGACATCTTCAACTCGATCGGGTTGCTCAGAGCCCCGTCCAGCCTGACCTTGGATGTTTCCAGGGATGGGGCATCGACCACCTCTCTGGGCAACCTGTTACAACTTGTTCCTGGTTCTGTTGACTATTCCACATCGACAGATGTGGCTCTTGCCTCATTTCATGTGTACATGTGCTTAACTTTAGACGTGCGAGCCATGTGGATATGGGAGCGGTGTGGGAACGTGCTTGAATGTAACTATGGCCATGCATTCATGCGTATGTGCTCACTGCGATCTGCCGTCCCCACGGGGAACCTGTTTTATACTAAGAATGTTTTTGCACTAATGTGTAAATTAAGTATGACTGCAAAAATAGTCAAAACAGAGCCCAAAAGAGAACAGAGAAGATTGATTGTGTGCATATTTTAAGTGCTTTATGTCTGTGAATGTTTATTCAAAAAATAAGAGTGAAAGAGAAGCATTGACACTACAAATAAAAATAATATAGGGAAATACAGCTCTTTTATTATTAAATTACAGATTAAAATAGGAAACATAGGGGAATATAGAAACATATATCTCTTTGTGGAGGCTTTCTATAACAATCAGCATAAAATAATGTAGCAGTACCTGACAGCTTAAATAAAGATAGGAGCCTCAGCTCCTATCTACGCATTTATCTCCTCTGATCCAGACAGGGTAAAGAAGCATAAAAGGCTCAGATAATAGCATCTTTTCTGCACACCGGATCCCAAACGATAGGCAGATTTTATACTTGGTTACTCCACATAATGTCAACATTGTTAGAAAACAAAAGCACCATGAAGGAACATTCCCCCCCCCCCCCCTATTTCACCGTATTTTCCTTCTGATCTTTTACTTTGTGATTTCTGTATAAAATACTATGGGGCAGATATGAAACTCTGCGCCTCTGGACCAGCCCCTGAATTTGTGGGGCAGCAGGACGTGGGACGACGGGAACGAGCAGTGAGGTTCAGATGGGTACACTCAAATCATACGCACAGAAGCGGAGAAAGCACCAACCAATTCACTTAAACCCTGTCCTTTCCTTTCTGCGAGCTGTCACAATATCTATTGTAGTCGACAGCTATCGACCATTGCATGCCATGCCATTAACCTTTGCCACCCAACACGTCAGATGACGGAGATCGAGGAAGCTGTGTGTCACATCGGAGCCAAGCAGCACACACTGAACCGGGTGGTGAAGCTGATGGAAAGTCTTACTACAACCAGGTGTTCCCTGTTGTCCGTGCTTCGTCCAACAAGGTGGACTTCATCTTGGGAGGCTCTACCCTGGCACCATGGACCCTCTGAAGACCAGCCTGTGCTTTCCTCAATTCCCTTCATCACCAACAGTTACCTGCTGCCCCCTGAGAAATTCTCCTGCGTCCTTGGCATGGTCAAGGCGACACCACAGCAAGCCAACCCAACGTGGGGGAGTTCCTGCAAATTTCCATGCTAATATCCATCCCTCTGGAAAATGTAGCCCTCCTCGGAAGGTGCAGCTGGCACAGGACCAAGGTCCTGGGCATTGCCTGGGAGATGGCACATCGCCTTAGCATCCACAGCTACGCTGCTTTGCGATGGTTAACATCCACAGGACCATACTTCCCCTTTGACATTGCTCAGCTGCTTTTACCTCCAAGGAGCAGTCCTGAACCCACATAAAGCTCTCACTTTGCCTTTTCTCCCTGGACTTGCAGGTTGTATGGACTGCCTTTATGCTCCCAGGAAGCCATTTCTTTGGCTCTAAGCAGATCTGCATCAGACACTTTACTGCTTAGCTCAGAAAAAATAAGTAGCACTATGAAATGAGCCTGGATTTCCACATCTCCATTCACATGCACCTTCTCTGCTATGAACTTTTCCCCCAGTGGCCAACACTAGGAGCTCATTCCCTTTCCCACAGCCATTTTCACATCAACCTGTGGGATCTGAACATCTGAGACCTCTATCAAACCGATCTAACCTGGTTAGGGGGCTCAAAAATTATTTAGGGTGGACAGACTGACACACATATGCAAGATTCATTTTCTCAAGAAACCACAGGCTGAACAGAATAATTAGCTTGTTTACCTTTAGTTGAATCAACTTGTTAATTCTTACTAGCCTGAAGGGTTTTCTCCAGGGACACCTATATTTGGCTAGTTGATTTGTTATGAGAAGAAAGAGTTCTTGGCACTTGCTTGAGGAGACAGGGAAAAATATTGGCAGCAGCTACCCACATTTTTTGGAAAACATTTATTTTTGAGTCCCAGCGTAATGGATGGTGACAATAAGAATGATTGTCCAAGCCTGACTTGGAGCCAGTCCCTCAGGGAGGTTGCATCAAAGACCTTGTCTTCCTTACCTCCATTTCCAGGGAGGATGGGGCCAGGTCTGAGGGCAGGAGGCCTTGTGTCCTGAGAGAAAGGAGGATCTGGGAGGTAGAGAGGGTGAGGCCAGGCCTAAGGCACCAAGAGCAGGCTGTTTTACTGGAGAGGAGAAGGAGCTACCTCGTCACTAATTAACAACAGGCAGGGCCAAGGGGTAGCCAACCCTCTTGGCTGACCCAGACTCATCATCCATCACTAAGCCACCTCCTGGCTCTACCATCAAATGACCATTAAGACCCTTAGTTGAGCGGCACCGTCTTTCCATGGTACCTTCAACAACCTTGTAGTGATAGTTGTCCTATCACTACAAGGGCATGTAGCGATAGGACATGGGATAATGGCTGTAAACTGCAAGAGGGTAGATTTAGATTATAAGTAAGGAAGAAGTTCTTCACTGTGAGGGCAGTGGGACACTGGAGCAGGTTGCCCAGAGAGGTTATGGATGCCCCATCCCTGGCAGTGTTGAAGGCCAGGTTGGACGGGGCTTTGAGCAACCTGATCAAGTTGAAGATGTCCCTGCCCATGGCAGGGGAGTTGGACTAGATGATCTTTAAGGTCCCTTCCAACCCAAACCATTCTACAATTCTGTGATTCTATGAGTGTGGGATATATAGGGTGCAGGGAAAAGAGGAGGTGAAAGAACTTTGGCCAACCCTCAATTCCAAGTGTACCAGGCAGCAGGGTGATCCTCTGCCTAGTGACACTGTTGGTGTCTTGGAGGCTACACAGGCCCCTTGTTTAGCTCATGGATGCACCTAGGACCTGCAGATCCTCCACATCGATGCACCATTTAATCCTCATGCCCATGACACAGAACTCTCCTGAAAAAGTTCATCAAGCCTCAAGCCTAGCCCAAACTGAGGCCCTGCAATTTCTTTTTCCAGTAAAAATGAGAAAGAAAAATAGCCTAAACATTTTGCTCCTAATACTCAAATTAAAACTTTTTTGTTCCCCGCTTCATGCTGTTGCTCTCTCTCCTCCCCACTTTGTCTTACAGAAGTGTGACTAATCCTCTTCCTTCCCTTGCACTGTTACCTTGAAGGTATTTATAGAGTGTGATCATGTTCTCTCCTGTGTCTTTCTTCCCTTTTCAACTCTGGATAAATCAAGCTTCCTCAGACTTCTCTCATGTGGCTTATCTTTCACGAGGTCATGCTAACTGCAATGGCAAGCCAAGAAAGGTTTTGCCTGTTGGAGAGGACACTTCAGAGCTGATACAGCCACTGCACAGGCTCTGCAAGAAACTTCTGATGGACTCGCTCTGCATATGCACGTCCCCAGCCTCTTGCCAGGTCTGTGTGCATGTGGGTTTGCACGCACCTGCGTGCATTAGAAACAGGAGGATTTATCTGTTCCAAACAAATTAGCCAGTGCTATCATATATTTTATATTATCTCATGTCATTGTTAGTGTTCTGCCTTCTGAGCTGGAAGCAGCAGAAAGGAAGATGAATATAGGGGGTTTAAAGAGATTAAGCTGAAATGTTTGTCCAACAACATCTGCAGGCTGTTCGAGAAACGGACAGTGTCTGGGAGGGAAAGGGTAGTCTCTCATGCTGTGCCTAGGTTAGTTAATCAAGGAGACTCAAGGTGATGGTCCAAAGGACCCAGAACTGCCTCATTCATACTATTAAACTCTCTCCCCCTTCAAAACAGAGCAACCGCTTGCAAACCGACTGGGAATGGTCCTTGGCTTGTGCTAGCTCCTGACCAATGCCCGGGAGATGGCTAGTTGGCCACAGCCAAAAGCACTTCAGGGATTTTACTAGGTGTGGCAATAAATTCCTATGGCTCCAAAGGCTCCTGGGCACTGTGTGATTTATGAGTGGCCTCCGTGACCCCCAGCAGAGTCACCAACTGCAGGTACTTCCAATCATCACCGTGGTCGGAGCCGTCAGGTCTGTGAAACAGTTGGAAATTTCTGACTGGATTTCTTTCTTTCTCTTTTCTCATGGGAAAATGTGTTAGCTGGGAAAATTTGGGGTTTGCAAGTAGAAAAACAAAGTGCTAAATAATATTTTAATGTTACTTTCTTCAGCCTTCTTTTTTTTTTCAGTTGAGTACATGGAAACCATGGCTTCTTGACTGCTCCCTCCATCACCACCTCTTGGAGGGCAAGAAAACTTGGTGGCTTAGGTGGGGTTCATCTTGTTGAACCTAAAGCAAAATCAAGGAAAGGTCTAAAATTGTCACCTTGATTCGCTTCATAGTCCTTGGAGATAACACTGATCTGTAAAGAGGGTAAATGTCCCTCTGGACCTGTCAACCTCTCTCTGCTGATTTAAAGGAAAAGTCCAGAAGATCAGGTGAAAACCAGGTGGGGTGGAATCCATCTCCTGCAGCCTGCTGGGACCATCCCTGTCTGGTGGGTGGGCAGGGGACAAGTGAGAAACAGGGTCCATTTCTCTTCCTGTCTAGGGTCCCTCTGGGGAGACCATTTTCTGTTTTCTTAACAAAAGCAGGTAAAACAGAACAGAAACATCTGGGGCTTTATTTTAGTCCTCATTTTTCTTCCCCTGGAATTATCCTTAATAAGCATTTTATTTTCCACTCGCTATCTTTTATTGCAATTTTTACTAGTCCTGATTTGACACCGTTTTTCAGAAGCCAAATTGTACAAAAAGCCCAGTATTTTTCTGGGGGGATGAGTTTCTGTTTTCCAGCCTGCTCTTCTATAGGAGGCTCTTATTTTTTGCACCTCCTGGCTGCTCCCATCTCAGTGGCACATCACTGAATTCAGGCCCTTCTCTTTAGCAGTGCACATCTCTAATCCCAGTGCAAAGCAGGATCACCGATCCCTGTGTAGGGGATATGGGAAGATTTTCAGAGCAGATTAGCCAGCTACTGCCCTTGGAATTCAGTTCCTGCCTGAGCACCAAAATAAGAGCTGGGTAGATTGTGCGCACAGCAGGTGCTGCTAAAAGTCACATTGTTCCTGATATGCTGATGAGAAATTTTGATCCCGGCTTGTAGTTAGCTGCTTCACACAAGCAAAAATATCCCAGGTCAAACGCTGCACTGTTATCTGGTTCTGCTTCACAATAATTTCCCTACCTTAAAAACATCCTTATTTTACACTGTGATGGAGTGAGTTTGCATCGTTTTCCAAAACCTGAGAGACACTCAGAAAGAGATGCTGTAATTCCTCACCCCGTGGGACAGCATTCAAACTGCAGCTTAGGCATTTTGGGGGAGTTCGCTGGATTTCTTTTTGTTATTTGTTTTTGGGTTTGGTTTTTTTCTCATTTGTTTGTTTGTTTGTTTTTTGCTCTAACCATTCCAATTATAATTAAAACTTATTGGTAATGTGATAGCATATAATGAACTCAACTAGAGATCTGGACCCCCTCGAGTCAGGTACTTAATTACTAACAGGCTTTCCAGCACACATTAAGGATTGGCCTGGCTGGGTCTGTAGGGAGGAAGAATGAAGCAATATCAGGAGAGGGAGATAAATTTCCTTGCATTAGTCCCAGGAGGGTGGTAACTCTGAAGCTGCTTTACCCAGTGTGTACGCTTCCACACTCCGCGCTGATGGATGGGTCCCTGAGCTGTCACTTCACATGCACTTTGCCTGCGGAGACTCACATTAACTTTTGCAGACGGGGGAATCCAACCCTTAGGGCTTCCCCAGCTCCAGAACGGCTCTCAGACCTTTATGCTCCTACGCTTTCCTCCTCCCGGCTCCTGGATTTCCTATTAAGCTTCATCTGCATCTTCTGTCCAACCTTTCAGGAGCCCTTTCTCCTCTGCTTCCCACCTCCAGAGCAGAATCAGCTCAGGACCTTGTCCGCCCTTCCCTTCCCACACCTTCTGGCCCTGATGGAGAAGTCTCGTGTTGCAAGTTTAATGCAGTTCCTCATCTTTTTACCAAAACATCAGGAGAACCCCTATGGCTGGATCCTAGGGGAGGTACCCCATCCAGGTCTCGGAACATTTCCTTTAGTTTTTCCCTCCAATTAACATCCTAAATCATCATAAAAAAGGAGACGAGCTTTCCAATGGAACAGGGAAACGCAGGAAATTCTCTGGGAACGGAGCACACAACCACCTTTCAGGAGTTCCTTGGGCCAGCACAGCTTATGGCTTTAAGGTTTGCTAAAGCCTGACAAGCCCCCAAGCGATCCCAACATCTTCCCGAAGGGAAACCTGCTCTTCTCCCTTCCTTTAAGTAATCAGATGTTGTCCTGGTTGAAAGCAAAGCTTTTATTCCTGTGCGCAGCTTGAGTTCCTCCTCATTCCAGCTCCTTGCGAGGCAGAGAACACCTCCTTCACATTACCCTGGAGGTATTTATAGGCTGTGAGCACCACGACCCCCTGAGCACTTTTCCCCGCACTGGAAGGAAGATTCAGCTGAGATGACTCTGCCCGTGCCCTCTCATGAAAGATGATGTGGCTGTGACAGGCAGACCAAGATGTGCAGTTTGTTTCTCAAGCAGCCTGGCTGGGTTATGGTCTCTTACCAAGAGGAAGAAACAAAACAAACGGATTGGAAGGGGGAAAGAAAAAAAAAAAAAACAAACAAAAGACCTACCATGAAATTGCTATAACTCATGTGTCAAAGCAACTAACCCTTGCAAGGAGGAGTGTAATTCCTCACCATGCAGAGGAAACACTTAGGCAAACTCAGCCTTGTCTGGGGCTTTACACAAACAGGTCAAATGGCTTTGATTCATTCCAAGCCCTGTCTAATAATTCAGCATGCTGGTTTGCTCTCCTCTCCATTAGTAGATGGCAAACACATCGTCCTAACCTGCAGCCTTTATTACAGAAGATTCAGTGTGCATGGATTTATGTCGCCTCATGCCTCGTGACATCTTTTTAAGGTGCCTTCTGCTGTGCACACCGAGCATCAAAGGAAAACACAGACAGCAACAAAGGAAAAAATGCACGGTGCTACAGGAGACATCTGCTACCTATTTCCAGATTGCAGGTAACCGAGTCAGCTGTATAATATCTGAGAGATATTGCCGTGAAGGCTGTCAGGGAGAGATGCATTTTTCTTCACATGCGTGGAAGTTAAAATCTCGGAAGAAATAGCTAGCCTGTCATGAAGACTTGTTTATCCAAAGTCACCGAGACAGGTAGCTCTGAGAAGCTCTGAGTTTCCTTCTGGCTTTTCTCTCTGGGGCAAGTCTGAAGAAGGGGCCAGGCTGGCTGCAAGCCAAATCGTTGCATCTACAGCCAACTCTTTGGGAGCCAGTCTGCAGGTCCTGGACACCAGTTAGGGGTGATGCAGATGAGCAATGGACAGAAAGAAATTCAAGTTATAATCATGGCGGAGCTGATACTTATGGAGGGTCCAGTATGGGCAGCAGGAGGAAAAAAAAAATGGAGCAAAGCATTCAATAAAGGCTGCCACAGTAAAAGAAGATGAATTGAGAAATTCAAAACACTTTACGATTGATTTGACTGTTTATGTAAAATTCTCACGGACAGGACCACATGAACTCTGTACGAGTGGTGGCCCAGACACAGGGTTTGCTCAACAAAATTCACAGCCATCATCCAAGTGAAGACTCCCTTCCCATGAGGCTGTAGCTGCCCTGTGTTTCCTTTGCTCTGATTAATCAAGGATGATGGGATTTCCCAGGTGGCTGCTGCAGAGGCGTCAGCCAGCTTCATTTGATGCAAAGCTTGAAGGAAAGCTTGATTATTTTGCAGAGATTGTGTTCAATTTGCCATCTCTAAAGGCACCCCAGAGCTCTCCCAAGACCTGTCCTGAGCATTTGCTGGGCCCAGTTCAGCTCTGAGCCTCCAGAGGCCTCAAATCATGCAGACAGGGACTCCCAAAGACACTCCCGTTGCTGCCTGCCTGAAGAGCTGAGCACTTCCCACCAGCACCTCCACTCCTCGTGGGTTTTGCAGCCGTTAGCAGCTAAAATCCCGCGAGGCAGAAGAGATCTGCAAGACATGTGTGCAATGCCTCCTGCAAGGCTGCAAGTCTGCAGCACGGACCACTTACATTTAAAGACCTGCAGCTTGGACAGAGACACTGAAGTTGAGTCTTGACTTGAATTATGTGCTTGGCCTTTCTCTCCATTGTACAAGTAACAGGAAGAGAGGATGAAAGCAAAACCCACCAGTTTCTCAGCTCTTAACTTGCAGCCCTTTAGCATCTGGACCTGTTTAAAATCCCATCCCAAAGTGGACTGCCATCCCCTTGGGGGCAAAGAATAGATGGCTGAGCCTGGCCATGTATGAAAGATGAGCAATTTGATCCTGCTTTTGGAAGAAACACCAGAAAACCTGCCCCGTTCCTTTCTCCTCAATAAACTGGACCCATGAACCTGAAACCAGCTGCCTGCACTTGTGTGTCAAAACACCCCCCAACCCATATGTCAGCAGTAGCATGGGGAGGGCTGCCTAATAACTCTGTCAAAGCACTCGGTGAGGACAGCTATCGCAGACAGGATTTTCCAGTTGGATTCAATAAATCAAAACCACAGCACAACTATTTTTACTGCATCTTCCATGCAAACTGCTTTCCAGATGGCTTTGGACAGAAAGAGGAACGTGTGCGCTCAGGAGCTACCTGTGAAGGAAGAAGAGGGATTCACGTGAAGGGAGGTGAAAAGAGATGAGACTCAAGAGTGACAGGGTATGGCCAAGGCAGTTTTGAGCTGGAGAATACATATCTAATCCAAGGGGATACCGGGAAACACTTTTGTCCCCGTGAGACGGTCAAGCAGCGGAGCAGGGGCCCGGAAAGGTTGATTCAGTCTCTGTCTCTGTGGTCATGCATTCCTCCAAGCCACTTGGTGCAGGCAGCTAAATCCCAGTCCCCCCAACAGCTCCAGTCAGGTGGAGCAGAGATTGCAGGAGATGACCAGGCTCTGAGGACACACCAGAGGTCTGGCCATGCCCTGCATTTTGAGTGGATGCCATACCCAGCGGCAGGGAATGATGCGTCACCTGAAGGACCTCCAAGGCAGATCTGCAGCTGGGGTAGGACTTCTTACCAGCTCAGCTCCAGTAAGAAGCAGGGAGATGCCTGGAAATATTAATGAAGATAACAACCTTTCTTAACACCTATCAAGCGCACTGCAGCTCAGTGACAGCCAGATGTTGCATCACTTGTTATTAGACCCAAATCCTGGAGGAGTCACGGGTGATTTAAATATGTCGTGACCTTAGAAGATACCTATCCTTTCTGCACACTCATTTTTCTTCCCTGTGGCAGTCCCAGGTTCTCCTTATCCAGGACAAAGAGTGGCTTCACCTTCTGGAAGCCCTTCCTGCTCTCCATAAAAGAGTCCTGGGTCCTTGTCCTCCCTCACCTTGACCACCACAACCCCCTCCTGGACACGCTCCCCTGCCCCGTCATACCAAACTTGGTTCTCCTCTTCTTCCATCTCCAGGACCTAATGCCCATCCATGGCTCCACTTCCCATCCACCTCCTCAAACTCATCCTCTCAACCATTGATTTTGCACTCTGTTTTCACTAGGAGTCCAGACCCAACGTGCCCATATTTGAACCTTTAAAGCTGTGATGGCCAAAAGAGATGAAGGCAGTCCACATGAGGTGGTGGAAACGTCTTCCCAGCCCTACTCTCCCAGCCCTACTCCCCCACCCACTATCGCACAGCTCCCACCATCAGTCCATCCAGGCTTGAAGTTCACTGCCAGAAGGTGTTACCAGAGGGGATTTTGACAGCTGCATTTGAAACAAGGGAGCTGTACCGAACTGAAGATTGACAGGAACAAGCTTTTCACTGTTCTGTTCTTTTTTATTTTTTCAGTGAAATGTGCCCTTCTAAAAAAATTGTTGTAGCAGGAGAACTACTTTTGAATTTGTCCTCTTCCACTTTAGGGTTGAGAAGAAACAGGTCTTTTTTTTTTTTTTTTTTTTTAAAGGAAGCAGAAGGAATATAAAGTCCACTGGAGGGCAAAAGAAATCATGGATATCTTGGTAGCAGAGTATTTTTATCAAAAGGTGGCAAATTTCAGCTACATTAAGAGTCATGTTTAAAAATGACCAAGTGGAAAGTTATAAAAATGAACAAGTCTTGTGTGAAAATGATGAAGGGAATTTCAGGCATAATAGAAGTCATCTGTGAAAATTGCCAGGAGAGCAGAGAATACACTTCTGTCTCCGAATGCAAAATAAAACAGTATTCACAGTAATTCATACTAATTTTCAGACTTAACTAGTACTAATTTTTACCCATCAGTAATTGCTATTTAAGGCTCCAGAGCTCTGGAAAAAATACTTTCTGGGTGTGGTGAGATCCTTGCAGAGGAATTTGCAGAGTGTTTGAGGACAGCCTGTTGAGGGAGAAGTTTTATTTCTCCACCATACCAATATGGAGAGACATAAATATCACATTCTTATTGATGCAAATAACGGATTGCTCCTGTCAGAACTGACAAAGGCACTAATTTAAGGAGCGTTTCCCACTCTCACACACACAGATGCATTTTTCAAGAGATTTTTGCTCTCCCCTGGGACCTGAGTTCCCAAACCAGGTGAAAATCCGCCAGACGATCTCTTGTGTTTGATTGCATCTGTGAAGAGCCTGTGGGAAACATATGCCAGAAATTACGCTAACGACCAAGCGCAGTAAAACTTGCCAGGTAAATGCAGCGGTTGTCAGCAGAAGACAGCCCAGATGCCATTTTGGGATCCTGCCCTCCGTGGCAATGGTCCAGAAATTACTCTTGGTCCCATGGGGACTTCGCAGCAAACCGCCTTCAACTCTAGCCCAGATTTTCCTTCTCATCCTTTAATTATTATTTTGTTAGTGCAGGGACTGATGTGTCCTCTGAAAGCTGCACTAGGGATGGGCAATGCTTTAGGGGCTGCTTACAGATGTAACCCAGTGTCCTTGTAAAATTAATTATATTCTTTATATTTAATTATATCAGTGCTTTCTAGAGCATTGATTTTCCATAAAGCCTTCCTGAATGCCTCACCACTGTCCTGTGGGTGGGATTTCTAGCCAATACCACACATGCGAGCAAATATCAGGGGACACTAAGGCAGCAACAGACTTCCCCAAAGCCATGTCCCTGTCCCCAGCTGTGTGCTCCTGTTCTGTCCTTGCTGCTGGCACTGGCATTCACGTGGTTGCTGGAGAGACAGGCCAGGGGGGTGATCTGGCTCAAAAGCAGTTGAGGCAACTAAAAAATGTGTTCAACTATAAAAGTTGCCTGGTCTGGGTCACTCCGTGTGCCCGTGCCACCAGCAAGCTGGGGATGAAGTGGCTGCAGGAGCTTTCCTTCCAGGCTGGTTGATGGAGATGGTGCCTAGTCCCACCTCAGAGAGCCCTAATTTCTCCAAGCCCTGCCTTCTCCACCTGGGATCATCCCCAAAATGGCAGGGGGGGCACACACACACAAAAAAGCAAGGTTCTCACACTGCAGCCCACATGGTATGCAGCCAGCGTGGATGAAGCTGGGAATTACCACGTTTGCAGTTGCAGAAGCTGCTGTCTCCAGCCCAGCACCCCGGATCCCTGCGGGGGCTCTGGCAGGCATATCCGAATGGCAGCCCTCATCCACCCGTAACACAAACAGCTAGAAAATATCTAGAGAGCAGGCTGAGGGCGTTGAATGGCATCTGCTGGGATGGTGCTGAGCCTGCAGGGGTGAAATACCAGTTCAGAGATGAAAAGGTCCTTCTGGAGACCCCAAGATCAGAAGGCCAAAGGGTGAATACTGGCTGATGGCTTTGCTCAGGACCGGAGATGATGAGTGTATCCTTAACACCTGCCCACTATTCCCAATTCCATTGCTGACAATGGAGAGCTGGCCATTTGCTCTTTTCTTTAAGTCCGCTTTCTCTAGAGAAAATCAATCAGGCCACCAGTCAGTCAATCAGGCAGTCAATCAGTGAGTCAGTCAATCTGAACCACTTGGAAAATGGATCCTGCAGAGACCTGGACTCCCACCCAGAGGCCCTGTGAGCCTTGTAGGAAAAAAAAAAAAAAAAACAACAAAAAAACCCCCCAGCTCTGGGGGGAGGCTGAGACCTTCCCCAGCCCAAGGCACAGCTCCAGCCCTTGCGAGGCAGCGGCCGTCCCAACCTGGGCCATGGCCAGGTCCTGATGCTCCTCTAAACCCCTGGGGCAAAGCACCCCCTGGCTGGAGATGGCCCCTCTTAGGGGGTCCAATTATTCCACCTCCGCCTTTGGGACTTGCAAGAGTTGCTGCTGCTGACATCTAGTGACAGGGAGAGCCGGCAAGAGGAGTTACCTGAAGCTCTGTCAAAACCTTCCCCACCGAGAGAAAAACCTATTCGGGGTCTTCCCCAGGAGGTGGGCTCACAGCAGGGATGCTCGGGGGGGGGCAGAGGAGGTAATACCGAGCCATGCTCGGGGTGTCCCAGCCACTTCGCTACATCCCCAAACCTTTTCCTTTCCCCAGCGACCACCCGAAAAGGACACACACACCCCCCCCCCGCCCCCCCAGTCTTTCCTGGTCGATGTAAGCACAGACTTATTCTCGGGTTTGCTATCTCAAAGGAACACGGGGGGCGGGGGGGTGGAATACCGTAAGGGGAGCTGGAGGGGTTGCAGCCAAGCAAAGGCAGGCAGCGAGGTGGCTTTCAGGCGTTGGGGGGAAAGTGGGGGGCCCTGGGTATTGCATGCAGAAGAACCCCCCTCCCCGTTCCGAGCTGGGGATGCGGAGGGGCTGCTCAAAGCAGGGGTGCTGCAGACCACAGCCCCGCGGATACGGCGGCATCCCACGGGGGACAGCATCTCCCAGCCACGACACTGGACGGGGGGGGCTGCCTTTCGAGCTCATGGAGGGGATGGGGGAGACATCTGGGGGCCTTAGCCCCCCGCTCCCAGTGCGAAAAAAAAAAAAAAGCCTTGAGGACAGCCTAGGGGTTTTTGGAGTGGGTTTTTTTTTGGGGGGGGGAGAAGAAATCTGCAGCGGGAACCCCTGAGCACACACACACACAGACGCTGGGGTCAGGACAGGGTGCACGGCGCTGCACAGCAGAGCGGCGGAGCGGGGGCTGCCAGCCCACTCCCACCGACCCCCAAACCCCGACATTTTCCAGCTTCCCCATCCCCGTGGGGCTTGCCAGCGCCGTGTAAAATCAGGCTCCCCCCCCCAACACATCCCTCCAAGCTCTTCTTCCCTAGCAAGAAGTGCCTTAATTCCGGGGGGTCAATTGAGCCATTTCCACGGCAAACACACAGGACTGTCCGGAGTGACAGGAGGAAAGAGCCCAGCTTGGGTCCAGAGCAAATAAGACAACA
>JANXJC010000055.1:46053859-46070854 GCA_027564655.1 Leptodon cayanensis
TCCTCTCCTCTCCCTCTCCCTCTCCCTCTCCCTTCATCCTTCCTTCCCCGACTCTCTTCTTAACACAGAGGCTCCTCTGATGATTCAGAGAAGCACCGGGGCACTTTTTCCACACTCAAAGCTCAGGCAGTGCTTTTGAACATTTGCAGCGAGAGCTTTTCTCGACTGCTGGGTCAGGTATTTTAGCTAAACAGGTATTTAAACGCTCTGAGAAGGTTTTTTTGCTGGAGCTGTTCAGGGTTCTTAACTTGCGTTTCCTAGTGGCATCACCTCATTAATCCTCCAGCAAGTTCTCCTAGAAAACCAGAGGAATTGAACATTTTTATTTTTCATGAGCAAAACAGAGAAGGGAAATAATTCATGCAGCCATTGGTAGGTGTTACATATAAAGCGTAAAAAGTCGATAAAATACTTCTTTTTCTTTTTTTTTTTTTTTTTTTCCTCTTGGTAAATCAAAAGGAAAGTGTGATCTCTGGCCTTCCTCTCCTTGTGAAAGTTTCTACCGTGTTCCAGTCTGGAGCTGTTCATTTAGCAAGTTTTCTAGTCCTCTGTCGGAATTGAAAAGTTGTAAATAAATGAATGTCTTTAATAACCATATTTCACATCCAAAACGAGCATTTCCTGAACTACTCACTGGGGAGAAAGAAAGTGTTAATAAAATCTCATTCAGAGTAAAAAAGCATTACTCTTGAGCTGGGTTTTTTTTTCACTTCTTAAAGAAGAGTATGATTACGTTTAAACAAATTTCAAAATGAAATTGCAATGAGATGCAATTGAAACATCTAGCTGGGAAACTGGGGAAATGATTGGATTTTTCTGCTTATTATTAATTTTAATTATTTTGCAGATTCTCTTTTAGTGTCCTATTTTTGAAGTAGCTATTTGCCCAGGAAAAATAATATCACTGGAACGTAGGTGATGTTTTGTGGGGTTTTTAACAAATGAAAAAATATTTTCCTTGGAAAATGTCTGCCCTCCCCTCAGGAATGAGATATTCTGATGCCCTTGGACTGAAAGAGGTGACCTGAGCCCCATCACCCCATGCACTAATGAAGGGATGGGTTTGGCTCAGTGTCCCACCTCACACAGAGGTGCTGAGAGCAGGGACGTGGGACTTGCTTTCCCTGGCACTATGTCTTGTCCTCTTGTTGGGGCCTGAGCTGCAGGAAAAAAACCTTCCTTTTGGTCAAATCAGTGAAGCTGCGTCAACCTCCTCCATCTGCGCAGCTGGAGCTGGAAGAGGCAACGCAAAGGCAGCCTTGCTGTCCCCTCTTGGGGTAAGGACAGGATACAACCTCCCCCTCTAGACAAGGGGAAGCTGTCAAGGAATCAGGGCTATGAAAGCAACGTTTCTTCCTAAGTTTGAGGGAAAAAAAAAATAGCAGGGGGTTTGGGGGATTGGGAAAGTCCAGGCATAGACAACCCCCACTGCCCAGCCCAACAGGGAGGCATTTCCTGCCTTTTCTCTAATTACTTGCATGCGGGGGGACCCATGCACTGGGAAAAGCCACCCAGCAGAGACATGCTGCAAATACTGGGAAGAGAGAGGGATCATTGTTTCTTGATGCCTTATTTATCAGATGTGGGCCTTCTCCTAATCGTTGGGTGGATGCTGCGATGAATAGAGTTAAGTAAAAGACACTCCTTCTATGCACACACACACCCCCCTCCTAAAATTACTGGCTACCTTTCCTTACAAATGAATCAAGGTATTGATCAGTCAGGTGTAAAAAAAATCCCACTGTTACTTATGTTAGACCTATCCCAAAAAGCTGCTCCCCAGAGCTCCGGACAACAGATTTAGCAAAGACAATGAAAGAAAGAATTGTTTGGGTAGGTCTGTGGAGAAATCACTGGGCAGGGAAGGCACAAAAAAAATGCTGATTAAAAGCAATGCACTTGTGGGAGTGAAACCGGTTACAATGGAAACAGGAACACAACTTTGGTCTGTCTTCCTTGAGTAAGATTGCCGTGGAGGATCCTGCCATGCACACTCCCATGAAAATAGATGGTCCCCTGCTCCAAAAATAGCCATAGAGACAAGGCAAGAGAACTGTAGCTGTCTCTTTTTATGAATGGTGATGTGATGACTGAGAGATTAAGGGATTTATACAGCCAGGACCATTCCAGGACACCCATCTGTCCGTCCATCCATCCATCCATCCATCCCAGGACAGCACCCATGCACAAATGTCTCTTGCTTCCAAATGCCTCTCAGGGAATTGGTGGCAGACTCTTGGCCCGTGACACACAGGGGACAAGACAAACCACTGCTGGCCAGGAGACATGCAGAGGTTTAGTCTAAGAAAGAAACTGTCCAGGAAAGTGGGGTGGGAAATGTGAGAATCTGTCAAACCTGCTGCTGGGGTGGCAGAAAAAGCCAGGCAGATGCGAGGAGGATGGACCAAACAGTATGAGGTGGCATAGAAGCCCCACACACTGACTATCTTAAGCTCCAAAACTGGGAAAGACCAGAGTACTCCCCGCCCCACACATTTCTAGACCTCACTGTTTGGAACCATTTGGAAAATCTCAAAATTTGAACTAAGATAGGCCAAAAAAAAAGGCAACACACTTTCAGGTCAGCTCTGCAATCTTCCTTGATGTGGCTTCAAAAGAGGCTGATGATGATGATCGGATTGATAGAATTGTGTTATATTGTGTCTTCAGCCTGGAGAAGACACAGGTGCAGGCAGAGAGGACAGAGATCTATTTGGGCAAGGTGGATGAAGATCACCCATCTTCTGCCTCATCCCATACCAGAGTGAGGGCCAGGAAATTAAATGAGAAGGAAGCAGATCCAAAACTGATTGGGAAAAGTGGATCTTTGGTGTGGTGTTGCCTTGACACAAGATTTTGTGACTGTTAAATGCTAACGTGGTTCCAAAAAAATAAACTGGACAATTTCACAGAAGAGTGCTCCAGCAAGGATAAGTTAAGTACAGAGACTTCACCCGTGGCTCAGGAATCCCCAGAGCTGCAAAGCTGGAGGTTAGGGAAGTATTTTGAAAAGGTTTTGCCCCATGCTGTCCCCATTCCTATCCTCTTCCTTAGATATCCCTTACTGGTCACCGTCAGAAACAGATTAACCTTTTCCTGATCTGGAAAAGCTGCTGTGATGTTCATCTTTCTCTGCTGTGCTTGGGCATCAGCTTGCACTATCTGCTTCACCTCTTTAGTCAGGCGTTGTTGCTGCTGGTTTCAAGAAGGAGAGGGCAGGAGGAGGGTCTTAGTTCTGTCTTATCAGCTGTTTCTGAGAGTGTAAGAGCTGTGAATTGGAAATTTGGCTGGGTTTTGCCAGTTTAGGAAGTGTTCCCCTTGCTCCTCTTTATTGTTTGCAGATGTGTTGTTATGGGACTCTGGTTGCAGAACTTCTGGGATAATGTCACGCAAACCTATTAAATTGGGCTGGCGGGAGAGTAAGAGAGTTACTTGCTCCCATTTAGGAGCAAATAAAACACGAAACAATAACTGTGGCTGCTGTGAAACCTTTCTAGGAAGATCTTCATTCTTCCAAGGACTCCAGAGTGTCTCAGCACCTGTAGGGTGTTTAAACTCATTGTCAAGCAGGTTTGTCTTTCCAGGAAAATGCAAGGACCTTGGGAACCCTTGCACATTTTGCAAACTCTGCTCCTTTGGTGAGATCCTGGGAAGCCTGAGCTCCCAGCCAGGTCCATTGGGAGACCACACTACCTTGCAGAGTTACGCCATCAATGAACACAGCACATCACACTCCTCACCTTGCTGGAGTGCAGTCACCCCTTGGGTGGGATACAGGAGGATTAATCTGCCATGGTTTGCAATTGCTTGAAGGTGAAAAAAAGGGAAAAGGGAATCTGAGTGATGTAATGACCCTAGTCACTCTATATTCTTCATATGTCCATTCATGGGATACATTGAAAAGAAAACACAGAAGATGGGCAGACATTATACAGTGGAATGAGGGAAGAGATTATGGCTAATATCCAGTTATATCTTTTCCTATAATGTAGGTAAGGTCTTTTGGAAAAAAATAAATATTCCACTTTTCCTTTCAGTTAAGACGAACCATTGAAGAGGGTGGCAAAAGCAAAGTGGGTCATGGAAATGCACTGAGAAATCAGAACTACAGGGAAGCTCTACCCCAAAAAGCACCATACCCAAAGGACTGGCTGCTCCATCACCAGATCTCCCAGGACCAGTATGCACAGCTTCGGGTCTGGAGGCAAGGATGGAAAAGAAAACTATTGAGTCAAGGTGGAGCATCTGGGTGGGCTGGGGACCAGCAAAAACAGGGTTTACATCTGAAAGAGAGAGGTAATACAACAAACATCAGAGCTGCTTGCTGCTGCTCCAAACTTTGCTGGGCTTTAAAATATAGAGGGAAGGGGGCACTAAACACATAGGGCATAGCTAAGAGATGGTAGTATGCAAACCTGGTATTTTCCTGGGTAAAATAATTTTTTGTTAGAAAAAAGTGGGCACGTGAAAAATCTCCTTTCTTTGGATTTTAAATGAAAAATTGATGCAGTCCCATGGAGTAACCTTGTCACTCCAGCAGGAGAAGAAAGAATTTGATGAGGGAACCATGTCAAAAGTAAGGAAGTGGCTAATGGGGAAATGACATTGAACAGTGCTGGATGGGGGAGCCCATCTACTGGCAGAGTTTCTCCTGGGTCTGTCTTACAATTGATTTATTTAAGGTTTGCAAGAACAATTTTGGCCCCCAAGGTGGAAATGAAGTGCTCACGAAGCCTGTTGATGGAACAAAGCTGAGAAACCTCCGTGAAATGTAGGAGGAGCTGAATATCACAGAGAGGACCTCAAGAATGAGCAGAAACAGGATGAAATAGTACGAAATGTAAAGTCATGAACCTGAAAGTAAAGGTTTCCTTAAACAGGGCACTTGATAAGCCATTTCTCTGTTGGAAATCATTCCTAGCTTGAACCATGGCAATATAAACTGGTAATGGACGCACACATAGACTGAGGGGCAACATTTCTGGGTACCTGACTAAAACTGGGCATTTAGCCCATGTGAGGATGCTGAAGGTACCACGCCAATGTGCAGAAGGTGACTTTAACTAGCGCATGAGTATCTCAAAAATCAAACACCCTGCTTCTGGAGGCTTTATACTCATACCATCACCTCCCCTTGCAAAGTGTGGGGAAGGAAGGACTATTTTGGGAAAAAATCCCTGGGTTAGACAGACCCAATTGAGTGCTGTCCCTGCCGGGATGTGACACAGTGTCTGGTCCAGCTTCCGACTCCTGAGATGGAGCCACTTCTCCTAAATCCACTTAAGATGTGCAAACGGCCCTGTCAATAGCAGCTCGCCAAGCTGTGTGCTGAACTGTGGCTTTCTCTGGGCTGCAGTAGCCTTGGTAACTCTCAGGGAAAAAAATAACCTAATTTTCTCTTTCATCCATAAGCCGAACCCTTTAATTTGCTTTCAAGTGAATTAAACATAAGCCTCCATTTTTCTAATTCCTTTGTCCTAATTTAAAAGTACTGACATTTATCAAAGGAGTTTTCTAGATTTCCAGTTTTCAGCTCGTTGTTTTAGTATTTTTTAAATAAATTGGAGATTGACATTTTTATTGCTGAAATGCTTTCCTTCCCTCCTCCTTTTCTTAATAACATGGTGATATTGCGTTCATTTCTAAACTTTTTCTAATAACAAGGAGAGCAGCCTGTGTCCTGCTGCGTAATCAAGGTGACCATGTTTTATAACTGAGCTATGCTACCATTGACTTGTGTAATGCAAGAGTATCTTCAAAGGCAAAAAACCTCATTCAGATGTCCTGAATGCCACCTTAGGCCCTTTAATGTTCAACACGCCAAATGACCCACGGTTCATCCCATGAAGTTATTAGTGGTACCAGATACTAAGGAATAACCACGATGTTATGAAAACAGCTATATACCAGCACCAATTTGTTTGCATTTCCAGAAACGGCAGCTGCCTGAATAACTTTCACCCTGCAAAGTGGGTTTGGCGCCCTCGATCCAGCTGCCCAGCTTTTCTGAGAAAGGAATTTCTCTTGTTTGCTGTTTGCACAAAATCACGCACATTGAGGCCATCCTCTTGGAGTTGGCATGAACATAAATGCAGCCTAAAATACATCCTGGGACAAAGAATCTTCTTCCTTGTGGTTGGGGGCCTCCTTGGAAAGCCTGTGCGTTTGCTTTCCAAACTTGTTTTTCTTTTAGTAGATCATAGGGTTGGTGGAATGGCCTCAAAGCTGATGGACAGCCCTTGGGAACTAAAGCCCTCTGTTTATCCACTGGCATGGAGGGTTGACACTGGAAATATTTCCCACATGGCTTTGTTGGCATGTCTCAGAGCTTTCTTAGAAGGACAAGAGGACGAAGTTCCCCCATCTCTAGATGACAGCTCTTCTCCAGACAGTATTATTCTTCATTCCAGCACCAGGCTGTTTTTCAGTGGTTCATGACAAATCTCCATTTTCTGTCAGAATTTTGGATTGTATTTTCTTTTGCTTTCTGACACTGATAGCCATTCCACCATGCATTAAGTTATCTAAGAGCATCTGGTCTTCCATCAGTGTCAATCTTGGGTCTTGGCCTTTGGGGAGAAATGATGGGAAGTTCTTAACACAAGACCTAATTCAACATCTCTCATGATTTGGTCCAGTCAAGGTCAAATCCTAAAGCTCATACTCCGATGACATTCCCATCTGCTTAGAGAGCTCCCTGTCTGGGCTGAGAACTAAAGAGATCACCATTATAATAAAGGCTATATAATAACGGATTCATACTTTCAATACATGGGGCAGGTAGGGATGTATTAAGCTCAGGAAGAGGACTAGATGTCAGGAGAAGATAGGTTGCATGCAAGGAAGAATTTGAAAGCAAGTTTAAGCTAAGACTTTCTTATCCTTTTACTGGGACTCGGGAGCATCTGCCATGAAAGCTTCTTCTTGGGACACAATGTTCTGGCTGGCCCAGTGTAGGACATAACCTTATCCTCCCACGGAGACCGCCATTTCCCCATGGTGTCCAGTCTTGCACGCAGCACCTCCTGTTTTGGATGGATAAACGGAGCTGGGCCAGTATGCATAGGGTTGGATTACTGTCAGAGAGTGCGTTAAGGCCGGGATTAAAGAGAGCTGCCCAGAGCCAGGGTCTCATACCGTAAAGCAAAGTGGAGAAATAGGCTTGAGGGCAAACATAAGCATTGAGACACCCATAATTTCCTAATTTCCACTGGCAGTAGCTAGAGTTCAACCCGTCACTGCAGAGGAATGGATGAAAAACTGAGCGTGAGACCTTTGATCACTGTAACTCTGTTGCTACTGAATCCATCCAAGTTGCCTATTGCCAGGGGTTGAACTCTAAAACTAAAAAACACGTATGTTGTTTTTCAGTGGACTTCTGTCCCTCACCCCCGATGGACATTTTCTGTGGAAATGCTTTGCAAATAAAAAAGGTTTCTTTTTGGAGTTAGAAAATACCCTTTTAAAAGTAAAGTAAGATTTCAGTCTTTTCTGGTAGCAATTAGAAATACAGGGTATTGGTGCCATTGAAAATTGAGCCTCTTATTTAACTGTCTAAATACAGATATAATTTTCCTGCTTTTGGCACCTAAGCTTGAAAATTTTCTTCTTACAGATGAAAACAGAACATTATAGAAATTGAGTCTGTGCCACTTTTTTCTGCTTTGTGAGAGATGAAAAAATGAAGAGTATCATTTATCAGTATTTGCACCTTTTTTATTCTAACCATTTTGAACCCAAATCCCTCATGGATATCAGTGCTGGGCCATTTTGGTTATAACAAAAAGACTTACTTTTTTTTCCTACAGAGCCAGTTAGCCAAACTGTGGCAAGTGGGCAAGTCTTAGCTGAGCTGTTTCTCACTGGGGTCTCAGCTGCGTTGTGCTGAGGAGGCAGCTTTCATGTGGGAGGGAGAGGAGCAGAAAACAGACTCCGTAAATTTATGGGGATGACATAAAATATTAGCAGAATCCTGTTACAACATCAGCCAGCACAATGTTGTACAAAACAGTCTTTGGGAGGTCTGCGCTTCCCTAAACCCTGCTTCCCAGCCGGATTCAGGTCTGGGGATGTCACCTTTTCAGCACAGCTCCATCACCCTTCACAGTGACTGTGCCAGCAGCTGATGCACTCTTTATAGCACTGTCTGACACATCGACTCTTGCAGCTCCAGCCACGGCAGTCCACACATTACAACGTGGCAGCCAATTCAAGCCCAAGTCCTGCAAGCCATCCAGCGACACCTCATCAGCGGCATGCAGCAGATACAGAGCGATAGATACGGTTTATCCATACCCTATCTTGTAAAGCTCTTTCTGCCATCTACGCTTGCCAGTAAAATTCACTCGTGCCTTAGGAGAACCCATGGGAGATGATTCAGAAGAAGGGATGGGAGATGTCCTCTTGGCTGTACCCCAGCCTTTGGACTCAAGGCAAGACAATTTCCCTCTGCATCCCACCTTCCCAGCTCAGGCCAGCAGTTCTTTGGGGTAGGCTCTACCTATTTTTTCAGGGATGTGCCTAACAAGGCTTTGATCTCAGTGGTAGTCTCTAGACACTCCTGGCATTTGATTAAGAAAGCAAGTGCAAAGTGGAAGCGTGGGGTGATTCACATCTGCATCCCCTCAGCCTCTTGCCTTTCCTCCGTCTACTTCCCCAGGGTGCTGCATGGGACACGGGGGTCCGGCTTTGGGGAGCAGAGGAGCGGTCCCTCGGGGGCTATCACCGCAACCAGGGCTCCAGGGTCTCCGCGTGGTGGGTCGTCTTTCCAGCCAAGCTGTTTGCTTGAGGGCTAAGGGAAGCGGAGGGGGCGGTGGGGGGACAGGGATCTGTGTGTTACTGAAATCGGTGGAGGATGTCTTCGGCAGCTTCGACGATAATGGGGAAAACAGAGCAGCCGGGGCTGCCTCTAGTAAATGTGTTCCCGAGGAGTGATGGGCTGCCGTGTCAGTATGTTGTATTTGGTTTTGCTCCCAAAGGCTGATTTAACGAAGAAAAATTCAGCAGGGGAAAAAAGGAAATGCACACACAGAAGGAAATGTCTCTGCTGCTGGAGGGGCTGTGAACGCGGCAGGGAGGGATGACGGGGTGGTCCTCAGAAGTGTTTCTACGTTTCTGGTTAATTGGACAGATCCAGGTAGGTGGACTTGCCAAAATCATGGGTGAGCTGAGCTGTGGGGATCTCTGAGGCCCCTCCCACACCACCACCCCTCCAGCCAGGTGGTCCTTGGGCCTCAGACCCCTTTTCACTACTTTTTATAGAAAGATTCGCCCTCAGGTTGGCCCTTTGCACCCTGCAAAAAGCACAGCCCTTGCTCTCCGTGACCACCCAGGCAAGCGAGTGAAAACAGCTCGCATACATCAGAGACGCTTGGCCAGGGACAGTGAGAAGCAATAACATATTGGTGTTTTCTGTAATTTTCTCATCTTTCTTTTTCCCACTGTTTTCTCCTGGAGGAGGGGAGTAGAGAGAGGAGCAAAGACAAAGTGAACAACAGAGCAAAAAGGGCAAGAGAAAAAGAAAAGAAAGAAAGGAAAGGCATTTCCAGATCTGCCCTTTCCGATTTTTCCATACATTTATTATACCTACCCTCCCTCACCCCCATTCCCACTGGCTGATACATCTTCCTAGCCATGGTTTCATGCCTTGAGGATTGCCCTTCCACACAGCAGCTCTGCCCTGCGTGTGCTGCCTGACAAAATCTGCCCTTTTGTCCCCGGAGCCAAACCTCTGGCTTCCATACCCGGTGAATTCACTGTAATTGCCATAATCTGCTGCCTATTAAATCTGATAGCTCTGTTATCACTGTTAATAACAACTAATTAGTGAGGCTGTCACAGGGAGTGGTTCTGTAAGGGAAGGTATTTGTCCTTAACTTCACATAAAGGCTATATATTAAATCAGAGGAAGGCACACGGCTTCAAGGGCGTCAGTACTCAGTAACTTTTAGTCCCTAGCAGCGAAATGGAAATGCTTCTCCGACTTCTCCCAAAGGACCTGGCTTTGCACAGTTGCCAAAGCAAAAAACCCACTGGAAAGGAATTACCAAAGCTCCTGAATGGCAGCAAAAAAAAAAAAAAAAACAAACAAACAAAAAAACCCAAACCCAAAGCAAATTGCAAAAATGCCAGCAGGGCAGGAAACCAGGAGCTGGGATGGAGAAAGCAGCAGGGTGCAGGCAGCTCTGGGGAGATGAGGGGCAGGCAGGGGAGGATGTGATTAGAAGGTGGAATAAAAGGGGAAAGTATTGTCTTTTCTTGACATCGTTGGAAGTACCAGACCCCCTCCAGACCTCAAAAGAGTTGTTGAAAGCTGACAAAGTCTGCCACCGAAGAGTGAAGGATGTTTTGAGTTGTGATGATGAAATGTGAACGCTTTTCCCACAGTCATTTTTTCCTGGTGAAAACCTGCTCAGTAAAAAGAAAAAAGCAACCCACATTTCTCATTCCTAACTCTATGATTTCCTCCATGACCCAAAACCTCCATAAACCAGAACCTAAATAGCTACTTTGTCAGGAGAGGGGAGGCATTCGAAAGGAGATGATTGCTCACCCCAAACCCCGATGCGCCCGACTTTGCAATGGGATTGCCTGAGACCTCGCTCAGGTTTCTGGCTTTGAGAAACGCACTCCCAGAGCTGCTGCAGCAGGAACAGGGATTGAGAAGATGGAGATGTTCAGAGGAAAAGGTAGCAAATAAATATACCCCTGGACCCTTTTTTCACATGAAAGGGCATATTCAGGGTCTGTTTCACATCACAGCTAGATGAGAATTGAGCATCCCCTCCCACAAGGCATTGCTGAACTAGAAGAAAGGCTGCAAAAATAAAACCCCTTCCATGCTCCGGTGCATGCAGAATCAGGCCCCTTTACTCCCAAGCAGAAACAACCTTCCGTCATCCATCATAGGTCCGTATTGAATGAAACCCCTACTAATGAATAGCAATGAAGATCTTAATCACTTTGGCAATGAGTGCCTTTGCTTTCCAATAGTTGATAAAAAAAAATCCAAATCTTTACGGTCTCTCTTTAATTAGAGCAGCAGCAATTTTGTGAGAAGATGGATGGTCCTGTGATGACTTTGCTAAGGTGGCCTCACGCTGCTGCCAGGTTCACGAGGTGAATCTGCTGGTTTGGTTTGTTTTACTTCGCTGCTGCCACTTCTGGGGATTTGGCATCTGGTTTCATTTGTAAGGCAAAAAGGGGCTGGTTCTAAAAGCTCCCTTAATGGATGTTTGGGATGTTGTAAATCGAAATGGTTATGTAAAAGATGCCACAAGGGACGAGCTTGTGGTTCTGTCCTTTAATCTTCCTCCTTTTCCCTTTCCCCTTAAAACTGCTGCCAGCAGGTCACCTGCAGCCAATATTCTCCCTCCCAAGTTGGAGGGGAAGCAGTATCACATCCAGGAAGGTGCGTTTTCTAATGCTCAAAGCACTGGCCTAAGCATTCAGATATACATGTTCATCCCTTTGCTTTGGCACATGGTGATTAACAGCCTTGGAACTGTCACTTCTGCTACCACAGCTTGCCCCAGTTTTCTCAATTATAAGAAATCAGTAGTGCTTAGGAGAGGTGCCAGAGACTTAAAAATTATTTGAGGGCAAGAAGCCATTACATGAAACACGCTTTTGCAGAAGACAAACACATACTCTGTACAACTATCCTGTTGTTTTTGAACCCTTTTGCTTCCCAGGATTCATCAGAGATCTTCCCTTCACGTGTCATTGCTGTCAGTACATACAGATGTTTGCAGAAGAAGCAGATGTTGGCAGTCTCTGGAGATGGTGAGCCAACTGGCAGCAAAGTGCCTCATTGCCAGGACTTTTCCTTCCTCATATACCTCAATCTTGCCCTGACTTCTCTCGGGGGTATGCCTGGTGGTGTGCCTTCCCTGGTAAACATGGAAGAAAAGGCTGGAATTCAAAATATGTGGCAGGCTGATTGCTGGAGACGGTCAGTGAGATTTCCCTTAGAGTCAGAGGGGAGAAACAGGTGGTTTTAGGGTGCAGCTTTTCTTGTCCCAAGGTACAGGTCTACATCTGCTCACATGAACCATGTCTTCTTAGCTCCACTGACTCTGAAGAGCAATGGCTGTGAATATGTACCTGCACTGCAAACATCTGAAGGCTGATGAGATGAATCTCATGCTCTGGGTCTGTAACAGCGGCTAATCTCTATAACAAACAAATGTCACTTCTAGAAAACCGTGAGTCCACATAACAAGAGAGCAGCAGCACATATGTTTGATGTTTAGGGCTGTTTGTCCCTGTCCTGCCAGGCAAGTCCCACTGCAAAAGTTGTTTCTGAGGTGTGACACTTGTTCTGGCCTCAGCCTCAAAACAGGTCACCGCAGAAGTGAGCAAGGCTGTTGCGTGTCCTGTCGACACAGGACAGGAAAAAAAAAAGTGGCTTTGACAGGAACAGGAATTTGCGAAACCGCGGCTCCACTGGTGCTGGTTTACAGCATGCATTTACATATATTCAGTCACCCCCCTTCCAAAAAAACAGCAGACCAGATTGCTGTCTCAGTTGCCACAATGTAAATCAAGATCGGCTTGGATTGTGATGGAGTTTGCTGCCCCGAGCACATGGGCAGATGTTCTGCCTGCAGAGTTAGCAGCCGCAGCCAGAACGCTGTGCCCCACGCAGCAGCAGGGAGGGAGAGATTTCCCTGGGAAAAGAAACTTCTCCATCCTAATACGGCTAGATATATATGCTTTCAATTGCAGACTACAAAGTGAGTGATTTTAGGTGCTGGGTTTTGATATCATAATGTACCCTATTTTCCATCTTTCAGGCATGAATAATGGAGTGTTGTGTCTGCGAATGCATCAGTCTTTCAGGATGCTGGCAAAGGAAGTGCAAATCTCCAGAGCTCTCCTGCAGCCGCTCTCCTTTCATCTAATCCTGGGGCCAGGCAATTGCTAGAAATGCACTCAGTGGCCAGCAAAGAGCTGGTCTTATTGCCAGCAGAGGAGGCTGGGCACAGAGCTGTGTGCAAGCGCGGGGAAGAAGCCAGCCAGCTTCACCCCACAGACAGCAATCCGCCTGTGGGACTGTAGCTGGGCTCACATCGTGCAGAAATGCTGCATTTAAATCCATGAACAGGCTCGGCTGATGGTGCATACAGCTACAGGAGGTGAGTATTTGCTCCCTGGAAAGCATCAGGTGGGTTGCACGGTGATGAGGCCAAGGTGCCGCATTTGGATGTGTCTGGGGCTGTTCTAGAGCCCGGTGTAAGTTTGATCCAGTTATGATCCCATTCCTTCCCTGTGTTCAGGAACATCGCCAGGCGAATAGGTTTTTTTGTGCAAGGGGACAATCCACTGGACTCATCTTGTGCCTGACCATGGAGAAACATATCACAGGATCTAAGCTAGCCTTGGGTTAGAAAAGAGCTGGAATGCATGAGCTGGAGTGACCACTTCCCTGGATATTCTTATTCAAAGTTGAAAAGGTGGTTATATGCTTATCTGGACGGTCACCAGTCTGCCAGAAAGTGCTGACTCAAAGAATCATAGAGTCATTTTTGTTGGAAAAAACCCTTAAGATCATCGAGTCCAACCACTAACCTAGCACTGCCAAGTCCACCACTAAACCATGTCCCTAACCGTAACATCTACACATCTTTTAAATCCCTGCAGGGGTTCCAAGAATACAATATTTCTCCTGGGTTTTTTCACTAATGCCCCTGCCCAAGGAGCTCTTGGATTTTTCCCTGGTGATAATCTCTTACGTGTGTTGTGCAAGAACAAATTCACCCTTCCATCTCCGCTCCTTAAGATGGGGTTACTGGATGAGCAGATTCTCAAGCTGGAACCCAAGATCTGTAAAACCCTGGAGGACATCAGCCCCAAATGGGTCTTTTACAGGGGACAACTGTAACCTGTGAGGCCTGAAACATGTCGTGCTGACACGTGAACCTGTCACAGAGAGCTCTATGCAATGGAGGTTTGAAGCTTGGTTGTCCTCCTCTTTCCACCATTGCCCATGGCCACATTTGTCCAGCATCGAAGTGAGGAGCATTGCAACCGCATCTCAACTGTGTGCTTGGGAGAGATTCATCTACTATTTGACAAAGTCTTGGGACGGTACAAAACAGCAGGGAACTAACCTCCATTCTCATTTGGATTTGGGGGACATCATCTTCTGCGCCTGAGGGCTTGCTAGGGTCAGGTCGCTGCCTGGGCTCAATCCGGCCTCCAGTCACTGTCCTAGTGGCTGTGGCAAGGAGATGCTAAAGCAAACCAACAAGACCCTCACAGAACAGACAATCTTGCGTACGCTACTCTTGTCACGCATCTTGACCTCCCTTCTGCTAACCACCAATGAAAAATAAAAATTTTAAAAAAAGTATTTTGCTGCACAAGTTGGATTTGTCCTGATCGGGTGTTCTGATGCCTCTGATGCTTTTTGAAGGCATTGCTAGATAGGAGGGAGGAGTTTCCAGCAGAATTCAGATCCAGACTTAGAATCAAGTTACATTTCAAAGTGCTTGGATCTTGCCTTGGATTAGGAGGAATTTTGATCTGCCCCTGGCAGCTGTCTGCACAATTTGGAGAATTCAGAGCCAGAAACTGGCACCATTTTCAAAGCTTTTTTTCATGACTCTTCAGGGCCTTGATGATTGTATCGTCCATTGATTCATTATCTCAAATAATGTAAGTACAGCCCAGAGGCAGGTTTGAACTGAAACTTTTGAGACCCCATCCAAGTTTTCTAAGATATTCCAGGACTTTGACCTTACCAGACATAAAGGTGAATCCAGCTGGCAAATGTTTTGTTCTTTCCTAAAAACAGAGATAAAATCAAACAGAAAAGCTTCTGTTCTTTCAAGGATAAAAACATCAACCTTTCACTGAACCCAGTGTTTTGTGAGGTTTTGGCAAAAAAGCTTCCCCGAGTTCAGTCTTCGATGAGAAATGTGAGCATTTTCAAAGGAAGCAGATACTTTCCAAGCACAAAAAATAAATAAAATAAAATTGTTTCTTTCCCCTCAAATCACTCTTAAAAACGGTGTAATTGTCAACATTTTAACAGCTATCCCCTGGATGCAATGCTACTTTTTAACGTACTGATTCACCTGCTAGGAGAAATCCTGCCAAACTCTGCTTTTCTTAAATCTTTGCTGTCCAGACTTCTTCATCCTGAGTCAAGTGATTGATGGATGTCATAGCTACTTCCATTCACACTTAGGTAGCTCTCAGCATCACACACCATGATCGTTCCCTTTGGCGCTTCAGACTTTCTGCAAAGCCAGTGCCCAGATAATTGTTCCTTCGCTGGCTTCCCATCAGACCGCTGGGCCAGATAACTTCTGTGGTGTAACCCCTCCTGGAGGATGACTCATTGTGTTACTACTTCAGGGAGTACTTTCCAGTTTGTTAGAAGGGAATCTTCCATTTCATTAACCAGGAAGTGTTTTTGTGGTTTTGTTTTGGGGGTTTTTTTAAGCATTGTAACATCCTAGATCTTACCCTGTGCTCTCCAATTAGTTTTTCCAATAATCACTCCAACAGTGAAGGAAAGCATTACTTTCAAGACCTGTATTCTCCCACATCTTCTCTCACAGCTTTTAAAATTAGGTGTTATTATGACTTTCCTCCAGGAAAACATTTGAGGATATTCTTTGCTTCCAATCACAGTTGTAATGTATCTCCTTGTAGTTCATCTCCCCCCTGGGCTGGAGGATAAGAGCGCAGAAGCACAGCTTCCTACCCCAGAATTTCATCAGCCATGATAATTTCCTACCTACTCCAGGAACTGTTGTGGTTTAACCCCAGCTAGCAACTAACTCTATCCCAGCTGAAACCAGGACAGTAACCCAAACAGAAACAGAGAAGGATGTCAGCAGACCTGCAGAGTTATTTTTCCTCCCTTGTACTCCTAAAGATCCTTCTGTGGTTCAAAGGGAAAGGCACTTGGTTCTCCCCCTGGTCCTCACCTAGCACCACTTATCAGAAAGCCTGATTCTCTGGCACCATACTCTAATTGTGGTTTTCTTCACAATCTCTGGTTCCCGTGTCAAGGGTCTTCCTTCTGCTTGATTCTGCCACTGGTTTTCCAGCCTTGTCAAGATGCATGCTCAGGTGGAAAATCCAGGAGATAACCCTATGTTCTCTTAGCCCAGTGTACTACATAACCCAGCTGTTCAATCCAGCATTTCCCAGACACAACCCATAATGCTTGGCCAGATAAACCACGTCGTCTACAGGCTTTGGTTTTCCTTCTGAACTGGGAAATCCCTGCCTGGGTCAATGGTGAGAACGACTCCCTTCTGTGAGATGGTTTATGATTCCCACATGTTCCAGGGCAGCATTTCCTAAGGGCCCCACCTGGAGCTGTGTGTCAATGTGCATTTTCCAAACTTTTCTCCATGAACAAAGTATCTGGTTCCCCATGTGGTCATGTCTCATGGTCAGCTGATACTGCTGTCTGAGAAGATAGTTGCACTAAAATTTCCATTTTATTGCTGCTTTCTTTCACCGTACTGGGGAATACAGGAATATCTCTTTGTCTTGTACCCTCTTTTATCTAGAAAACGGTAAACCCATCTAAAACTCCTAGGAAGCTTGCAACTTTCAGAGCACTATTGGCACACACAGTTTTGCCAGTCCTTTTCCACTCCCGAGGCCAGCATTGAGCTCAGGGCTATTGTATTTGCAGAGTGAGTCCACAACTGTGCCAAGAGATAGTTATGCCATGCTCAAGAGTTTGTGCAATTCAAGAGGAGAGTCCAGAGAAGCTCTGGGTGCATCTCATCTCAAAGCCCTCCTTTCTGTTTCTTCAAAGAGGTGCATACATAATCATAGAATCATAGCATCGCTTGGGTTGGAAAGGATCTTTAAAGGTCATCTAGTCCAACCCCTCTGCAATGAGCAAGGACATTTTTAACTCGATCGGGTTGCTCAGAGCCCCGTCCAACCTGACCTTGGATGTTTCCAGGGATGGGGCATCGACCACCTCTCTGGGCAACCTGTGCCAGTGCCTCACCA
>JANXJC010000055.1:46071026-46103297 GCA_027564655.1 Leptodon cayanensis
CTCTTCTCCAGGCTGAACAACCCCAACTCTCTCAGCCTGTCCTCATAGCAGAGGTGTTCCAGCCCTCTGATCATTTTCATGGCCCTCCTCTGGACCTGCTCCAACAGGTCCATGTCTCTCCTGTGCCGAGGACCCCAGAGCTGGACCCAGGTGGGGTCTCACCAGAGCAGAGCAGAGGGGCAGAATCCCCTCCCTCGACCTGCTGGCTGCGCTTCTTTGGTTGCAGCACAGAATACAGTTGGCTTTCTGGGCTGCGAGCCCACATTGCTGGCTCATGTGCAGCTTTTCATCCAGCAGTACCCCAAAGTCCTTCTCGGCAGGGCTGCTCTCAATCCCTTCATCCCCCAGCCTGTGTTGATACCGGGGGCTGCCCCAACCCAGGTGCAGGACTTTGCACGTGGCCTTGTTGAACCTCTTGAGGTTCACATGGGCCCACTTCTCGAGCTTGTTGGGGTCCCTCTGGATGGCATCCCTTCCCTCAGGTGTGTCAACTGCACTCAGCTTGGTGTCACCTGTAAACTCGCTGAGGGTGCACTCAATCCCACTGTCTATGTTGTTGATGAAGATATGAAACAGTACTTGTCCCAATAACAAAGGGGTCCTGTGCATCTCCCAGCCAGGCCCTCTTGCAAATACATCTCCCACTCATGTCTGCGTGGGGTTTTGTGTGATCTTTCCTCACCGTCAACCTCGTCCAATTTCCAGAGCTTGGAGGGGCTTCTCACAGTCCCATCAGCCGCACTGATCTCCTTGCCTTGCTCCATGGCAGATGGGGTGGAGGCAGTCTCCATCGCCTCTGAAAACCTGGCTTTACCTCTACCACAGGCTCCACGATCCTGAAAAAGGAGGACTCCTTTACTCCCTGATGGTGTTGAAGGAAGAGGATTTGCTACAGTAAATTGCTTGTCCTGAAACTTTAGCAGCACCAGTTGACCCCAGATGACTCCCTCCTTTTATTTATCTGGATTTTATGCTGTCTGACCCTCCATCTCCCTCCCTTCATTCCTGGGGAACAATAAATCAGGATTCAATGTTGTCTGTATAATGAGAACCCCAGGCCTTGTTTCTCAGCTGGCGTAAATGAATGTATATCCAACAGCTCCACTGGAGTCAATAGGCACTCAGGGTGAGCACCAAGCCCCTTCCCCCCAGACAATTTTGGTCGTCTCTGCTATGCTGTAAAATAAAATGCACATGTAAAAAGATGTCTGTCTTTTTCTCTTTTTCCCGGACAGACATTACAGAAGAGCAATTTCTCCAAAGCGTTCTCTAGAAGCAGCACAAAGTATGGCTTGATTAGTTTGCAAACTTTTTTTCTGGTGCAGGTGCCCAGGCTGAGAGCAAGGGTGGGAAACTTTGTAGCTCATAGCCTCAGTGCAGAGCATTTCTGCCTCCTTAGCTGGTCTTCTGCCTCCAAAGATCCTCTTTTGCTGTGCTTTCCCTCTGGGGCTGCAGTAGCAACTGTTTTCTTAATGGTATTTCTTAGGTTGTTGTTTTGGTTTTTTTTTTTCCATTTCTGTTTTTCTTTTTATTTATATAAAAATAGCATATGTAGAGCGGGAGAGGTGTTGAGCATAGATTCAATGTTGAGTTGACAGGACACAGAACAGAGTCTTCTCTCAAGAGAATACAAATGTGTCGGGAAAGGAAATCCCAGGTTGTTTGAATTTCAGTGCTAACAGCCCCAACATATTTCTGAGTCTTCAAGGAAGATTTACAGAGGAGATTTGCATCGGGGTGGCTGGTAATCTTCTCTTTCCACTTTCCCACTACCAGCACTGAGAGCCACTGCCTCCCCATTGGTGTGATGGGAGAAGCGTTTACCCCATCGACTCTCAATAGCAACATGCCAGATCCTGCTTCGGACCTGGTCCACCTCTAGAAAACTATCACAAAAAATCACATCTGGTGTCAGCAGGACATCTCAGACATCCTCAAGCTCTTTGGGTCCTGACAATAGACTAAATGAGGTCTTGTGGAGCTCAGCACTAAAGTCTGTCCTGTGCTGTGATACACTGAGCAAGGATGAAGCAAAGTCCAGGGCCAGAAAAGCCAATACAGCCTTGTTCTTTGGGGAGGAACCTAAAATTTGCCCTAAGTGCCTGAAAACTAGGCTGGGTCGTGTTGTTGGACTGTGTGAGCAGGCAAGTACAGAACCTCAAGCTCCTGAGATGTGAACACCTTTCCCCAGTCAACCACATCCCTCTGCAAATAAATCCCCCACTTTCTCTCTTTGTTTATAACCATGGAGACCAGGACCTTCGTCCATGGACACTTCCCAGTCTCTTTCTCATGGTTGACTGGGGTTTTTTCCTACCGTTGGAATATATTTAAGGTCTCTTGCCTGCTGTGGATTCTCTGGTGTCTAATACAGGAACCTGTGTTTCTCCCATCCCTTCTGAGCTTATGGGTCTCTCTCCCCAAACTTGCTGCTTTTCGCAAACTTTTTGTTAGCTCTGAGAACTCTCCCTCTGCTTTGAAGGTGGTTGAAAATGATAAATGGATTCAAGAGTTGTTGGGAGGAGGTGGGAAGGGAAGACCTAGAAACAGACACAAATAATCCCACAGCTTTAAGAAAAAGGCTGTGAGTATATCTGGCTGTGGCAGTCTGGAGTGGACAACAGGGAGGCACTGCAAATCACAGGAAATCTGCAAGGAAGACGACCCACATTCACAGTTCACACGGGACCAGAATTCAGATATTTGGGCTGAATTTTCATAGCAATTTTTGGATGTGGACTGCCCACCAGATTCTGGGCCAGACCCTGCAAGTCATCTTACAGGTCTCAGTAGGAAGCACAGACAAATCAGCATGCTCTTGTGAGCATATTTAAATAGCGACTGCAAGTCCTGGGAGGCACTGGGCACTGTGTCAGCACAAGACACCCCGAGGGAGCAAATTCTGTTCCTTTTCTGTGCTCACATCCCCATTCCCAGTAGAGAAAAACAGGAGAATGGGATCAGATTCAGCGTTATGGGCAGAGGTGCTCTCCTCAGGGAGCTAAAGTGAGCTGAACTCTTTCCTCCCCTGATGCTTCTTCTACTGCAGGAAGAGACCAAGCTGGCAGTGGCACGGTGTCACGCTCATTAAAGTAACCCCAAGGGTCCCTGCTCATTGCCTTACCCTTTCCACGTCCAGCACCTTGCCCCAGCGCTGTCTCCAGCCCTGCCCATCTTCTAAGGACTGATGTGCTTTCAGCTAAAACCCGAGCAGGGTCAAGGACTGCCAGCATGCTGGAAGCTGGCAAGAAATTCAGAAAGCTTTTCTTCTGTTTTTTTTTTTTTTTCCCTCAAATCTTTATATTTCCAATTACTGTCTATAAGCACAGACTATTTATAATCAGGAGAAGGTACTCCACCCACGCTACCCAGAGATACAGCATGGTTCAGAGCAAGGTTCAGAGCTTGGGAATCATTCTTTTTCAGGTCCCTGTTTTACTGGAAAATCAATAAAAAACAACTGATGTAAGTCAAACCCAACTATTTCCCCTCTCATTTTCAGAGAAATGAAAAAAAGCTGAAAAAACGATCATTTAGGGTCAGCCCAAAATATTTCCCTTGACCACCTAATTAAATTTTTTGCTTCATTTCTAAGTTATTAAAAATAAACAGGTCCACTCTGAGAAAAATTCCACTTTGAAATGACAAATAGAAGCTGAAAGGTTTTGCTTTGAAATTGCTCTGGTGTTTCTGATGTGAAACATAAGACAGGTTGAAAAGAAACATTTTGACATTTCCCTTCCATCATCCCCATACTTTTATTTTCAGCTGAAGGCATCAGCTATGCTCAACCCATATTCACAAATAACACACTGCCCCCATCCCTCCACTTTTAATTGAATTAATTCTTTGTGAAAAATGACTCACTGGACTCTACATAACATTTGGTCCAAGCCAGTCAACAACTTTTAAATTCTGCTTTCTTCCTTCGGAGTTTGGTGATCATCCAGCAACAGTGAAGACAGACAGGATTTGATGATTACATTCCAAAATGAGAGGGAAAAGAGGAGAGGAGAGGAGAGGAGAGGAGAGGAGAGGAGAGGAGAGGAGAGGAGAGGAGAAGAAGAGAAGAGAAGAGAAGAGAAGAGAAGAGAAGAGAAGAGAAGAGAAGAGAAGAGAAGAGAAAAGAGAAGAGAAAAGAAAAGAAAAGAAAAGAAAAGAAAAGAAAAGAAAAGAAAAGAAAAGAAAAGAAAAGAAAAGAAAAGAAAAGAAAGAAAAGAAAAGAAAAGAAAAGAGAAGAGAAGAGAAGAGAAGAGAAGAGAAGAGAAGAGAAGAGAAGAGAAGAGAAGAGAAGAGAAGAGAAGAGAAAAGAGAAGAGAAGAGAAGAGAAGAGAAGAGAAGAGAAGAGAAGAGAAGAGAAGAGAAGAGAGAAGAGATCACTCCCTTTCTGTGTGGGGAAGGGGTGAAAAGAGAGGAGAAATGACATAAAAATCTTTCCTGAGCAAAAGCCCGAAGTAGTGACCCCAGAAGGACTGCAGAGCCCAACCCATCATCAGAGGTGCACTTGACCCATCAGGACCAGGCACACTGCAGTGCCCGGGTGTGGGAGCAGACCAGCAGCCAGATGCAGGTGGAGAACCATCGCTGGCCACCCCGGCTCTTAAACCAACTGTAAGGAAGACGAGGACAGTGAATTCTCCCAAGGGCTGTCACAGGCATGGGTTGTAAAGGAGAGCCTCTTTGTTTCTTTGTGATAATCCTCTTTTTAGCATCCTTGTTCAACCAGCACTTTTACAGACTGCGGTTTAAATTGGATAATCGTGTGGGTTAAAGTAAATCTTCCCCTTGTTGCAAACCGAACATTATTCTGTTGGTTTTCCTGCTCCTTACACACGTCTCTATAATTGCATCAAAGAGAGAGGGCAGTGCATTCATTAGATACAGCCACGAGGAGATCAAGAAGACATTGTATTGTGACACATGGCATCTACCCCACGAGCACGCACATGTGTGCCATGCCCCAGCAGAGTCTTCTCCAAGGGATTTTAGGTTGAGGTATATTGCTAGGAGGAAGAATTTTCCAGGAGCAGAGGATCTTGCTAATAACACTGGGATTTCCAAGGGCATGTGGAAGTGTATCTTTGTTAGTCCTGACCCTGCAACAGCCCCAGCTTTGCTCAGCTCTCACTTTAAGTGAACTGTGTTCAATTAAAAGCTCTGCTCACTACTTATTCAAAGAGCATATAAATCTTCAGAGTCTGATTTTTCCTTTTGGACTGCCTTTAGAAGACTGAAAATAAAGCTGGTGCCAATTCTAAATATTTCATGTCTCCATGTTCCCAAGCTCAAATGAGTCTGACAGCTCTGGTAAGCTCTAAGGAAACAAGCAGGACAGACCAGAAATCTTGGAAAAAAAAAATCACCTCTTATCACCTCTGGAGTGAAAATATTCCCTTTGGTTTTCTTCCTTTTTTAGACAAGTATGGGCTTGCAGGGGGACAAAGTGGAGGGCTCCAGCACTGTTTGTTGTTAGGTTGCTGTTGAAATCCAGCTGTGAAGACCCAAAGGAGCTTCTCACTCATCTGAACTGATTTCAAGTCTGGAGAAGAGGTATCCCAGCAAGCCACTGTGAAGCAGCTGCAAATTGGCTTTAGGAGGTGGGCGATAATATTCTTCTACCTGGAGGTGCATCATCCTAACTGGTGGCTCCTCATTAAAGATAGTGGGCTGAGAATATTGAGCCTTTATGCCTGTTGTGTCTCCTGTCCCTCTTTTGAGGGTAAATGCAAGACCATGCTTTCCCAGGCTGTCAATGTGGCACTTTGGAACGTGTCCCACATTCACTTAAAATAAATAAATCTGTGTCAGACCAACTTTCTCATGTTAATCAAGTCACTGGAGACAGTGAAAACAAATGCTGTGGGACGCTGCCTGTGCTTACCAGGGAGGGAATGACACTCCTGCCCCTTGCTAAGGCCAGATTCATAGCCGAGTGCCTGCAGCCTTCCCTGAATTAGCGCTGCTGGATGCTCCAGGCCTGTGTTTAGCCCAAGCACAGGTCACTGCCCAGGCAATCCTATCCTCAGACAAGGACTGGTGCTGGCTAGGGACAGAAACTCGATCTCACCATGGGATATTGGAAGTGCAACCACGAATTTCTTCCATCTGCCCTTCTCTGATCCATGGTTTGAGAGATACTGATGGCCACATGGGCTATTAGATCAGGCAGAGGGTAACTCCTTTCCTTTGTAGATATGGTCTGTCTCCCGTAGCTGGGAATGAAAGGCTGCTTCTCTTCTTAGACCCTTACCTCGTTGGCACCCCTGTATATGAAAGCTGCTGGACTCAAGCTGTGATAACAACAGCAGCTCTAGTGTTCTGTCTTCAGTGTAATTCTGCTGTTCAGGATCCTACCTGATAACCCACCTAAGCCAGTCAAGGAAAGTGGCTTGATTTTCATCAGGTGATAATCCAGTCTGGTGTCTAAAAGCAGAGGCAAGAGGCAAAGTTCCATAAAACCAGAGTGGATGCCTGGAAAACTCGTTAAAAGCCCTCAAAATACAATGGATAATGAATCCTCAGTGGGCCATAATGTCTGTGTAACCCAGTGGGCAGCTGACACCACATTTATCTTCCAAATGTTACCTCTGGTCCCTTAAAACACATTATCAGAGCAGATCTGTGTTGCTGGAGGACTGGAAACATAAACACTCCAATTAAAATCTTTATCAGTCAGACAATGCCTGAGAATTAAAGTCCTGCGCTGAGCCTGTCCATCTCCCACTGATGCCCCCGAAGATACACTGCTGAAAAAGCTTTGCAAAGCAGACTGGGGAAAACACTGTCCTTTTGCTGCTTGCCAGCTAATTGTGGGTTGCTGTGGCGCTTTTTTGTTGTTGTTGTGTTTTGGTTTTGCTCTATCCCCTAGCATTGAAAATTCATTAGTCACAGGGGCGTGAGGTTAAATGGCACTGCGTGCAAGTCACATTTTATTTTAGGTTGCATAAGCTTCACAGAATTTCTGCCTAATGCTTTTGCATTCTCTCGTGCCCTCTCCTCCTCCTCTTTTCCATTATTCTTGTCAGTCTAACAACTAACAAGACTGATCTTGCTCTCTGCTTTCTGATCCCTGCTCCCCCTCCCAGCTCTCAGTTTACAGTAGTTTTTATTGTAATACAGCTGAATAGAAAAGATTCAAAGGCACAAAGGACCATGAGGGATTTGCTTCCCGACAGTATCTGTTGAAGCACAGGTGTCTTTGTGCCCTTGAAATCTCACCAACACTGAGAAACTGTGGGATCTTACACTGATCTTCAAACTAATCCTCACATTGCTCTTGTTCTACCTCCTCCCAGCTTCCTTTTGGTACTCAGGTTCATTGGTCAAAGAGTATGGAAGTTAAAAAAGGTAGCAGGTTCCCACCAGCTGGGAAGCTGACCTATGATGCCTGTTTAATAGCAGAACATGTGGTCTTGGCTCTGTATTTTTATTCTTGTTCCTTATTCCATGAGCATCATAACGATGCTGGGGTGTCTTTCCTTCCTATTTACGCTGTAATTATGGTCATTTGGATTCACATCATTTGAAGTCTTTAAACTTTAAATCTCTACGACTTTAAATCAGCGTACACATCTCCATCAGAATTAGCTGCCCACCCTCCATTTCTAATCAAGGGAGCAAAATGGGCACTTCTAGGAATGACTCATCGCCTCCTAATTTCTAAAACAGAGCAGATGGCTTGTGTCCTGTTTCAGCCCATTGGCTACAAAGGGAGCCCAGGGCACTAGCTCCAGTGGAGACTTCTATGTTGCAGACTTGTCTACTTGGCCCACAGGAACCCCACTGTAGACATCTGGCTCAAGGGTGGGCATGTAGACTGAGGGTGTTTAATATTAGAGGAGATTCAAGCAGAACCAGGTGTTCTAGGATGGGTGCTAGGTCAGATGAGGCCTGCTAGTCTGGATTCATGTGCTTTAAGAACAAACAGTGATAAAGGTTCTTTCTGGATATGAGACCCTGTCAGCTATATTCTTGCCTAATGTCACTGGGAAATTTGCTGCACTAAAGAGAAAGGCCTAGCGACAGCTCGGGGTAGGAAACCATGAAGTTTGATGAGGATGTAGGGTGGGTTGTTCATGGAAGGAAACATCAGGGCAAAAGGAAGGGTTTCTATGGCATATCTGCTAATGGTTTGCTGGTTTTGGCTGTTCACTTCCAGTTGCCAAAGCGTCTTAGGAAATTACTGGAGGGACTCATACTCGGGTGTATTCTTGAAACTTGGGCCATATTTACTGCTTATGCCAGGCTCAGGAGTAGGTGACATTTAATACCTGCTCAAAAAAAAAAAAAAAAGGAAGGGTGTCCATATTTATCACAACAGTAATGCAGTGTTGATGTTGGTGGGAGATGCTGGCTATCAGGAAGCAGGTAAGAGCCTACCCTAAATAAAGCACATGGCTGGTGAACATGCAATACACCTGTCTGCCAAGGAAGTCTATCCTCTGGGCCAAAGTGTCAGATACTCTCAGGGAACACTTCGACCAGGAAGCAATTTTGTTAACCCTTATTTTGACCTTGGAAAAACAGGATCAACAGAGCTCCTATGTTCCGCTGGTGCCCAACAAGCTCAATAAAAGCTTGCTCAATACACAGTTCAGAAAAACATTGTCTCCTCTCTACAGTGATAGACACCAACCAACATCCCCACCTCAGGGCATAAAAAGGACTCAGAGAGACTTGAGCTTTTGTTTTTCAGCAGGAATAACTATTTGGCATAAATTGACCGGAGCATCCACCAGCCATAGAAATTCCCCTTCGGAAAATGTTCTTGAGGAAGCAAATTGGGGAGGGAGATGGATGGGAGAACAGTTAGAGGCCAGCCACACACTCTATCAACCCTAAACGAATGAGCTGTCACATGGATATATAGGGAGAGGGACACAGGTTAGTAAATTAAAGCCCTGACAGCTCTTGACTCCAATCCAACGTGCTAATTGGAAAGACTTCAACTGTTGCTGTCCCCAGAGACCTATATCTCAATCACAGGCCTACCCTCCCCAGGTCAGCCCGGAGAGCTGTTATCATCTACTACTTGGTCTTTTCCTGGAAGAGGCTCAGGAGTGTGAGAACAGGAGAAAAGATGTTTTCTTTGCTCCTACATGGCTTTTCTGAGCTCTGCTGTGCCTGAGTAAGGGCACACAGAGGAAGGTCTGATCCTCAGCTGGTGGCCGGTCTGTGTCTCACCACTGCAGAGCTGCTATCACCATCCAAGAAGCTAGGCCACTTTGTGCAGATTGGAGACCTTCTGGTGGTGGCTGATGGCAGAGTTACTCCACTTTGAACTGAGAAAGGATCCGTCCTCATTACACCGAGGTAATAAACACTGAAGTTTCACACTCTTAATTATGGCTGTAACTGATTCTACTATTACTACTTAAGTACCAATTATGCAGATTTACAATAGCCTGTGGCATTGTCTATATCCAGCATTTGATGACCCAGAATGACTTGGATAACATTGTATTAACCATTAAGGCGATTTCTGAGATACTGCTCTTTCTTGCTTGACTGACAGGAAATAACTTGGTTACATGCAGAGAAAACCTGACTTTCTAGTGGTGGCTACTTTGACTTTGCTAGTTGGATCTATCTCATCTCGGTTCATAAAATCATCTTGCTTCCCTTACAGGATACTGAAATCTTTGACCCCCTTTGGGTGCATTTCTGGGCAGGCACTTTCTCAACTTTGTGTGTAGCTATCTGCCTGAGCTGGACCCAGATACTTTATTACTAAACCACATACTCTTGCACTCTCATTAATAAAGAGAAACTCCATCTTGCTCTCTTCTGTGGGAGCTATATGAAAACTTGGCAATGGGCATTTTTTGTATCGTATCATAACATAAATGCACAGATGTTGACTTGGGGACAGGTGCTCTGAAGTTACTGGAAAGGCCATCCTTCCCAGGAGGCAAAATGAGATCACCTCATTCAAAACTGGCCAAGAAATGCAGGTAAATCCTCTACCTCTTCCAAGAGAGCCCCAAGAGCTACAATTACCTCAAGAAATTAGGACTACAGCTCTTCCCCATGACCTAGCAGTAGCAACTGAAGAAAATATTCCTCTGAATTCCTGCTTTGGTTGAGACTGATCTTATCGGTAGCCCCGAGCAACGTGAAGTTTTCTTACCGTGTTATTGTAGTTCCATCTTATTGAAACACTTTTCCTGTGGCCTCTTAGAAAATGAGTATTTTTGATAAATCCTTGTCCATCTAAACAAGAGAGAGGAGACCCATTTTTGTTGCCGCACAATGGGCTATAGAGGCATGTGGACAATGCCACCACAGTGAGATGGAGGAGAGGAAGGTTTCCTGTAGGAGTATTTTTCAAAACATCCATTCAAATGTATTGTTGACAAATAGTTAGGCTACTCAGAAAGGCATTTGATTAACTGGTGACTAGACAGCTTGGATCTGCTATTTAGGGAGAATGGAGTAAAAGCTGTGCCGGAGAAAGTCAGTGGGAGAGCATCTCTGGGAGGGTTCAAAGAGAAAATGCTTCTGGTATATAACATCAGGATGGAGGACAGCTAAAAAGGCAGTTAAATGACACTGCACCATGTTCTGATTTCACACCAGTTTCACACAGATGGATTCAGAGGTTTTCAAAAGATTTGGTAGTAAAGTGAAGGGAGGTGAAGGAAAGAAAGGGGGAGCTGAGCCAAGTATTCAGGGTGTCTCAAGCACCAAACTCCTGAATAGCTGGGACTCTGGAAATTACCTCCAGGTGACAACCCTGGTAAAATATATACTAATCAGACTAATAAAATAGAAATAATCAAGGAACCCTCACCCCTTGGGAGCTTTCAAAAAGCCTGCGCGATACCTCTGTAACACCTATGAAGCTACTCCTGATTTGCACCCAGGAGTAGAAGGATCAGGCCCAGACTCTACAAAGCTGTGCTGTGTAGCTGTGCCCATCACACATGTCCCAACAGAAGAAAGGTACATCCTCTGCAGACCGACCTCATCCTGGATCCTCCACCCATCGCATCACAGTTCCCAAAAGAGCTTCCCAAGGACAAAAACATCTCAGGAAGGAAGCTGTGTCTGCCTTTTGATCCCTGAGCTCCTGCCACGGTGCCATGCAGCCTCGGGGTTCAAGACGTGGACAAGCTGTTGCTACCACATGGCTCCAGGTGAAGAGCCTGGCTCAGGTGTTGAAAGCTGGGCAGCCCTCCCAGCTCAGCGCTGCTCCAGAGGCAATTAGCTCTGCAGTGCTGAGAGCTCAGGCGTGAGGCACATTCCCACTCCTGAAACAGCCACTCTGCTACTGTGCCTGGGACTTCACCCAAGCTGACCCTTGACTGCGTATTCACACTTGGCTTTTAATTACTGTTACAATTAGCACTGGTTTCTTGGCTTCCTTTTCATGCAGCTTTGCAGGGAACAGAAGCATTGAAGCCACTGCTGTGAGCTCACTGTGGAGGAAGGGATGTGCCCTTAAAGTTCAAGGTGATAGAAAGGCAAGGAGAAGAAATGAGCTGAGCTGAGAACCAGCGTAAGTGAACCTGTTTGAAATGCTGAGGGTCCTGCTCAGCACCCAGAAATGAGGACCAAAAGTGATTTGAAAGAGATGTATGGTCTTTTGAATGCAGCTGCTCACACTGCATCTGGACACAGGGACCTGAATAAAACGTACCAGGCCCATGGTGGAAAGCACCGTCCATTGCTTTCATATGCTTATTCAATTCTGTGACAATAAGCTCTCAGAATTTGTTCCCTCCCCTGGAAAGAGCAGCTCATACCTCATTACTTGTGAAGGTCTGATGTCCATGAAGGACTCAGGTCTCAGATGACTAACGCTGCTGCTGCCACCACACTCTGTGAACGTAAACAAGACACGTAAGGACAACTAGCAACCATACCAACTCTCACTTTGCTAACATGTCTGCTCCAGTGATACCAGCTCCAGTTGTTTCACTAATCAGCAAGTAAAACATGGAATAATCCTTTCCATCCTCATCTTGATTTGAAGTTTACTGCTTTTGTTTTAGGCCTACAAAAGGCCTTGGGAATCTACAAGCTCCCCTGTTCCTCCCACACACTTATATCTCATGCATGAGTAAGGGATGCTGCCCTTTTCATACCATCTTACTTCATGACTCAGCTTTGGAAATCAACCTGAGTTTGCACTGGGCAGTCAAGCAGTGATAATGCAGTTGTGTGCTCTTCCCAAGGCCTCCATGGGGGCATGGACTCTGCAGCACGACCCCAAACCACAGCAGACTGCAAAGGAAGGTGATCCTTTGCTGTTTTTCTCTGTTTCCATGCTGAATATTTTCCCAGGCTTTCTGGGATCTGTCCAGATCTTCTCTGCCATTGGCTTGGGCTGCTCCTAGGTGGCCCTTGCCCAGATACAGTCCCAAAGCTGGGGCAACAGAAGCTCCTGCAGGAAAACGCTACCTTCTGCAAGGCCTGTCTCCCAAGCACAGCCCTGCAGAAACTGTGTCCACAACCCTGAGAAGGTCCAAAGCTCTGGTATGCATCATTGTTGCCAGCTCAACCATTTCAAAAACATGATTTACATCACAACAGTCATGCAAAGAGCCTCAAAGTGAGCAGTACTGTAGGTGAGACATCTTTCCACTATCAGAGTGATTTTATCAGATCCCACCTTGTTTGCTGGGGCTTAAGGACTGTTACTCCATCCAATACAGCCCACACCCTTGGTCATGGGAGCCTAGCCTGTCCCCCAACACTTCACCATGATGGGTCTAACTTTGAGACCTTATTGACACTTGCTGGATGTGTCCTGCAGCACTCAAAGGGTTACTATGCAACCAAGGAGTTCTTGCTGTGGCAAGGACATACAAAGAAAACATTAATCACAAGGAAAAATGCGAGGAATGTCACCCTCTGTAAAATCAAGCCCTTGTTATCAGCTTGAAAGACTACCATTCTGGCGTAGGCTGGGGTTTGTTTCCTTCCCAGACCTCCATCAAGTCAACACCACTGACATGAGGCATGATTTACCTTTTACTCTGCGGAGTTGGGACTTGCACAGTCACTAGTCACCCTCTAACTGCAGTGGCAGAGACCTCACTGCCTTGTCAGGCCCCCCGGCACCTTGCAGGGCTGCAGCAATTTGGACTCTCAAATACTAGGATCACAGCACGCCAAGCAAAGCGTGCACCATCGTGCTTGGGAGGATTGGCTTTTGCAGGGACTGAAGAGACTGGGTGCAGGGAGGGAGTCTGAAGGACGGAGGAGAGACCATTGGCTCCATGGTTGGACCCGGTGGAAGAGCAGGAGTGGCACAGCAATGACGATGAGCTTGGTCAGGTTGTGGGGAGTTGTTGAGGGAAGGAGCAGAGTCGCCAAGGACCAGAAGGAAGGCTGCACCCGTCGTGCTGTTCCTGAGTCAATCCCAAACCCTTCCTTTCCCTGAAATACTAGCTGTTTCCCCTTGCTATAGGTCACTTTAGTTTACGGGCGGGTTAGATGGGAACATCCCTACAATACAAGTAGCTTCTCATAGTCCTCTCAGTGAAAGAATAAAATCCCCAAGAAACTTCCAGGCATGTAGAGGTTCTTCAAAGAGTCACTCCCACACCTTTCCCCCACACATCCAAAACACAACCGCCCATCTTTTCCTCCTGAGTGTTTCAGCTTGCACCCTGTGAAGTACTCTCAGTTTGGCTTCTGTCCTGGTGACTCCTGCCAGTGTCACTGGAGGAGGTTCGGGATGGACATCTGAAACTGAAGCTCTCCCCGTGGCCATGTTTCTCAGTCCTTGCCAACAGTTGAAGGGCAAAAAGCAATCCCCTGTCTGGAAGGTCTGTGCTAAGCACTGAGCAGATGTAGTGCTGTGACTCCTTCCCTCCGTTCACCATCAGATGGCAGAAGGAGCTTCTTACTCTCTGAGCTTTAAACCACAGCTCTGATGGCCCTTTACACCTAAAGAGGACTTGGAGAAGTGTTTCATTTGCTAGTAGAACTGTTTTTTTTTTTTTCTGGTGGTGAGTTTCACCCAGTTACATAATTTCTATAAAACATGGGTTATACACCTGAGGATAAAGGTGTTATAGAAGCTAAATTGTGTCCCCTGGTTTCTTTGAAGCAAACCTAGTCCCAGCTTATAAACAAAGAAGCTGAGACACAGATGGGTAAATGGTTTTGATGCAATCCAAGCCCTCATCTTCATCCCTGAGGTAATGCTCTAGATTATAAAAATGCCAGCCTTGGAGGAACTCACTAGCACCCAAATAATCTTTCCCCTGGCTCTGGAGTGCAAAAGCAGTTAGTAGTTGACCAAAAGCTGGTTAGCAATACACTCTCCAGTGTCCACACTTGCTTTGGAGCATGGAATAGCAGCACCTCTCTGCCTCCAGGCACTATTAACAGCATGAGCCAGGATCCAGCCTTGGGTGCTTAGCCAGCACGGCACTGCTTCTCCCTGCTCAGGGGTGCCAGGACATCAACGGAAAGCAGCAGGAGGCAGGATCGAAAGGAAGAAAAGGAGGTGCTTCTTCACACACATCCTTAGCAGTGGCGGCCCTTGCTGCAGTATGTGGTGCACACTGAAAAATTATAGGAGTTGGAAAGTTAATTGGATGAATTCACGGTGGGAAATCCAGTGAGGTCTATTAATTCCACGGAGCCATGAATTACTGTGGGTTGGGGGAGTATTATGTGGTAGTGTCATGTATGTGCTCCTGTTCGTATTCTTCTCACAGCTTCTGCTGTGGCTGCTCTTAGAAGCAGGATAATGGGCTAAGCTGCAGGACAGTTCTTCCATGCCTGTGATTCAAGGTTTTAGGTGGGGTTTTTTCACTGTGGACTTAGGTGAAGCCAACATTTTTTTGTAACAGCAGAGACTTTTACAGCCAGACACATGAGGGCAGAAATGCAGCATTATGTTATTCTATGCACCTGTACTCATAGCCCCAGACTGATCATTTGAGGATTTCTGCATTTTTTCACAGGTGGCAGATAACAGCCAGCTATTCCCTACGACAGATTCCTTGAAATAACACCTTCACACCCAATATGCAAGTGAAGCTAGGAGCAAGGAAATCATCTTCCAGGACTGGAAAGGGCTGAGACGCAACACAGTCTCCATCCTTGGAGGTTTTCAAGACCAGACTGGACAAAGCCCTGACTAACCTGGTCTGATCTTATAGCTGACCCTGCTTGGGGCAGGAGGTTGGACTGGAAAAGTCCTGAGGTCCCTTCCAGTCCAAATGAACCTGCGGCCCTTTGGGCTCTGAATACAAAAAACCTCTCCATTGCATCTTGCAGCCTCATGGACGTGGCTGATTCAACAGCCCAACCTTCTCAGTGGTGTGGATCTTTGAAAGACAGGGTGACTGCCTGCAGCAGTGTTACCAGGGCCAAAGGGAAGTTAAACCAGGCTGCAGGGGCTCAATGCTTTCCCATGGGGCTCCTTTTGCTTCGCTGACCCAAGCCACAACCACAACTAGAAGCTGGAGGAGCCTTTGCCCGCTTGACTTGCTCTGTTGGAGATACCTTCAGCCAAAACATGAAGACTTTGCAGGTGTATTGGCTTCTGGGCTGACAGAACTGAGGCTGAATTTTGCAGAACAGTAGTTTGGTGGGAGAAGCTGATTAGGGTTGCTTTCCTTTTTCACTAGCAAAATCAGTATAGATGGAAGCATGCAAAGAAGTGGGAACGATGACTCCAAAGCTGTAGATTTACTATGTGGGTGAATATAATTGCAGGATTTTGGGGGGAGAGAATTTTGCACCTTTAGTCCCTTGTGAGGGAGGATTTCACAAAAGACAAAGACAAAATCAAAGGAGCAAAGGCTTCTCTGATTTATCCATGTGGAAATGGGCTTGGAGCATTTCAAACCTGGTCAGTTTTTCCATGTTTCTTGTGTGGTATTGCAAACATTTTGACATTTATTCTGTGTAGGTTGTTCATGATATTGGACCACTTTAGTGAAATTACAGTGTGAAAAAAATTGACTGTGTGCATTTTCAAATTGTAATGCTCTAAACCAGCACAGATCTTACATGTTCAGTGACCCCAAATGGCCAAAAGCAGTTTTTACATCTCATTGGGAATCACAATGATTCAGAACTAAGAAAAATTGATGAGAAAATTGATTTTAATAGAATTTCAATGGAGAATAATCCAAACAAGCCTTCTCATTTTGCACTGGCACTCATTTCTGGGTCTGCCAGTTCCTTACAGAAGTATTAGTTCTCAGTGCTGCTAGCCCCAGGTTTGCTTTATGTTCTTCTCTTTTTGCCTGGACAGTAGCTCAAAGGGTATCTGGCATTCCCTTTTGTTGCCTGAGCTAAATCTTACCACCTTTGAGACAATTTTTTCTCTTGTTCAATCTGACTGTTTTTCAATGTATTGCTTTTCTTGGCTCTGTTCAAGAGAACAAATGTCAAAACCAGAGATATTTTTCAGAAGGTGAAACTTCCCCTTCTTAAATCCTCATTAACTAACCTTCCCTTCTGGCTTCCTCCCCAAAGCTGATCTAGTCACCCCTTGGCTTTGCTGCGAAGAGCTGATGAGGTCACAGCCCAATCTGAACATAAATTCTCACCTTACACCTCTTGTATATGAAGGAAATGACATACTGCAAATCCAGTTCGGTTCTTTAATCCCAGGGTAGCATGAATCCAACATCAGGACACAGCTTGTTCCTTGAAACTAGACTAAAGCAATCATTACTGAAATGTTTCAGGAGTGATTCTTGTTGCTAAGCCCCAGAATTATGTTAATTTCTTTGCTTAAGTTTGCAGATTGTTTTCTTTTTTAAATTTTTTTTTAACCTAAGCTGACATTCCTTCCTGTCTCAGGAAAAATTTCTGTATCGCAGTTAGTGCAGCAGCTGCAAGCTGCAAGCTGCACACGCGAAGGGACACTTCAGCAAATCAATCCTCTTTGCTTTTTAAAACAGAGCAATCACTTAACAAGGAAGACAGCAGGATGCACATCGAATGCCAGCCTGGTTTGGAAGGCAGCGGGGTTCAGGGCTGGCCTCTGCTGCTCAGACTCTGTGTCACCCCATGCACGTCACTTTGGGCCACATCCCCAGCTCTTTGATAGCTGCTGGAAAGGTCTCAGTCCAGCTATCCCTCATCACAGGGGTTCCACCATACTCTCGAGGAGCCCAGTTTGAGTCCCAGCAGCTCGTGCCTTCCCCTCACTTCTACACCAGGAAATCCCAGAGGTCCATCCCCATCCCAAGACAGTGAATTTGATGGCTGCTGACCTTGGTCATCCCTCAGGCAAATCAAATCCCATCTGCTAGCAGATGCTCTTTACAACTTTACTCCCAACTAGAGGGATCCTGAAGCACAGCAGAGTCAGGTGAGCAAGGACTTCATGCTCCCATTCTGAAGAGGTACCAGCTCAGAGAAATAAGGCATCTTGGCCTTGCAAACCTCAGGCATCCCTCAGCCGTGTCTCCCTCAGCCAGCTTCCATCCATATGGATAAGATTGCCCCCTCCACTCAAACTAGACTAGCCTTGTCTCCACTGCCTGGTGGAAACCATCCCGGGTCTGCACGAGGCCCTGAACCATGCCTGGACTGGGAGGCTGACATACCTAGCAATGGGGATCCTTGAGTAGGTCTGTGGGATAAGGATGGGATGCATCATGCAACAAGGCTGGTGGTCCTTGTCTTCAGAAATGCCTTGCCTTGAGGAGGTGGGTGTCTCCATCCATTTGAAGAGCCCTTATTAGATGGCCTGGGTCCAGCGGGGCTTAAAGGTTGCTCTACCACTGTCTTGCTATGAATGATTTAACTGGGAGAGAGGTTGGCCTAACAAAGAGGAAGATCTTTCACCTGTGCTAGGGCATGGACATACCCATTAGAACTACATAATGTGTCTCACTCACCAAACCTAAAGCCACCTTCATACTTGAGGTGGGAATCCCCTGGGCCTCCCTCCTGCCTGCAATTACACTTCTTAAACAAACTGTTAGTAGGTACCCTTGCTCCAATGCTTTGGAGGCCTCTAGATGTCCAGGGTAGGCTCACAGATATCTAAGCAAGGGCTCATTCATGGATGGCCAGCCTAGTCTCCTAGACATCCCAAACCAGAAAACCATGAGTAACCCATATGTGGACAGTCTCTTTGAGAGTAACTGTCCCTCTCAGTTGAAGCAGCCCACAGACAATCTGGCCTGGGACTGGTTTACTTCGTCTTTTGCCTTGGAGGAGAAGGCTGGGACAACCCTACACTGAGGCGAGAATAAAACCTATGGTGGGCCGTGATGGGTCCTGTGAAGACCCCACACTAGTCATGAGTCCCACCAGGTTGGGATGAGGATAGGGCATTTCCAAACCTCCAAAGAGGACCTGTCTGAACCTCTTCAAACCTCTTCGTTTTAATTTGTCGATCTCCTTGGGCTCAGCCACCACCTCAGTAAGGAGCATGGTGCAGAAGGCCCAGATCAAATAGTCTTATTTGTGTGTTACAGTGCTGATCATATCACCAGCCCAAAGGCCAGGATTGTTCTAAGAGTGCCGTGGGGATTAAGTACCCTGGAGAAATTTATATAAGCCTGGCCGCATTTCAATAAGATCTGGGCTCCTATGTTCCTTTGGCTCCCTTTGAAGATTTCAGCCTTTAACAAATTAATAACAATGGGGAGACAAACATAGCATTTTAAAGCACACTATGTCCAATCCTTAGCAGAGGTCACAGGATGTCTGTCACTTTGCAGCAGCTGAGGATCTGACCCAGAGACAATTTGCTTTGTTTGGGGAAAAATTCCTTCCCAAGCATTTCAAACAGGCTAGTGTCGGGTTTTAAATCCACCCAATTACCTTCAACACAAATGTCCTTCAGCCACATAGGAACATTAGAAAAAATGCAGAAAAAGTTCCCTAAGTCCAAAATGAATTTAAATAAGCCAAGAGTAGAGCAGCAGACTCATTAGTCTCGCTGCTGTGTGTTGCCTCTTATTCCTGCCGTGGCTTTGCACTTTCCAACAGCTGCTTCTGCTGGGGGAGACACCTCCCTTCCTGGCTGGGCTGGAGGATGGAAATTTGGACACCCAGCCCTGCCTGTTCTGACCAGCATGCTGTGCCATAATTGTAATCTGCCATCTCAGGGAAACAGACAGATTTGTTTAAATAAAGACAGCCCCAAAAGCACCTGTCCCCAGATGAAAATGATTCTGTCTCCAAAGCCAGTATGAAAGGTGCAATTTGTGCCCGTGACTGAGTTTTATTAAAAGCTCCCCCAGACTCCCCCATATCTTTATCAGAGTAGGCACTGTCGCACTTTTCCTCCAGACACATCAGTATTGCTTCAGGGCTTGAAAAAGAAGCAGTTTCGGGGTATGTAGACCAGTATTTGGGTAAGTTAGATGTGCTAGAGAGTTAAAAGCATGCTCACAGGCTGTTATTTTAGAATAGCTCTTACTTAGATTAGTCACTTCACAGTTTGCTTTGCTGACTAGTTTTTATTCCAGATTCAGGGGTTTAATCCTCACCAGCGATCTCTTTCTTTGGTGATTCATCCCAGGAGGACTTGTCCCTGCATCCTTGCTGTGCACCTACACTGGAGATGCCATTGAGTGGTACCCACTGACTCTGGTACTGACTCTGACCATGCAAGTGCAGAAGCTGCTTTTGCAAGGCCCAAGAGTGTGCCCTCCCATGCAGTAGCTCCTCAAGGGACACTGGGAACATCTTTCTCCAGCTTATGGCCTCTCCATCATGCTGCATGGTGTGATATAGACACTCTGGTAGAAGAGTCATCTTCCCCACATTGCTGTTCAGTGCCTTGCTACCAACTTTACTGTGCCCATCCTTGACAACTCTGAGGTCAACAAAAGTGTTTTGTAGCCCAGATGACACAGAAAATGCCCACCTGAAGCATGGAGCACGCAAAGCAGTGTGAGCCATGGTGCACAGCAGCACTACATGGCGCCTCGTGGTCGCATCGGTACAGCATGCTGGGGCTGCTGCCTGGCACAGTACAGAGCTCAAAAACCAAGAAAAAAAAACAAATCCTCATTATTCCCTTCAAGTGAATATCCACTACTTCCTATGTGACCACCTCACCCTTCCAGGATGATCCCTACAGTCCTCAAATGCCTTGGGATCCCATGTTTGATCTCTGCTTCATGCCTCTTCTCATCCTCTCCCTCTACTCCTTTCTGTCTTCTTTTCTTTTTTCACCCTGCTGGTGTTTTGTCTCTTCTCCCCTTCAGTGTTCCCCTCATCTTCACTTTTCACGTCTCATTTTGCCTCATAACACTATTGTAAAAAAATGGTGGCCAGTAAGATAGCTACAAAATAAAGCTCTTGAAAAACACCTAAATTTGTGCTAGGGAGAGCAAAGAAACTTCTGGATATTTTAATTTACCCTTGAGCCAAAAAAACAGCCAGCAGACACAGCAGCCTGTATTTTGTTCATCAGGAGAGAGGGACTCTGCAGGGATTCGAGGTCTGATCCTGCACAGGATAGGAAGTGTGTTCATGTTATACAGGCTCAGATACACAGCTTTCCCCTCTCTGCCTTTACCAGTGTAATCTTATTGATCCTGGTATAAAAAGCCGTGGAGGGGAAAGAAGATGCTGAGGCGATCAGACACTAAGGCAGAATTATAGTTCCTGCAAGGTCTCGCTGCGGCGCGATGCTGGTGTGATGCTGGGGAGCTCGGGAAGCATCGATGAGAGCCGGCAGCCAGAGAAAGTGCCCATATGGGTAATTTGCCGCGTCTGCACGTTTCTGTTGAGGTCCTTGGCCTCTTGTTTTCTTTTGCCATCTTCTCCCAGACAGCACTGAATGATATGTCACACGCTGGCCCAGATAGAAAGTTTTCCCCAGGAGTCTCCGTACTGGGAGCAATGGGCGGTGAGGATTTGATGCCGGGCGCACAGATGCTGGGGACGTGACAGCTCCGGTCCCTGACATTTGGTACATGGCAGACTTTAATAATGCCATTGCCCACCGCCAGCAAATGAGTCCTGAGGGAACTGCAATTCTGATTGTCAGAGAGGGAGAGAAAGGGTAATTAAAAGGCCCCATGACAGGTAATGAGAAGGATGGAGCCACGTCTCTGCCGAGTGACCTGGTGCTCTCCCAGTCCCTCTCTCCAGCACACTCCCCCCTGCCTGTGCAAGCGCATCCCTCCACACCTCCGTCTCAGCCTGGGACCAGGAGTGACCTTCTCCAGAAACACAGACAGAATTGGACATCCTCAGCTCCCACTGCTGAAAGCGTCAATTAGCGCTAATTGGACGGTACTAGGGTGAGTGCACATCGTGGGGGAGGAAGGACAGGGACTGGAACGCTTAGTAGGTTTCTTTCTTCTTTTGCTTGAAAATGCAGAAAGCTATGTGATGAATGTATTTCCATGCGAGTTCCAGCAGGACGTTTTCTCAGGATGGAACTTCTATTCAAACGGTAAATACCAAATTCCCCCGATGAGACACTAAGCAAAGTATCCATGGTCAGAGGAGGCAGAGGTCTGGACTGATGCTTGCATTTGCATTTCCCATGGAGCAACAAGAAAACCTTTGGAGTGCTAAAAATAAGTGAGAATGTCTTCGATTAGACAACACATGCTTTTATTTGTCCCACAGTCTCATATGAGTAGATTTCTCCCCTCCAGTATTTATGATAGCCCCGATTTGTCTTCTCCCTCTGTCTAGTATGTGAGTGTCATTTCACTTCTAATAGTGAAGGGTATCAGAAATTTGAGTGAAAAGGACTTGCTTTGTACATTGTTGTTATTTTTATTGCCATCAGACAAGTATTCTGACCTCTAGTGCTTCTACATTTTTATGATCACCTACATTGAAATCTCCCCAGATTTATGTACTGTAAATGGTAAGTGCTTTGTTCTTTAGATCATGTGCCCAGGATCCAGATGGCCATGTTGTGATGGTCTGTAAAGTTTAAGGGCATTCAGGGAGCTAACAAGAACTTCCGTGCTGTTGCACTCAAAACCGTCCCAGCAGGTAACCTTCATGCAGCCCTGATTGCCAGGTTTCACATGTGTGATGCCTTCACACATTGGATTTCAAACTTTCTAATACTTTGTTTAAGAAACAAGCTCAGGATTTGCTGAGAATGTCTGCATGAGGATGCTAAAGGGGCAGCTCCCGAGCTAGGCTGTTCATCCTTTATGTGGCATAAACAAGACATTTCCAAAATGCCTTTCATTCTCTGGTGGTTGAATCTCAGTAGGAGGGGGAATGATGGCAGAGGTGATAGGGATCCTGAGCCGAAGCTAGACAAGAGATAAAACTCCTTGTTTTAAATCCATCTGTAATAGCAAAGACAAATTGTGAAGCTGCCTGGAAAAGCAGGATGGCTATTGATAAAAAGGCAGTAAGGGGATTCTCAGAAACTGTGAACAGACACAGCACAAATCAACCACCCAGTTTTGTACTGCAGGGGATGCTAAGAAAATCCACGAACAAAATTTTAAAACGGAAATTGCAGAATTTATGAGATAATGTGGAGTCAACAATGTGTCCCTTTCTAGAGAGAACAGGACGATGCTAGGAAGGATCTAATATTGAGAAAAGAAATTCACTTCTCACTGCTTTTCCTTTGGCCAGCTCAGGTGATTTAGAAAGATGCTTCATGCTTTCTCAACAGCTGTGGGAAGAGATAGGGTATCATGGATCCAGGGGTACACAGGAACAGCACAGCTGAGCTTAGGAATTTAGTACGATTGCATGAGTAGCACCTCCTTACAGACTGATGAAAATGAAGGGAAGAAAAGAAATTCTAAAGTAAAAATAAAACTACAAAAGCAAATGTCAAGAAAAAAAATGCAGTCACTGAAAAAGAAGAGTGATTCTGGCAGTTGTAACTGTAACTAATAGAACAAGTACTGAGCGAAATCAGTACCTACACAGCGGATAAAGAAAGGGAAAAAAAGCTCAAACCCACAAGCATATGACCAAGTATATAAAGAGTAAATCTCAGCAGAGAAATTTGTTGCCTATTTTTAGCTGAAACTATTAGTGGATAAAGAGTTTCTGTTTGGATTTTATTAAAACTCTTGCAACCCTGCTCTCCAAATGAATTCAAATACACATTGCTTAGCCAGGCTGCAACAGAGGGAAACTGGAGTGTGAAATGTGTTAACCATCTATGGAGACTTGCAGAGGCAGAATACTGCTCTGGGATACTAAAGAGGGTGTAAATAGGAGAGCATGGGTGGAAATATGACAAAGATAACTCAGCCGGATTTCAGAGAAAGAGTAGGTCCTCACAGGAAGATCTTCCAGGCTGCTGGAAAATGAGAGAAAGGGGACTCCAGTTCTTTTGGATAACTCCTGCTAGAGTACCCGAGACACTACCGTTTCTTCTCCAACCTCCAAGTCAAATCTTGCTTTCCTCAGCACAGCTCTCACTTCCTAATCCCATTTTCAGCTTTACCTTTCTCAGTGCAGAGTCACATTTTTGCGATTTAACTCAAGAAAATCCCACGAGCTAAGCTCTGCATTGCTTTGGAGCAGGAATCCTCCAGCTCTTTCTGCACTACCTTCCAGTCAGACCACAAGGCTACAGAGTGGGATGTTAGGAACTTTTAGATGTCTCCTCCAAAATATGTTCAAGCTTTTTTAGATGAGCTTTTTCTGCTTACACCTGGTTGTCTTCAGGGAAAACATTTCCATCTGAGCACATCAGCCTGGGGAAGAGCTTGCTGGTGTAGCTGGTGGAGTCTAGGCCATGGCTCATCCCATGCTAAAAAGATGCCTTCGTTCAGCCAGACGGATCACACCATCATCTCCACTGACTTCACCGAGAACTTTTCCATGGAGAGTTTGCACACCTAGAGAACATGGAGCCACCTACACCTTTTGCTGGTTTATTTTGTGATATCTTACCCTATGAGCTGGGTCAGGTCCTCCAGGTAATGCCACCTGGCCATCAAAAGGGCCTGGGTCTCCCGTGAGTCCTGTGTCCGGTCAGCCAGAACTGCACAGGTGTCTCAGGTACCCCAGGGCTTCACAAACAGCACCAGACACCTTTACATGGGGAACTGAACCCAAAGCCTGCTAATTTCTCTCTAGATGCGTTGTCGGTCTCCTTCAAGTTACAGTAGTGGCCTGGACACCTCATATGTAGGCACCTGAACTTCGGTGTCACCATCTGCAAGCTGAATCCCACAGCTAGTGCTGGGGAAGGTGGATCGTCCCCTTACAGGATTTTTGATCTGGACGTACCAGACTATACTCAGGTGCTATGAGTCTCCAGCCATGAGCATTTCCTTCTCTGGTTGGTATTCTCCATACCCGGCCTCCAAGTCCCTGGAAAAACTCGCAAGGTTTTCTACCGCCTTTGGACCCAGTCTTCACCTCAAGCCAGTACTGGGTTTCTTTAGGTGCTTTTCCCTGCCCCAGAGCAGCTGAGGGGATGCAGCACTTCACAGCAGGTCTCCCTGTCACTCCGGCAAGAAGCCGTGATGGAGTGCCACGGGGCACACGGAGAGATTAAAAGCAGGGGCTCCAAGTCAGAGAGGTTTTAAAAATGTGTGTGCTCAAGTAAAGGACTTTTTAATGTTTTAATAACAAATATTACAAGATATTTTTCTCCATGCCCGGTGCCTGCTGAGCCATCATGCTGAGCCTATATTTATGGCACTGTAAAGCACAATGAAGGCAACGGCGCTAGGAATACTAATAGCTTCAAGTTTATTACACTAAGGCTGAGTGCTTCATTTTAATTGCATGGAAACATTTAATTTGTTGGATGAGGTGTCATGTAGTTTTCCTCAGGCACCAGTAACTCATATCCACACTGGGACAATCTAACAATCTAGGGGAAGCTCTAAAATTAAATGGATTTTACTATTTCTTACCTCTTTGGTGTGCGCGGGTGGCCAGATTCTTGGGCCTTGTAGAGTTAAAATATTTCTGCCTCTTCGTTGTAAGACTTGACTGAGGAAATCCATGTCTTCACAGCTGTCCAAGGCAAAAAAGGGTCTGCGAAGCATCACCATAGTGTGTAAGCAGTCTGGTGGAAGGGCCACGCGTTCTCGTCTCTCCGCATCTCACTATATGGACCAAGGACGCTCGTTGCCTATCCTCGGTGGCTGAAACTGCTAATGCAACCAGCCAGCAACCCTTTGCTGCCGCGATGGAAACACAACATTTTTTGGAAGGAAGGGTAGGAGTACAGAGCACACCTGACCAATGGATCAAAGGCACTGTCATGCTTCTCAGCAGCCCTCTCCATCCTTTTTCTGATCATTTATGACAGCAACATTTAAGGAGTAAAGGGGAGAGGAAACCTAACTGAACAGTAATGGGTTTATGATCTGAAGTGATGTCAAACCAGAACATGTAAGCAAAACAAGTATTTTATGGGGGAAAAAAAAAAAAACAACAAAACAAAACAAAACCCCCAAAACCCCAAGCATTTAAGAAAAAAAAAAAGGAAGCTTGCCAGTATGTCCTATGTGGCAAAAGGGAAAATCAAGGCCATTTGGAGACAAGCTGGGTCTATCAAAGTAATGACAACAGCTCCGGTTTCCTGCATAGTTCACACGTCCTCAGACAGCGACGATGAACGTGGAATAAATGCCTGAGTCAGCAAGATTTCCTTTACCTCTAGTGGTAGGGGACGTGTAGCTCACATTAGATTTTTTTTCCCTACATGATGATCTAACATGTTTGGACACTGAAGTTAAAAATCTTCGTATTGGAAATGAAAGGTAATTTTTTTTTTTTAACTGCACAGATAAGTTATGACTGCAAGAGTTTTGCAAAACTAGTGGTAAATACCTCATCCCTCCAGGTTTTCAAGTGAGATAGGACTTTTTTCTAAAAGATATGCTGCAGTTCAGCTCCGACTTTATGGGCTTAATGCTGTCGTGTCTGTTTATGGAAGAATAATTCTCCCAGCAGGAATTACCAGGGAAGAGGAATATTATGCAGAAGAGGAGACTCTCTGATGTCCTTGATATCCACATTATCTCTTTTGAGGCAACGAAGCAGATACCATGGCAATAAGCAAACATAGTGATACACTCGTGATGTGAAGCCATGTGTTAATGATGAACGGCCTGGCCAAGACCCACATCTTCCAGTTACCTCAAGCCTCTGGGAAGCCGGGACTTGCACATCACGATGGGCACGGTCCCAGCTCACGGCTGACTACAGCCGGCATGGCCGGCTGTCAGGCAATCCAAGGAGCGATGCGAGCAAGCCAGCACGGATGTCAGCGTTCAACTCTACTGTGGGCTTTTACCTCCCTTAAATGTCACTGCTGAAGTTGTCACCCTTTCTGAGCTCTCCACTCCATCCAGCGGCAGCGGAGGCTTTTTATAGAAAGTTTGTAGGAGCCGTCCACTGGAAAACACAGCGCGGGAGGCCAACGATGTAAAAGCAGGGGACTGCAAGACAGATTTTCATCCCATTGTCAGATTACCAAGAAAGAAAGAAGTCACGGGGGGGGTTGATCTCCTGAGGATGGATTTTTGTGCCGCTTCTAACAAGTGCTACAGTAAGAGCTGAGAAGGACTTTTCCATCAGCGTTTGCTGGAAATTTTCAAGAAACCTCTTCAAATGTGTCAGTGACTCTTTTTCGAGTGTGCATTTTCTGCAAATAGTCCTGGCACTGAGATTGTTGAGGCAACAGCTACAGAAATTGGCTGCCCCCAGCCAGCATCCAAGAATGCTCACGGGGATGGAGTTTTGAATTGATTTATGAGGCTAAAAGAGGCCCTGTATGTAAATGGCTATTGGATTTCAGTCACTTGCTCCCACACTGAGAGCAATAGCTCATATTTGGTTAGCACACAATTTCTAGGAACTTGCATACAAATTTTGAAATTGCCCCAGAAACCTGATTTTAAGTTTCTCATCCAACCAGAAGCACAACATTTATTATGTCATCTCTCTGAATTAATGGCTCAGGATATTTCCACCTTGGCCCTACAGTGCTATTAGCACAGAAGCACCTTGCAGACATGAATAATTTCACCATTACCACCAAAGCAGTCCTTGCCACGGAAGGGAAGGTTCAGCTCAGATGTGGAGTTGGTAGCCCAGAGGCATTAAGTGATGTGACTGAGGTCAGCTGGAGACGCACTGTCCCACGTAACTCTCCTGGAGGCCAGACCAATTCCTGAACCTCAGACCTGTCCCTGCTTTCAAATATTATCCTGCTCACAGACTCCTTACAACTAACAGAAAGGCCAAGAACATTCACAAGGTCATCAGTGAATAGTTTTGAATAATTGGCAACCCTGGGAAAACCACAGGTCGCTTGCAGAGAATTCATGAGCAGGGAGGGGAAAAAAAAAAAAAGTCAGAATTAATTCTTTCCCAGACTTCTATCACTGTTTTAGTTTTGTTAAAATGAACACAAGGAAATTATATTTTCAGACAATGAATTAATGTTTATGGACAGCACAGAAAAATCTCGGTAGAATTTTGAGTACCAGACACCTCTAGAAAACTGTGACTCCATGAGCAATCATACTGACTAAATTGTTCGCTGCTGCCAAAAAAGTGTTGTCTTATTTCTTCTCCCCACACTTGTTCATGGCCACGTGGTCCTTCTGCTCTGACTGTGGTGCTCGTGGACTCTTTTGTGATCTGATTTGGCTCCTCAACATAGCAGAAAATCAGCCCTTTTTTTGATGTCAGGCAGGATTAATGAACTTAATTGGCTTTCAGATGTTATATTTCCATTGCTAAATAAAAGGACGCTACGGAGCAAACACTGTGTCCCCCACTGTTGCTGTCTGGCCAGCTCAGGATATCGACCTGTGGGGAAATGCCTGGGTAGAGCTCAGTGTAGGGGTCACTCCATCAAGCATCTCAGCTAGGATGGCTCCTTCCAACCTACACAGTCCTCCAACGCCATCCCCAAAGGCTTTGCATCCTCGAGTAATGCCCCAGGTGCCATCACGGCATGTAATGAAGCCAAGTAGGCGGCAACATGGTCCTTGCGTTATTGCAGGCAGGTGGAGCTGGAGAAGACACACAAAGAGCAATGACACCTTTGGGGCAGTGGGGTCCCAGTACAGCCAATGGTCATGAGCATGGCTGGTCTGTTCAGAAGAGCTCTTAGCCGCTCCCAAAAACCTCAGGAATTTGGTGGAGCGCAGAATCACTCCCCTTTGGACCTAATTTGCAATGTGAATTGTGGTGAAGCGCTAGCTTTGAGCAAACACAGGGACTGGTCAGGACATGAGTCGCACCATATGCCTAAGCGGTTTTTCCTTGATTTGGAAACTTAACTGCCCACCTGACTGAGTATTTAGAAACGTAACTATGGGCATCTAATTTTGTAACTCTTGACCAATGGGCCAAACTAATTTGTAGTTGTCCTCTTATCTATTAATGAATTTATAATAGGAGAATAATTGGGCTCTCTGTGCCAAAATAAGTATATTCAGATGGGGGTGGGGGGCACTCTCTTTTTTCCTTTTTAAGGAAAAGACAGAGGTACTCTGTGCCTGATTTGAATTTCAGACAAACATTTAACAGATCACTTTGCTTTCCCCAACGTACAGTGCAGCCTCTAAGAGCAAGCTAAATTGCTATAAATTAAAGTTAAATGTCAAAAAGGCAAAGATGTGCAGGAATGCAGGAGACAATCTCTGTGCAATTGGGGTTGTTACTGAGCTGCTTTTATCCACTTTGCTTGCATATTGTTAAGTGCTCTTCCTGGAAAGGGGAACTTTTTTTCTTTCCATTTTTAAATAAGTCCCAACCCCCAGTTCCACTGAAATAAGATGTCATAATTTCTCATTTCCAAATATCATCAGAGAAAGAATTATGATTGTCCACTCATTGTGCTTATCATTTCATTTGAGTTTTGCAGCCTGCTCTTAGAGAAATGCCGTCCTTTTGTTATAGCAGGTATCAACCTGCTCAGTAAAAGGGAAATTAAGATGCCATTTCTACCTGTGCTGAGTAGTTGGCCCCTGTGGGAGGGAAGTAATGAAAACCCTGCTTCTTCTGTTACTTTAAAATAGAAAATATAAGGGGAAATGCAGTGTGAGCTATATGTGACAGATTAGAAAACAAATATCAGTGTTCCAGTAGCTGAATCTCACCTATAAAAAAATGACTTCTGCGAGGTCAGCCTGCTCTTGCCCTCCCCATTTGTGGCAGGACCTCCATCCCCAGCCCCGCAGTGTCCCTGCAGAATGAGCTGGAGGATGGCAAGATGCCCGAGCTGCTTCTGCACAGACCGGCCGGGGCTGAGGTCTTCCCTGCAAGCCTCATCTCCCGAGGTTATGTGATCTAAAAGTTCCCCCTTGCCCTGCCAACCTCTGGATCTATAAAACCACCAATACCTATGCCTCTAAGGGTTGTTTTTAAATTAGCTGTTTTCTTAATGACACTGAGATCCTCACAGGGAAGTTACCTGCTGTATAATGCAGCACACAAGTAGCACAGAAGAGTCTATAATACGGGAAGTAAGGAAAATCTACCCCATTTGCTGGGGGGCGGGGGGCCTGTTTATTGTCCTAACCTTGGGTGCAGTTTTGTCAGCAATGGGGCAGCATCAGCCCACAGCGGGGAGAAGAATCTCAACAAAATAGTGCTACTGTACAAGGCAGGCACTGCTCTCCTAGGACTCCTATTCAACCAGCGCTATACCATTGCATCCCATTTTTTTTGATGCCCTTTGACACCTGTGCACCACTTTTACCTGATGGCAGCTGGCACAGCCTCCACAGATACTTGATGTGTTGCTACAACGACCTTTTGATGTGACTTCTTTCATGCTGTGTCAAGCACCCTCTGAAGAATAGTTCAAGACATACGTACATCGGTTGTGAACGCAGCTGCCTTAGGCCATTACTTAGCAGTGCAGAAGGTTTCCATGAAACCTCAATGTTGAGTGCTGATTGATATCATTGCTGCTGCAAGGCAATATGCAGGTGAGGTGGGCAGCCTGCACATCCAAAGTCTCTCTGGAGCCCAGTTCGGCTCTAAGCTGGAGGGAGTTACCCCTGAGACCAAGGGTTATTATCCCTGGCTCACACATGGTCTGAGACACCAGATCCCAAAGATTACTTCACTGAGAGGATGTCAGGAATTAGGGGTCTTTCCCACCGTACCTGGGAAGACCCAGGGTGCACCTCCCTCTGATGCTTGTGCCATGGGAAAATATTTAAGGCTGGAGGCAACAATACTGTAGATACTGGGAAACTATTTCCACATTGCATGGCAAGGAGAGGTACGGCTGATTTGATCTAGAATTGGGGATAGCCCTGCTTCAAGGGGAAGGTTGGGCTAGAGACCTTCAGACCCTTCCTCAAGCACTTCCATGATTCTGTGTATGCGTGGAGCTGCTGCTCTCTTAGTCCTCCCTTTGGTCAATCTGTTCTTCGTGCTTTTTTCTTGATTGTCTTTACCCCATGACGTACCCTTACAGAGCCCCAGAGTGGTCCTAATGCTTTTAGCTGCCAACCTCACCATGCTGGCCATTCCTTTTGATGAAGTGACTACAGCATGGGGGGCTACTTCCAATTTAGCTGTCTAATGCCACTGTAGTCAACAGATAACTAGTCAATGCAAATAAGACAGTGAGGGCTGTAATTATTCTGATTTAACACAGATGTCAACCGGAGGATCTACCTCGTCCACTGACTGTACTGACTAGATTGTACTGATCATCATATGATCCATAATGTCCATCTGTTGTTCGGATACCTTGTACAGGGTTTGGAGTGTGACACAGGAAGACTAGAGCTCAATTCAGATGCCTGAACTTCCTGTCTAGTGATATTCTAGGCATATGCTATTTGTGATACTCTAAGACAGCAATGTTGACCACCAGAGTCTGGCAGATGGGTCATAAGAACCACAAGAGACCCACCAACTCCATGGGTTTAGCTAGAGTCTGGAGGAGATAGATCATCTCTGATGCCAACTGATCTCTATACTAGGCCACCTCAGCAAGTCTCGGATGATTTAAAAGGCCCTTCTGACCTGAAAATATAGAAAGCAGAACCCCTGAGCCTTGTTTTTAGCTAGTATCTTGTCTGTCTTCATTTGCAATGTAACAGAGACACCAAAAGCTGCAGTGCTGTGTGTTCCTCTCTACCCACATACCAGCAAGGAGCAGGATTTCTCCTCGTTAGGCAATAAAGCACATGAGGTAAGCAAAGACACTGTTTCTGATTGGCATCACAGTTAGGCTGTGCTAAAAGAGTGAATCCTTGAGTAGCAGAATGTCCTGTGAGCTTCCTCTGTCCTACTACTTTCCAACCAGCCACGAACCAGGCAGAATGGTCTGTACAAGATTTCTGGGGGGAGTCAGGAGCTTGCCTGGGTGCAAGGCCCCTTATTTCCTGGAGAACATGGGCCAGCTGTATTTGAGGTCTTGTGCGGATCCGGTCAAGGCAGAGGAAATGAGCGTCCAGTGTCAAAGATACTTGCCACTGTTCTTGAGGTTGCTGAGAGTCCTAAGCCTCATGCTACCAGATTTACAGCTATAACCTAGAAAGTCACTGAAAGGGTTTGTTATTTTTGGCAGGTATGTTTGAAACCCCCAGGAAGAACAAGAGCTGTGGACTGAAACCCTGTGAGGTGTGAGGTCTCATCTTGGCTCTGGGACAGCACACGTCTTGGATGGGATAAAAGCTTCCTGCCAGGATCTTGGTGTGAGACAATATGGGTAGGAGGATTCCTCTCCAGTGAGAATCCTGGATATGTGCATAGTTCAGACTCATATCTGATGGATCTGTCTACATAAATTTTCTGTGAAGGAAGTGATTATTTTTTTAGGCTGGCTTCCTAAGGAAATGAGTCCTTTATGTAACTGAAATATCTGCTTGTCTGTCTCAGTCCTCCATAACTTTTGAACCCACCGACAAATTTCAGACAATTTTTCTGGCTCAGAGACCTTATGCTTCTACAAACTTTATGAAGAGATGCATCTGGCTTAAATGCACTCTGGTCCTGTCACTGGGCACCACTGAAACAAGCTTGGCTCCATCCTCTTTGCACCCTCCCTTCAGGTATTTATATGCATTAATAAGACTCCTTGAGCCTTCTCCAGGCTGAACAGTCCCAGCTTTCTCAGCCTTTCCTCATAGTAGAGATTCTCCAGTCCCTTCATCATCTTTGTGGCCCTTCGCTGGACTCTGTCCAGTCTGTCCATGTCTCTCTTGTACTGGGGAGCCCAGAACTGGACAAAATGCTCCAGGTGTGGCCTCACCAGTGCTGAATAGAGGTGAAGGATCACCTCCCTTGACCTGCTGGCAATGCTTTGTCTAGCACAACCCAGGATACCATTGGTCTTCTTTACAGCAAGGGCACGTTTCTGGCTCACGTTCAGTTTGATGTCCACCAGGACCCCCAGGGCCTTTCCTGCCAAGCTGTTTT
>JANXJC010000055.1:46103397-46120477 GCA_027564655.1 Leptodon cayanensis
CACTCCTCCCAGTTTGACATTGCCTGCAAACTTGCTGGGGGTACACTCTGCCCCATCATCCAGATGATTAATGAAGAAGTTAAACAGGACGGGACCCAGTATTGACCCCTGGGGTACATCACTAGTTACTGGCCTCCAACTAGACTTTGTGCTGCTGATCACCACCCTCGGCAGTTTCTGCAGCATGGCCTTGGTGGTTTCTTTTCTTGGGAACTAGAACATGGGGACCTGATTTGTGTCTTTCCCTGCAATAAGGTGTCCACAGAGGGATCAGAGCTGGGTGTCAAACAGCTCCGTGTAATCCCTGGAATCCCATCCTGTAAGAGCAGGGTTTACAGCAGTGTTACACACTGTGACCAGCTTGGAAGTCAGATTGCTGGCACGGTGAGACTCTCGGTCTTCTTCCGCCTGATGTTTTGATCCTGCTCTCCTTAAGACTCAGTGAGCATTTTGCTAGTGATTTCAAATGGGAACAGGATGATACTCCAAATTCATTGCACCCAGTGCCTTTAGTTTAGTTATGAGTGCTTAGTTACAGATGAACTATAAGGAAAAAGGATCCATTCGGAGAAAACCTGAAAAGAACCCAGGCAACCGTACAATCTCCTATCTCAGGAGGGCAAGTTCTCTCTATAGAAAAGGGAGAAGAAAGGAGAACACACTGATTAAGTCTACATCAATATACACACTTGAACATGATGTCACCCCCCAAGCAGTCACACTGAGATGCCCTTTTCTATTTATGTCATATCCTAGAGCCTGCCCACAAGCAGGCTGTACTTCTTCCTTGAGTGCCTTCCTACGCTTTGCCTTAGAGCATAACTCATAGCTCATCTTCATAAAGAACTTGCACCCCTTTCATTGCCAAGAAACTAGTCTTAGATAACAAGTCCACGAATGCTCAATGGTATGTCTGTCTTATTGCATGCTCATCGCAGCCCATGCACTTCCAGTAGATAACCTCCAATTTTCCTTCTTTGGGGCTTTGATGTTTTGTATGAACTTATTCCCTCACAAAAAAAAATGTAAGATACAAGCCTCAAAGCTCAGTGGCCTCTCCCGAGGAAGCAGCTTCTGCCCCAGTTTATCCCTTTAGCTATGTTTATATATCCTTTCCTTTGATGCAATAGCTTAAATTAACCCTTTGGATGAGCCAAGAAGCCTCCTGCCCTTCCCAACCTAGCCAGTCTGCTCCCAGACTTCATGTTGTCCCTGCCATCTCCAAACTGACAATGGAGATGTCTCTGTCATCCCCAAAATGAGAAGGGGATGTGATGGGATCCTTGTGCAATTCCACACTGAAAGGCCCAACACAACTCTCCAGAGGGGAGCAAATGTTTCTTTTACACTTCCCACAAGCTCGTTTGAAGTGTTCAGGGTCCCCGTCCCCACTCAAAATGAAACCTTTACAAAAATCACCATCAAAGTAAATAATTTTCCTTGCTGTTTTCTCTCTCCTTCTTCAGTGCCTCAGTTCCCTCCAAGCACCTTTAATCACTACTCAGGATCTGCTCCAAGTCCAGCCTGGAGATTTGTTTAGTAATACTATCCTCAGGGTCTCTATTTTCCGTTCAGGAAAAGATGGAGGTGGAAGTGTAAGGTGGTTGCGTTTTTTTCTACTGAGGCACATGGACTGCGTACATGTATCTGCCCTGGGGTATTTAGGCTCCCGACACCAGCAGTAGGCAAGCTCTCTGGATCCTCAGAGACATCAGACCTCCCTATGCAGTAGCCCAACTGAAAACAACGCGGAGAAAATTTGCTCCTCTGCACCAGTAGCAGAAAGTTGATTTACGACCCACTGATCCATGACACAAAGACTCACAAAGTTTAGAAATCACTGGCCCAAGAGTTTTGGAGCCATTGGAGGTGGTGACTCCATCCAACCCTCAAAGAAGCAAAACAAAAACAACGACTCTGCTAACTCTCTGAGCCACTGAGCTTGGAGACGTTCCTGCCAGGGTTATTCATGACAGCTATTCTCTTATCCTGACCTGATAGAGTCTTGTGGTGCTTTCAGCGCTTTGAGGCTTCATGTTTTTCATTACAGTATTTTCATTTTCGCTTTTAACTGCTTCTTCCAGAAACAAAAATAAATACAGTACTCCCTATATATACGTATATATATATGTATGCACTCACACACATATATATAAGTTACACTTCATAAAATTCCTAGAGAAGCCACCAGCAGGATTGATTGAAACAGGCAATTTCGTAGCGAGCTGCAAAGTTCTTCCCTGAATCAGTGAGTCATGATGCCCCATAAAACACACACTAAAACGTCATAATGACCTACCACTATTATTTCTTCCTTAAATCTTCACTGTGAGAGGAAAGGGACTTTGCAGAACGAGGGCGGGAGGAATTGAGCTGACTGCAACACAACCCGAGGCTCACTTCTGCGATCACACCTGCGGAGGTAAGGGTCTCCATTGATGACAGCACTGTGGTTAGGTGGTCGAGGAGAAGACGGGAGATGTGTTTGTGGGATCAGAAATCCCCAGATCACTTGTTTGCATTCCTAGGAATAAAGCAGATTGGATGTCAGCAGCATTAGACATTCAACCCATAATTTAATTGGGTCAGAGGGAAGGTATGAATGAAATAAATGTCCCTTTCCACACGTACACACATGGACACACAACCCCCTAATGGGTTTTCTCACACTCATCTTCACAATTGTGCAAAGATGAACATTTTTTCTTTCTTTTCATTTTTCTAAGACCTTTTTCTACTTCCCAACCTCCCACAGTGCTGTTTCCTTTTTTTTAATAGATAATCATGACATAAAATGGAAGAAATCGTGTAAGCTTGAAGAAAAAGGGATTTCTGGTTGGATGGTTTGTTTATTTGCTTCTGGAAAAGAAATGATCAGAAATATTTTCCCAGAAAACAACACGTTTTGCTTGAAAAGACCCTACCTCTTTGTGAAACATTTTATCATCAATGTTTCTACCAGTTCTTGGGTTTTGCTGCCAAATGAATCCTGAAGTGCAAGTGAACTTTGAACAAGCAATCTTAACTTTTTTCCTAGTCAGAACTCCATGGAAATGGGGTAACCACTAAATTATCATTGTTTTTCTCTGTGATTAAGAAAGCTCAACTTTCACTGGAAAGCCTTGATGACCATGACAGAATGACCTGGATTTTCTGATAGTGTGTCAACCTATCTGAGGTCCCAACCACAGTGCTAGACCATGATATCAATGGTAAAGGCAGTCTGAGGAAAGACTGTGGGCTATTTCTGGTGGCAGTGGTACTGAAGAGTTCATCTCAAGGAGGATCAGAGAGCAGCAGGATGTAATCCAGCTCTTGCTTCCCATGCAACACAACTGTGCAAGTCCCTTCTTCTCATATCGCTCATGTCAAAGACAACCAACTGGCAAGGAGAAATTTCAGCCTGTTTTGGACCACATCCTGGTCTAGAAGTGGGGGCAATGCTTTTAAATTAAACTGTCAAGCCAAGTCCATCAAATAGAAAATGTGCAGAGTGACAACTGCAAATAAAAAAAAAAATATTCATACAAATGAACATTCCATTGGACTGGTCTTTCATTGCCTTGTGTCTTGATGCAACCACTTCCTTCTAGAGATGGGAAGCCAGTGCTGTGCTATCCCCTGTGGAATGGATGATAGATCTTAAAAGAGCAAACTGATTTCTTTTCTGTATCTGTCAGTGCTGAGCTCGAGGAGACCCTGCGCTTAGTTGAGCTTTTTGCACTACAGCATTGTTAATAATACGCTCGTGCACTTGTAAAGCAAATGGACAAGAATACATTGGCTCCCTCTGCCCTACGCAATTCTCCAGCACTATCCCAACTTGCTTTGCACCTTTACCCCTGCCCTCATGCCACATTAAGGACCTTGAGGGTATAATACTTAGTGGTATAAAACTCCTTTCCCGTGGGTTGCAGGGTGGCCTGCACATGATCTAGGATATAGTCCACAAGTATATCAAGAGTCTTAAGGGAGCCTGGCCCCAGAGGAGACCCAGGGAAAGTGTTGGGTTGTGTGGGCACCACCAGTCCTTCAGATGCTCTGGTGCTTTAGAAGTGCACCCTGCTCCGGAGGCATGGTGGAGATCAGTCACTGCAGCGTTTGGATTTTGGATCAGAGATTGCTCCTTTGCCCTGTTTTAGTAATTGTATAGACATGTCCCAGTGGATAATTTCTAAAGCACTCTTTTACCCATCTGCAGGTACAAAGGCTTTCCTGGCCATAAATTAGCTGAAGGATGTTACACTCACTGGATCAGCATCATGTTTCAAGCCAACAGGGACTGGCATCTATTTTAGGCTGAAATTAATTCTTCCCTCGCAGTCTTTGCACGCTGCACAGACGTGCACCTTGCACAGACTAGAGAAGGAGCCTTTCTGACTAATTCAGTTTCCATTCCAAACATTCTGAAGGCTGATGTGAGATCACATGAATGATAATGAAAGAAAGACCCTACTGGGTCAAACCATATGCCCAGTACCATCTGTAAGTGTGGCTAAAAGCAGATGCCAAGTGAAAAGTCTAAGCACAAGCACCTGCATCTTCTAGCTTTCGATTATTCAAGGCTAAAGGGCTTTCAGGACTACGTTTAGTTTCTACGATCCTTCAGCGGATGGCTCGTTCTTGTCCACTCTCCCCTCAAACAAGTGTGAATATTTATTATCCACAACATCTTGCAGCAAGGAGTTCCTCTGCTTCTCTTCCCATTGTGCAAAGAAAAAACTCCTTGTGTTCATTTTTTTTCTGAACCCATCTGTCATTAGCTTCCTTCAATGATCCTTAGTTATTGTCCTGGAAAAAGCAGGAATTAATCCTCTCCATAGTTTCTGTGGCACCAATACTTTGACTTCCATACTTTGTTATCCCTTCTCAGTTGTTTCCTTTTGAGGCTGAATCCCATCCCCAGCTTCTTGTCTCACTACTGAGTTACACCAGACTCATGCAGGTATCATGTCGTTGACTTGAGTGGTCATCTGAACTCAGCTATGGCAGTTACGCAGGAATAAGTAAAAAGTGTGTTTCTGGATTATCTTGTGATGCTTTGCTGATGCACACATTTTTATTGACTTTTACTGGATCGATTTTTTATGTCTGTGTAGGTTTTTTATAAGCAGACACCAGCAAATTTAGTTGGGATTGACAACCTGGATGTGTGGAGAGATACAGTAGCACAAATGTCATTGAAATGAGACACAAGGACACCAAGGAAAATGAAAACCTTGTGATAGGGAAGATGAATAGCATCCAGACAATTTTTTTTTTAAACTTAATTTTTTGTGTCCAGATCCAGATGCTGACATCGCAGCATGAGAAAGCAGACTGAAGTCCATGAAGGTATTCATGATGCTGTGAGTTAAATGCATTCGTGAGTCTTTGCAGGACTGAAGACTCAATTAGCAAAAGGAACTTTGGAATACAAATACATTTTAAAAAATAACTTTCAACTCTTTTTTTTTTCCCAAGTAAGAGGCTTCACTGTTTTGTTTATCTTACTTTTGACCAAACTCTGGTTTAGTTGTCATCATTGCTGAACATCTTGAATGTCCTTTGATATGACTGAAAAGCTATTTCCAAAAGAAAGAACGAAAGAAAAACTTTCCAATGCCTTTTTCTTTTTTTCCATCTGACTTTATTACATAGTAAACAAAGCAGATTTATTTCGGTGCACACCTGTATTATTTCTGAAGAGCTGTTGAGCATCTGTGAAATGAACAGATTGTCTCTATTTTTTAAATTAAAAAAAAAACAAAATAAAACTCGCAGAGCTCGAGGCTCCTCTGTGTCATCATCCACATCGCAGCAAAGTGAATGTAGCGTCTCTGCTATTCAAATCCAATAGCTCTTCAAACCCCTTCTCCAGTGGTAGAAATGGCAACAGAAAATGTGAGCCAGGAATGAGTCTGTGTCTCAGGGCTTTTAATTATGTTAATAAGTAGTTCTGGGAACAGAGGAACTCATGGAGCTTGAGTAGATTCTCTGGTGTCTAATAGGGTTTTTTAGATGATCCTATGAGCTTCAATAATGAAAAGGCTTTCTGCTGCCCAGCTCTCTGTTTTCATTAAGTCCAAAGGAGTTTAATGCATTCCCAGTTTAATATATTGAAGACGCTTCCTTTGGTTGAAATTATCCAAGTGATTCAAAAGTTGCTGTCAAAGAAAAAGGGTAGATGTGCGGACGGACACACAGACGAAGGGAGACAGCGTGGCTGCCTAAGCTAAGTGTCTTTAGGAAACCAGGCCTGAAACAGATGGATGCTGCTCCTGTGTAGGTTGTGCCCATGGACCTGAACCCCACGGTCGGTTCTCGAACTGCAGAACGGGGAGCACGACTTCACTGTCACACCACCGTGAGCTACATCAGCATTCACACCTTACGATGCAATCCTTTCCAGTCCCTCCCCTAAGGCTCTCGGCAAATACAACCAACCATATAATTTGTCCAGCTGGTGATGAAGCTCGTCATACCTAGGATCTACAGCACAGGAGCTCTTTAGGACAACGAATTTGTCCATCACTGCTTTCGGTCAAGCTAGTTTTAACTTCTGCACCAGCAAAAGGCTCTCTACAGCTTTATTCTCCCTCTACCCCCATCGGAACTGCTGATTATGTTAAGAAAAGTATTTTAGGTGTACTCTAGCCAGGTCAGTCTATGCAGCTTGCTCCTCTGCAAAGGCAAATTCGAAGTTGCTGGAACAATGAGCCAGGAGTCCAGCAAAGAGTTAAAGGACATGAAAGCCCTTCCAGAAGCAGCTTAGTGCACACAGGCAAAGCAATTGGGAAGCGGGAACATTACTGCCGCTGAATGAGTGACCCGTAACGTCATGATGACACATCACTATTGTTCCCTTGTAGAATAGTTCCTTCGGGAGCAAAATGAGTGAGAAACGAGTTCCCAAATGATTGCTAGCAAAAAGAAAAAAAAAAAAAAAAAAAAAATTAAGGGAGGTAGGGATAAAAGGGGGAACAAAACCAGAAAGGCTTCATAGGCTAAGAGCAAATTACTCCGCAGTTCAGAGAGTGATTTCATGGACATGCTGCAGGGATAATGTATTCTGAGTGGCTAGAATTTCATTTAATTCCACTTCATTGTTGAGCATCTTTTCCAGTGGTTTTATGACTGAACACTGTGTGCCCATTTTCCTTGTTCTTAATCTGGCTGTTTGACAGTCACTGTGGATATACAATGTTCATGTTTATTTGCACGATGCCTCTTTACGGTATACGTCCTGAGACAGAAGTGGTAAAAGGAAAACGTTCACAAATGAACCCTAATTTCACTACAGTTGCTGTTTAGGCTAGTGACTCAAGGTTTTTGTCTCTGCCACACACCCAGGGGAATGCAGGCTGTCAATCACTCACTGATCCATTAATTGATCAATCCATCTATTTTTCTATCTTGCAGAAATCCCTGGAATTGTCTGCAGTGACTGAGGGGAGTAGAAAACTGTGTGAACCTCAGCTCAATTGCACACGCCTTGGTCCAGAAGCAGCTCTGGGACAGTCCTGTGCTGAAATCAGGAATATCTCTCCGTTTTCCATACCTTCCTCATGAAGCCACATGAAACCTCAAGCATTTTGAGCAGAATAACAGTGAGATCTGAGGTTCATTTGAACCCTGAAAATGAGAATTAAATTCTGGCAACACCAACCAAACACAAGCTATGACCAGAGAGAAGCTGCCAAGCTCTGTGCATAGAAAGCTCCACCTCAGCAGAGCTTTCCAAAAAAGCAAAATAAGTAGAAAACACAAGTATCTTTTTTTTTCCACCCACACAAAGTTCAAAACTCCCATTTGAGGGGAAAAGGTGCAAAAAAAATGAGGACTGTGAATTAAACTTCCTTCCTGACACGCCTGTTCTAAATACATGTTTTTCTGAGCTCAAGAAGCTCAGCTGCATACAGAAGGGGGACATTATATTGATAAAAAGCACTTTTCAGGGTGTTCCAGGTGCCAGCAGTCACCTCAGCCTGGACCTAGAAATGTATGAAAAGCTACTGGAGGCCCCAAAACTGGTTTGTGCACAAGCTTTCCTAAAGGCATGAAGAGATGCACTGAACTAGCAGCTATATAGCAAAACCTGTGCAAATTACTGGTCCAGAAATACTTCTCACACAGTTTTGGTTCCTTCATAGCAAAAAAAAAAGATGTGTCTTGCCACTTGCCTTTTCTTGAAGGCAAGGTAATTGGTTAGACAGACCTCTGGTCCCAGGCAGTACCCCCATTCTTCCTACTTGTTATTCAAAGACCATGATGCACTTTTAGCCATAAGCTTTTAATCAAATGCAGCTTTCAACATAATTTCCTGGACCAGTTCTGGACCATTTATATTGGCCATAGTGCCACCAGCTGGAAACATCAAATTATTCCATTTTTGTACCCTTTCTGTTTTTTTTTTTCTCTTCTCTCCCTGTGGTGGCTGGATCAACCTGGCTAGTTTGGCAGCAGCAGTGACAGCAAAATTGTCCCAAGTCATTTTTCTCTTGGATTTGTTCTGTCCTTGGAAGGTCTTTTTATTACAGCAGAGGACAGGGAAACCTCTTGGAACACATTAATTCCTATTCAGGATCCTCAAAAAAAAAAATCTTTGGGAACTAAACTAACCTTCTTCCTTCAACTCTGAGCTCTTTATAAGTGAAGGGTGATGGGTGGAGGGAAATGGTGGCATCACAGGTATTGGAGCTTGCTGTCCCTCCATGAGTAAATGATCACAGAGACATGAAGATGGTCAAATTTGGCTGCATGAGAGATTTTTGCAGCTAGGTCCAATTGGGAATATTTGCCTGAGTGTTTTCTTGTGCAGCCCCATCTGCCTGTATCCGCTGTTCTCTCTTGCTTTATAATTAGCGCTAGCACTGTTGCAAGGACTGATTTGTCATTCTGTCTTTATACAATTTCCAGCACAATGGAGCACTGGTACGTCACACTTCCATGTAAAACCACTATTTGCAGATGAAGAAAAAGGACAGTGTGGCCTAAAATCCCACTTTGGCCCAGTCATGAAACGAAGGCAACAATTAGAAATAAAAAGACAATAGAGGAAAAACAGAACTAGGAAGATGGTAATTAGCAAAAATGAGAAGCTATGAAATTCAGATAGTTGGTTAGGAGAACTAAAGACATTAGGGAAAGTCCCAGGCTTAAAGAGCTGTAGGGCATGTTAAAAACATGAGGGATCTCAGCAATGATATTTAGCTCATTGCTAGTTGAGGAGAAGAAAGTAATAAGATGCTCTCCATCCCTCAAGATGTTCTCACCTTCCTTTCCCATTTTTTAAAATAATATGAAAGAATTATTTGTATTTCATTAATATGATTAGCAATAATTATCAAGGAAGATATTAGGAAACTACTAGGAACGCATTTGTTTAAAAATTGTTAAGTCATTATAGCACACTTAAAATGTTGGCTGAGGAGAAATCTGCACAAGCATGTAGTAAGCCCTGCACTGCTTAACATGAGCTTTTACTCAAAGTAAATATATTATTGGTCATGACAGGGATAGGGAGGATTTTAAACAGACAATTGCAAAGTTACCCATAGAGATTTAAGGAATGCAGATCATGTTAAGGAATAAGGTTAAGGGGTCTTGGAAAGCAAGCAGCTCACCAGAAATTCCCACCATGGTGCTGCAGCAAAGAGCTCAACAGAGACCCTGGAGAAAATAAGAAGGGAGTTGTAATTAGGAAAGAAGAAATGTTTTCTGGTTCTATGCGAGATACCAGTGAGACTGAGATGTGTACACCAGCTGGTTGTCTGCTGTCAATTTTAAAAAGGAGTTTGGGGAAAGGTCTGAAGAGAGTCCAAAAAAAAAAAAAAAAGTGCAAGAAAAATTACTTGAGAGCTGGAGAAAGTGCCTTGCACTCAGACTTTCCGCAATGTAATCTGCTTAGTTTATCAAAAAAAGAAGATGGAGAGGTGACTGATTTGATTAAGGTGTGTAAGTACTTTCATAGGGAGAAAATTGTGGTTAGCAAAGCACTCTTTAATCTTGTGGAGAAAGGTATATTTATGACTGGAAGTGGAATCCTGACATATTCAAATAGAAATAATTTTTAACAGTGATGGACCATTCGAACAAAGTGCCATGGAAAGCACTGCATCTCTCTGCCACTGAAGGCTTTCAAATCAAGACTGAATTCCTTCCTCGAAGAGGAAGTCACATTTGACTTAAAGCTCTCAATATGCTGCTAACCGGCTAAATTCAATAAAAAATAAGAGGTCAAATGAAGTGGTCGGTGATGTCTTCTGGCCTTCAAGTTGCTACGTTACCAACACAACGCGCCAGTGTTTTGCTGTTTCATAGGCTTTTTCGATGATCAGGATTAGGTGTAGATGCTCCCCAGTCACCACCTCTCGTAACCACCCCCTCTGACCTCTTGGTGTCACATCGAGTAGCTCGGGGAGAGCAGTGGGCATCTCAACCACCGCTTGTGGACTCAGTGTCAGCTCACTGAGAGATGACCTACTGCACCTCAGACCACTCTCATGCTCTGGGCTTTTGTTTTAATACCATTTTTTTCCCTTCCATTTACTTTTTCAGTTGTTCGGAAAGGGATCACCGTAAAAAACAACCTCACATGGACCATAACAAAAGCTGGCACATCTCATCCAACATGGCCTTTATCAATCCTATGATTTAGGGTGGAGCCTGTGAGTATTTTTACTAGATTAAATGGCTTTGCTGGAAGTACACTGAAATGGCACATTTCCCAGGACATATATTCTTAGTTGGTGTGAGCACAACATCTACCGTAGCTGTAGCTTCGAAGGCCTGCCACAATGCAAACCAGAATGGATATATGAAGGTCGTAAAGTGCAAACGCAGAAGCAGAAAACTCTTCCTGCCCAGATGACAGAGATTGGAGGATTTCTCTAAGCAAGTGGCAATTAAAAGAAAATATGTTGTGTGCCTCCCTGCATTCCAGGGAGAGTTCTGCAGAGCATCTTGCCTTGCACAACACGCCAGCCCTGGCAAGAACTTCCCTTGCTTTTTCGTGATCTGTTCTTGACAATCCACCTGGTACCAGGCTCCGGCAGCATCTCTGAGTGCTGGTGTTCTGTCCCTTTGGAAAATGTTAAGGAGGCCTCTGGGGAGCATCACCCCAACCGAACGCCAAGGAGGCTTAATTACAATACCGATGGTTAGCTGAGCTGCCAGCTGGGACTCAGCGCATGTTGCATCCACAATATGAAAGTCATCTCACTGAAGCAGAAAATAGGAATGTGTTGAGCCATCACGTGGCCATCTATAAAGATAGAAGTGCTACCAGGGGTTTCTAGGCTATTTGTGTGCATCCCCTCATTTCCTAATTATTATTTTTTTCCTCAAGTCCTTTCAGCAATAAATAAATAAATAAATGTGTAAGCATTCCCATCGCCATGATAATAGCTGGAGCATCTATGTAGCCCACAGTCCTTCACTGGTACTCGCAAAGCTCAGGCTGGCACTGGTGACAGTGACGTGAATTAAAAGGATGTAGAAGGGAATTTAAAATCAGTGGGCCAGATCATTAGCGGGTGCAAGTCAGTGAAGACCAGTCGAAGCCAACAGAACTAAAATTATTTACATTAAGCAGGGAGATCTGACTATATGCATAGGAAACCCTGCCCAACCTGTCCTTACTCATACCTCCAAGCTCTTGCTATTTGCTATCCTCTGCAGTAGGAGAGGTTAATTATCATCATCTGGAAGCACTGGAGTGCAATTAAGTAAAGGAGAATTTAGGAGGTATGTCAGGAAGCATTTCCTTGCTGTGAGCCGTTAGCATAGTATATTCTCACAAGGAAGGTGAGGGGTGTCTGATCACCTGTACCAGTGAAACTTGGGGTGCTGAAAGTGCTGGGAAATCCTAGGAAAAAGATCTGAGATCTAGCTGAGTGCCTCCGGTTGTTTGATCCTCTGTTTCTGAGTGATCACATTTCCCAATGAAAGTGCTAAGCAGGGCACAGGCTATCTGAATTATTATCCAAGCAAACACTCTCATTCTCAAAATCTGGGAAGTTTTCCAGCTTAATTAACATTAACATTTGTTTTCACTAAGCCGTCTGTCAATGTGCCACCAGAAGCATTAAATATGAGCTCTGAGTACACACACGGGTAGGTAGCAATTCAGGTGGAGCATGCAGTTTTACTTCTAAGCTTTGTTCCTTACAAGGTTCGTTATTTCTCAGGTCTGTAAATCATCCCCACTTCGAACTGCAGAACCCTTTCCCTTGACACACGGTCTCATTGAAAGCTAATGACCAAACATCATGTAACATCCTCAGCTCGTCTGTACCCAGACACGAACCCTGATTGCCTTTTGCTGGTACTGATGTTGGTTGTAAGGGGAAGGCAAAAAAAATGGTTTTAGAGTGGCATCGTGTCCCTGTTTCCCTCCACAGCTCCATTTAGATGCAGCTTTCTTAAATATCAGTCCTGTGAATGCACAGGTGTTAGTTCTTCATCTTCTTGGGCTCTTATTCCCTTTGGTCAGCTTATGGCTTTGATGATGATCGGTTCTCAGAGATGATGGTAAGAGAGCGGTCTGATCCACTGCAGAAGGTGGCTGAGGTTGGCCAGGTAGGTAGCAGGTTGAGAAAAAGGGATACAGAGGGAAAGAAGTTGCAGTTGTGGAGGGTGGCACCCCAGATTTCCCATCTGCGCTGTACAGTGCTGACACAAGCACACCCACCACCCACGTGCTTTAGCTGGCATCAGCCAAACCCTCTGGGCAATTTTGTGCATCACCACTGCGAGCAGCTTTAACCTTGCATGACTGACACATATCAACACTGGTCTCACCAACCTAGACAACCTTGCATATGTCATGTTTCTCCCCTGGATGAACTGCTCTTGGGGAAGCTGCGTGAGTCAAGCAGGTTCTTCCTCATCACTGAGCTTGCTCCATCTTCTGCTTCGCTCTGTTTAAAAGGCAGATTCATTGTTTCTGTCACCAGCAGCAAACAGGGGCTTCCTCATACCTGGCTGCAAGACCGATGATCTGGACCAGTCCCTGCTGCCACTGATCCCTTCCCTGATGCATCTGATCCAAGCACGGCTCTTCTCAAGCATATATAAGCCTCCCACAAGCATTGCCAGCGGTTTGGTACATAATTTCAAGGACAGAGTTCCTCTAGCTCCTCAGAGCCAACCTCTCTGTTCTGCTTGAACCTCCCATGTGGAAAAAGCCATAATGACTTGGTCCCATCCGTGCCTGTGCCAGGAAAGGCAAGAGTAAAGAGCTCAGCTACAGAAACCAGGTGCATTTGACTTGGGTCAACTTCAAGAAGATGCACCTGGGACAGGGCCATAGGGTTCGGTCAGAGACATTGTACAAATTGGGTGCTCTGAATTTGCTGCTGTGTTTCTGTGCGGAGGAGATGGCTCCCCTTGAGATCTTGTGCCTGGTGCTGAATTGGAAGTAGAGTTATCACTCCATCCTCTGCTTGGCAACAGAAGAAAAGGTTGGCATGGCAACCCTCTTCTGACACATAAAAGGTTGTTATAAAGGGGACTGAGATCAGCTGTTGTCATGTCCACTGAGAGAAGGACAAGAAGGAAGGCAGCTTAATTTGAATTTAAAAAAAAAGAATAATTAGGGATGCTAGGGAAAACCTTCTAACCACCTAATAGTGAAATGCTGCACCTGGTTCATGGGGGAGGCCACAGCATCTCCCTCCCAGTAAGGTTTGACGAAAAGGTAAGATAAAGCTGTCAAGGCTGCTCTAGATGCACTCAAACCTCTTCAATGCAGAGCCTTCAATGGGGAGATTTCTTGAAGCTATTTCAGCTGCAGTCTTCAAGGACTCCTCAGATGCTTGAGCTCTTCTTGGCTTTTCTCTGCTTTGCATTAACAGGCAAGAAGTTCTTCATTTTCCAGTTTCTCCCTGCCTCTGCCATGCCACCATTGGATGTCATCAAATCTCTGCATCCACACATATTGCACCCTGCTATAATACCACGCCTGCCTGGTCTTAATACCCTGTTTCTAAATTTGTTTGTCAAATTCCCAACGAACAGCTAAACTTTCCCCAAGACAGAAGCCATTGGCAGAGACCCCTTAAATTGGGTTTTTCCAGACAATAGTTTTAGAGTCCATTATATCTGTTCTTAGCCTGTTTCATATCTTTTCTTAGTCGATTATCATACCTGTTCTTAGTCCATTTCAGGGCTTCCTGGATGAGGCAGTTTCTTATATGCTGGGTTCTAACAACAGAAATTCAAAAAGCATCACAGTTAGTCCTTGGCCTGGGTGAAACTCATGCTTATCCAGTGTAAGCTGTCCAACAGAATGGAGAACAGCACACATTGGGAACTGAATTATTAGGAGACCATGGTGGGCTAAGGAGAAATCTAACACTAGAAATATCACACCAGAAGGAGCAATAAGAAACGTGACTGCAAAGAATTTAACTCCGGACCTTTAGATCTTTAACATAAAAGACTCAGTTGGTAGCAATCCTTTTCAGTAGAATTAAGTAAGGATAAAGATGGTGCTTGCTATGAGTAAGAAAAATAGAATTGGCCCTTCATTCCAGTTTAATCTTTAATTTTGCCTGGTTAAAAAAGTAAAACAAAGCCCATAAAACCACAAGACAGAATCTCAATCTCTCCACAAAATAAATAATAAAACCAAGCAAACCTCAAGCCTCTCCAATCCCATCACAGAATCTCAGCCTGCTATAAACACTGCTGGATTTAAATACTGAGTATATTCAATGCATCAACAAAACCAAAATATAATCCATGTTATTACATATGACAATGCACAGAGTACAAAAATAGAAAGGCCCACTCTATTAAGCTTGCATCTCAAACTGCACTGAAATTATAATCAACAGCTTCTTCAGGGCAAAGGAAGAGAAAACAAAGAAAAGCAGAAGAAAAAATAAAAAAATTACACAGAGTTCTTTTTCCGTGGCCCTCAGAAGAACCCAGTTCCAGCCTTTTTCTGGCTCCCTGGACAAGTGCTCCAGTGCAGTCACTGGAGCCAGGCTTTGCTGAATTCTGGAGTCTTTACCAAACCACCCTCTTTTTCCAGCACTGCACATGGAGCTGCAAGCCAGGAGCAAGGCAGGATCCATCAGCAGCGTCCACACAGCTCCCTGGGATCCACTGCCTTCCTTCCCTGCCCTGTCTCAGCTTCCTTCATGTTGAGACAAGCCACAAGGAAAGCCAAAACTGAACCCTACACAGGTCCATCAGAGGATCGGGAAGGTTCAGCATGGGAGGGAGGCATTAGGGCATGTTTAGAGTGGAGGAGCCTGACCTTCAGTCCAGGTCCATGCTCTGCTTACTGTCCATTCGGGTCTCTCCTCTCTTGTTCCGAGGCCATAACAAGATGACATTGGTTCATTTTGATTGCTTTCCAGCAGGATTTTTCAATAGACTTTGGAGTATCATGCAGAATATTTCCATCTTCTTTTAAAAGTCAAAATTTTGTGGAAAATCAAACCAATGAACTGCCAAGCATAAAGTTAAACTTGCCAATTTTATTAGTTTTTCCTGGCATGACCTCACCCCTGGGATGTAGAAACAGGGACTAACTTCTCTGAGCAAGGAAAATTTAGAAATTTAGAAAAATCATTCTCTCTGGTGCTGCTTTCTTTGGAACATGTCTATAATCCCCCAAATCCTTCTTCAGATTCCCCAGGTTCCCTGCAGCTACAGAATCTGATTTCTGTTATTACTTTTTTTTTTCCATCATTGATTTATGTAAATTAAATAGTAAGAAATACCAGCAGTCCAGCCAAAAGGAGAAATGCCGGTTTTACAGGCTCGATATTTCACACAGATTATTCATTCTTCCTTGTGAGCAACTTCTTTTTTTCCCTTCACATTATATTTTTACCGATAGCATTAAATGCTGAATGTAGGCAATATCTTTGATATATGGACAATTTACAACACACACAGAGAACCTTGACAGGATTCTTTTTCGTTTCTTTATCATCTTGTTCATAAATTACGGCTGCTCCAAAAAGGGGGCTCAGCAATGAGAAATCAGGGCCGTGTTTGAGGGGTGAAAGCATGGTTTACCTGTAACGTACGACCAGTCAAGCTGCATTTGATGCATATATCCCCTGAATACACTAAGGCAGTTTGCTTATGGCCTGAGGGTTGTATATAGCCTCGTAGGGCAGTTAATTTTTTTTTTTCAGTGCCCTCCAGAGTGCTTTCCTTTTTCGCGACAGCTTGGGAAGGTGCAAGAGCAGGGGAAGCTGACAGGATGAATTCATGCAAGAACAACCACTCCAGCACAGACCAAAAGCTCGTCTAGCCCAACCACAACTACGGAGTCACGTAGTCCGGTGATGGCCAGAAGTTGCCACCCAAAGAGACCTCAGGTAGGTTATAACAGGCTGATGTACTTTGCTAGCCTCTAGTGTTATGCCTCACAAGTTGCTGGTCTTTTTGCCGTCGTTCTGGGATGGTTGCAATCCATTGCAAGCCCACGTCTTACACGTTCTGTCCACTTTTTTCCCCATTAGGCCACCACAGGGAAGGTGCCAGGCTTGCTTTTCTGCGTAACTGGTGTAGGAATGAGCACAGCGGACAACTTTCCTCTGCTGTCAGAACAGCAAGTGCCGTGGGGCTCCCTTGACTTGCGTGCAAGGAGATGGGGTTGGGTGCCTGAGTGATGACTTGTCATGACGCTCATGCAAGGAAGGGGGTGCCTACTTCTCCATCATTGCTGACAGTACTCACACCAGTCCGACACAATTTTGAGACTGACTCTGGGACTTCTCCGCTTTTTGCCCCTGAGATTTGTATCCATGGAGTCCCCTTGCCCTCTCTACCCCAACTCCCACTAAATTCAAGACAGATGCCACTGGCAGAGACCATAGATGGAGAGTGTAACCTTCCTTGCTAGGATGACAAGGAAGCACGTTCAAGGCCTCCACTCTGTGGAGTGGAAAGGGACCTGGAGGAACTGGGTGAAAGCTGAGAAGGAGAGCGAGAGATGAACTGTGAGTCTCTTACTTCTTCTTCTGGAATAAAAACAGACTGTTTCTTCCTCTGGGTCATAGTAGCAGCAGAACTGAACACTTAGCGAATTGCTACAAGTTGGGGGGGGGGGGGGGGAATTAAATGCCAG
>JANXJC010000055.1:46120577-46134989 GCA_027564655.1 Leptodon cayanensis
GGGGAATGAAATGCCAGGCACAGAGTCATAATGGTGTGAATTGAAAACACATGACATTTTTTCAGAAACTCTTAACCCACCCTAGTAAGCTGCTGCTCTGTAAATGCAAACTTCTCACCTCAAACTTCGTCACATGAAGACACATTCCAAACATACAAGGAAATGGCGTGGGCTGGATGGTCCCATATCGATTGATTCATCACTATTGCATCTCAGCAACGGCATCCAGAGCTTCCCAAGTTCTGGGTGCTCCGTACACTTGGAGGAAGGCACCTTCTGATCACACAGGAGCCCTGGACAAGGAAAACACAACTTCCATGACCTGCTAACCCTGGGTTGCAGTTTTAGGTTACAGACTGTTTCGAGAGGATCATTTTAGAAGACAGTACTATGTGTGTTAGTGGTAAATTGTTTAGGAGCTGTATTAATCTTACTCTTCATGCATCTGTAGTCATTTTCTGCTGATTGTAAGCAGCATTTCTCTGCATAATTGTATACGACCCCTAGGGTTCTGTTGCAAACAGAACTTGTGTTCAAAATAAAGTTCTTAATCTGATTCCCTTTTTTGTTTTTTAAGATATAGGTCAATGCACACGTGTTATAAAACATCGTATGTAAAATTACAAAAGCTGCCTTCATGCTACTTGAAGTCATGGTTCCTGCCTGGCTACTGGTTCCTGGATCATGATTGTGAAGCTATTATGAGTTAGGATAAAAACATTGCCAACACTGACAGCTTTGGCACAGGCTTTCCTACAAAACAATTGCCTGATTGCTATGTCTCTAAACCTCTTTCCACATGGCTACTCCTATGGATGGGTAATCTGCCTCCAGCTGGGCCCAGAGACTTCCTCTGCAGATCAAGTCTTCAGGAAGACAGAGTCTGCGCAGATTTGTTGGTTAATGAAGATACACTGGTTTCACCTAGCTAAGAATGATAGTACTTGAACTGAATCCTAGAGCTGGAGCAAAGAAGGAAGTTTCCTCTTTTGTTTCCAACCCCTCATCCAACCCACAGGGTCTGCTGCAACTCCTTTTGCCTTCTTCTGCAGGGTGGCCCAGAGTCCATCACCTTATTTCCAGTCTAAGCCTGGAGAAGGGCTATCCTCTCTGAGAACTTTGCTCTTTTCCACCAGATAGATTGTCCTAACAAAATATACTGCTTCTGTCTACAAACTTGGTCTTGCTAAAAAAAATCAAGGATTTCTGTCATGAACATGATGATGCTCTGGCTCTCTTATTGCCTCTTCCTGCAGCACATCTGAGTTTCTTCGGACTTTTCTACTTGTCCTTACCATGAGCCATGTGGAAGCATTTTGCAGCTTATGGAATTAATGATCTGTCAACCCTCCTGGACTGGCCACATATTGATGAGTTGCTCACAGTTCTGCAGGCGGACACAGCATGGCATAGATAGTCCCTCCTGTGCCGTGAATTTTTTACAGTACCATAACCAAGTTATTCCATGGTTATCTTATTCCTGTAAGGAATCACAGATTGTGAGCAAATTGAGGAAGATATAGTCTGTCTACATGAAGGAGATACTTGTATATATTCTCTGCTTATGAACTTTCCACGGACTGGTCTTGCTTTCTTACAAATCACAGAATCATACAATCATTTAGGATGGAAAGGACCACTTGAGATCAGCTTGTTCACCCCTTCTACTCAAGCAAGTAGGGTCACCTAGAGCAGCTTGCCGAGGACTGTATCCAGTCATGTTTTGAGTATCTCCACAGACAGAGAAGCCACAACCTCTCTGGGCAATCTGTTCCAGTGTTTCACCACCCTTACAATAAAAAAAGCTTTTCCTGTGTGTTCAGATCGTATCTCATGTTTTTTAATTGGCACCCATTCCCTCTTGGCTTGTCACTGGGCATCACCAAGAATAGGCTTCCTCGTCTTCATTAGCTACAGTCAGGTATTTATGAACATTGCCTCCATCATTCCATTTATACTCCCTTTATGCACAAATGCCTCTGTCTCTCATAATTCACAGTATACAAGCAGCACACTTCAGAAGAGATACGAAGGAAGACACTGCCCGAGACAGCAAAGAGTTGACAGCAGCTGGCTGAGATTTTCAAATCTGCTTAGAGAGGGACAAATATATAAGCCCCATAAGCAATATCAGAAACATTGCCACCATTATACCCATTTAACCTAGCTACACACCAGATTTAAGAAGAGGTTCATTTGAGCTGAGGAGGTAGATTCCAACACTGACAATGGTGATTCATAGCAGGAGACTGCTTGAAATCCAGGATCTGGACAGAAGATACCGGTGGTCTGGACAGGGTCAAGTCAAGGCAGTCACCATCTCAGCTCTACAAACTATGTTCATTCTATTGTTGCACTGTTGCTCTCGTCATGATCACCCCCACGTTTGTTTCCCCAGCTGTATACCAAATACATAACTGATTCTGCTAGACCCTAGACTTACTTCTCTGGGATCACAGTGGGCCAAGCTGCTTCATCACCTGCCACCCACAAATGGGTTTTCCTGAGCTTGAGATCCTTAAATCCACTGTGTCAAAGTAGACAGGCTTAACATGGACCTTGTATTTGTAACATATCCATCTGATCCTTTCCACGACAAAGACCCATTTTAATGTTTCACTTACAGACAACATATCCTTTAGCACAGAACTCCCCTGAGCTGTACACTGCAGCTGATGTTCAGTTTCTCCTGAAGAAATCTAATTCTGAAAGAACAACTACAAGGCCTGTTACCAAGAAAAAGTTTGTGTCTAATCCTTTGATCCATCTCGCAGCCCTATCAGATGTTTCTGTTGCCCCTTTCTCCTGCAGAGCTCATGCTCTGGCATGAACCAGAACCATAATTCATTCAGAACCAAAAGACCTTAATTTCATTAGTGCTAAATCCCTGGTAGAAACAAACCCAGTAGACAAAAGAGAAGCTGAGAATTGAGAAGCCGGAGATCAGCCTTCGTGGTGACTCACGGGACTCATGACAACACACCAGCGCACAATAAAATGTCACATCATGAAAAATCCTCATTGTCTGGCCATAAATCCTTTTCCCAGCTGGGCCGTCTCCCTGTCTTCTGCCCTGCTAAAGGCCACAGAGCTGTTCAGACTCACTTGTAGAGGTCTCTGAACAATGTGGATTTCAGGAAGGGAGCCAATACCCTCCCAGGATGGAGCTTGGGACGTCATCCTTTGGCTCCAGACAGGATCTGGATTGACATTTCTTTGTAGCTGGGGCTGAGAAGCAACGTATTAGCCAGCTGGAGAGGCAGAGCTGATGCCTGACTACATGATAGAACAGTGAGGCGGAAAGCGTGGTCTGTAGTCACTGCCCCAATGATGTTCATCACTCTTTCTCATCTTCCATGATAAAGCGGAGTAGCTTCATCAGCAGCAACAGGGAGCTCGCGGTGCTGGAGTATCCTGTTATTAAGTCATTGGAACACAGTGGGGACAAGCAGACTCACATCATTGCAGGCAAAGGAGATAGGCATCGCTTACTGATCTCGCTGTTTGGGTAGATGCTTTAGCCACCAACCCATTGCAGAAGGAAAGAAGGTCCCTGTCGCCTGCTCCAGCTGTGGTCTCTGCAAGGCCTGTTTTGGAGGGTGGGCTCCCATGCTGATTCGGGCAAAGCACTACCTATTTTGTGGATTCCACTGGACCATTAACAGTGGCTGGTGCTTAGGACTCCGGCCACTCTGGACATGCCTAGAAGCAAACATGTAGACAGCATATGATGGGAATTATCTCCTCCAACTTTGGGCCTTCTGTCTAATCCACAGAGAGAGCAGCATCTCCTGAGGCTTAGTCATCCCGCCTGATCTATATCCAATGGTCAAAAAGAGAGTGTAGAGACCTGCTTTGGAATGGACACATGGCTTTTACACAACTAAAGGTAAAGGAAATGAATTCTCCCGTGTGAAGTAGTTCCAGAAAGTAAGCAGTCTACAAGATCAGCTATGAGTCAAGCAGACCACTGTGTTTCTGGATCATTGATGTGGGCACTTAGAGATGAAAGTAGAATGTAAGCATTTCTTCTTATTTTAGATGTAGCTGTATGACATGTGTCTCTCAGGGCCAGCCAGTGCTGGAAAACTTCCATAAGCATGTTGCTTTCACAGGCTGTCGGCAGCAATTGCGGTGTCTGCATCTGAGGTGTCTTGTGCTGACAAAGGACATGAAAACAGGTAAACTCTGGGTCCAACGGACCTTGCATGTGGCCTAGGATAAGAATTCCATAAGGCTCAACACATTTGTTGCCTCTGACTTCAATACAAGAAGGAACAGGTCCTTTTGTAGCCCATCTTAAGTCAAAACACAATGGACAATCTGGGAGTTGTTGTTCCATGCCAAAAAGAGGGCATTAGTCAGCAATGTGGTGACAACGCGGCCATCCTCCTCTTCAGAGCAAAGAGCAAGGCAAGTGGTGACAGAGACACTGTCACCTGCCAAGAGCTGAAACCTAACTCCCACACAAGAAGCAACCTCAGCTCTGCTCCCTGCCTGGCAGAACTGTATTTTAGAACATTCATGGGTCTCTTTGGAATAACGTAATCAGCTCAGGTGATGTCTCCCTGGACACATAAAACACCTTCCTCCCTGGAAAGATGTGTGTTGAGACTGGACAGATGTCCCCAAGCTGTGCATTCATACTGGACAGATGGACAACTACCTCCAGACACAGAGAAGTTGCTCTTGGCTTTGGTGGGCACCACTCCAAAGGGTGTGATAAACTACCAGCCAAGCTGTCAGCAAACCCAGTCTCTTTTTATCCTGGACACTGTCAGTGCATTTGCCATGTGCAAAGGAAACTGCCTGCATACAAGGTATAACTTTGGTAAGGATTGCTGCCACCAGGCACGTGCAGTTAACAGGTTTGCTTCTTCTCCTGTTGAAATCACCAGAAGGTTTTTCGCTGACATTGTTGAAACCAATGTCAGGCCATGAAAGACAAGTTTTTCTTTTGGATTATTTGAGCCTGCACCTCCATTTTATGGAGAAACAGTCCTAAAATAGTCCAAGGAACAACTGGAGAGTGGGGAATTCCCATTTCACGCCAGATGTTTCCCATAATCAGCCGTTGCTCTGGCTGACTAGTTCCATCCAGCTGCCCAGGAGCAGTGTGTTTGGATGAAAATTGCATTGTCCATCTGAATGCTTGGTAACCAAAAATTTTAGACCTGCAGCACTGAACAGTATGATGGAAAAACCTTCCCGTGGTGCAAGCTCCTGTCCTTGTCTCTAATAAGGTCAAATGTGATCTACCCAACTGTCTTAAGACAGGGGTCCTAGAAATACCCACAGATAGACCCAGAGTTTAGAGCTAAATAGAGCTGCTGCTTTTTTACTCCATATAAAAAACAAAACTGATTTCTTTTTAACAGCTTCCCACAGTGGAAAAGTCACCACAGTTTATGTTGAATGGATCATTCTTGAAACTGGTCATGGACATTTCAGTCAGATAGGTTTCCCAGGAGGGCTTTTTCACACCATTTAAATTTGGTGTGGGAAAACTTTTGATTTATATGACACAAGAATGAAATGTCTCATTTTGTGTCTGACCTTAATTATATTTTTGATATGAAGTAATGACTACATTGTGATTTTGGTCTCAAGTGACATTTTTCTTTTCTGTAGACATTACATTATCAAAGTGGGACCTCCAGACTTTAAGCTGCATTCTGGGCTGACTTTGCTGAAGAATTTTGTCTCTCATAATGCAAAAGGCATCTCTTCACTCCCTAAGCTGCATGATGCACTGTGAGAATCAATGGCTGATCATGATATGGGAGGTATAGTTCAGCTAAGGAACAAGGCCAATAGCACATAGATGGTAGTGGGCAAAATGACATTACAAGAAATGTGTCAAAATGAGAAAACACTGATTAACAAAGGATGTGACTTCTAGCAGAATACTGGACAACTTGGCAATGAACTCAAGATAAGGCATATGGATTTAGGAATTTCTTTAAGTGCCCTTTGGGTTAAAATTCCTGAAGACAAACAGTGGCATATCTGGATCTTTTGGGATTACTAGGCTGCAGAAAATTTTGGAGTGTCAATGTTTTTGGCCCAGTTTGTAAGAAAAAGACAATGTTCATATTTTCATGGGGAGAGGGACGAAATTCTCCATTCTATCCTGCTCAAGTTAACCTTGCCATTTGAGAATGGGTGCAGGATCCCTCAGTTAAGGAAAGAGGGGGTTTGTAACCACAGGAGGTGGAGGGTTGGAGCATCTGTCACCCATGGGTGCCCTTCCTCCACTCACTCCTTTTGTTATGCCTCTGTCTCAGAAAATAGACCACTTCACAGCCAGCAGATCTCGTTATCCTTTTGTGATACAAACTGAAGAGCTCTCTTATTTCACATTACTGTCGCCAAGCAGGTACTTACAGACAATGATAAATTACCCCTTAGCCTTTTCTCCGTAACACTAGGCAGCATATGCCTCCCATCCTTAGATGTGTGTCCTCCCCCTGCTCCTGCCATCCCCATCCCCAAACCTTCTGTTGTTCCTATGGCTCTTCCCTGAACTGTCTCCAATTAAACAGCATCCTTCTGGAGCAGAGACAAAATAAACCAAACAGAGGGGCACAGGGGTACCCAGACAAATGCAAAATGCCCTGTGTCCACCCGGGTGTTGCTGGGCTGATGCTTGCTCTGCTTTTTGTTGGCAGGAGACGCTTACCAAGTGCTCTTGCTCATCACGATTGCAAAGCTACTTGGTGTAAGACCCTCCACAATTCTTCTCCAAATCACACCAATTTCTCCTTTCCAGAAGGGCACCCCAACACCTAAAATACCTCCTCTCCTCATGCTGCCTGTCTTCAAGGGAAACATTCACCAGAATGACCCAAGGATCCTTATCACTACAGTGATTAAGTAGGACTGGGTTGGGAAAAGTTGATTCTACCTCATGGCAGGACAGCTGGTCTAGAAGATCCCCATTGGTCCTAATTTCTGAGATATTATGAGACTTCAACCTTCAGACACTATATAAATGGGAGGGAGCTCTCTAAAGAGACAGAAGTCTCCCCCCATGATTATGGAGGTTGCAGAAACCTCAAGAGGTTTAAGCCCTGCCCAATATAGTGTGGAGTTACTTGTGACATCCTGCTCTGGTAGCACGTCCTCTGTCTTTTCTCTAGTCCAGGCAACACTGAAATGAGCCCTACACAATCCTTCCAGCTGTTCTTCTGACGTACCTGCTACTTGCCTACCACTACCAGGAACGGGCAAGCAACATCCACTGGTACCTCATCAATCATCTCCAAATGACGCACTGTAATGTGTAGGAAGCTTAAATCAGTGGTTGTCAGAGAGCAGTGTGCTGTTGGGGTAGATGAGGCTGTTTTACTTTTCTATTATATCTGACAGCTGGACCGGTGCCAGGACAGCATGGTTTCATGATGTGTCTCTAAATTACAGTTGGACTGTGACATACTCCATCAGTGTTAATTCTATCCACAAGACATTCAGAGTGAGGAGAAAGGTCTCTTTCAGTCTCTGGGCGTATTGAACTGAGTGCACAGGACCCTTGGTGGGAATGAAAAAAAGTGCTGGCATTTATGAAAGGGAAAGAGACTGCATTGTATTTGGTGGCTGGGAGAAGAAGAAAAGGCTGCTTGTCAAATTCAATGAGCGGTTTCATATGTAGGGAACTGTTTATGGCCCTTTCTAATTGCTGTAATATTCCTGCTGCAGCCACAACTCTTTTTCTAGCTGCTTCGCTTGCTCTGACAAATCAGCTGCCAGGAGAAGAAAAAAACAGTAAAGTAAATAATTTAAGCAATGAATGGAAGGGTGACCAATCCTGCTGATTTCTCAGTCTCTGCTCTCTGCTTGCAGGAAGGTGTCCAAATGACATGCAAGGACTAGCCATGCCCCGTCAAGTATTGGCCTATCGACCTCTAGCTGTGGCCACTCTGCTACACGCACCTTGAGGGAAAGGCTGCCTCCTTTCCGTACAATGCGTCTCATAAATTGTGCTTTCTCATCCATAGGAGCTGGCAGCAAATGTCCTCTTGAGTCCGGCTCGTTATTGAAGCATGAGGGGCAGGTTGCCCTTGGTTAAACTTCAGAGCAGGAAACATACTTTGGAGCATAGAGTTCAGCACCACCTTGAAAACCGTGCGCAACCTCAGATGTGAGGTTCTGGTCCAATGCCTTTCTTGCAGAATAGGTTTGTCTGGGAATCATGTTTGTTTATTGCTTAGCAAAGGACCCACGAACCTTACCTGCAGTCAGACTGCGAGCTCTTCCAGCTGCACACTTTCCCTGCTGTGCTGTCACTATGACACAAGCCCCTGTGGTTCCAGGGGGAAAAAAACCTCCTATTTATTGCCAAATCTCTTTCATAATCTATAAAAGCTCACAGAATAGTTTCTGAAATGCCTAGGGACTCACTCTAGGTGTCTAAGGCTAGTTTTTGTCCATTTGGAAATGAAAATTTGACAAAGATGTAGTTAGTTAATGGGACTCATTGTCCTGGACTGGTAGCGTCTGAGGCACGGATGGACATCTACACCAAATATATATGGATAGGGGTGACTGATGTGCACAAACCCTTGCTTGAGACAGCAGGCAGCCCCGGCTGCTCAGCCTCTGGTGAACCAGCAGATCACTGCTGCAAGCAGCAGTGAAGTGGTCCTCCGGCATCGGTTTGGCAGTTACAACAGGTTACAACACCACAAAGTACTATTTCCACTCCCTGGTTGGATAGTTGGAAGGAAAAAAAACCCTCTTTCCTTGAGTATATTTTACTTCATCCCAACATCTGCAGGTTGTTGGATGCCCAAGTATATCACCACTTTGTCCTAAGGAGGAAAATTCTTCAGCTCTTGAACCTTTGAAGAGAAATTGCAAGCCCCTTTCTTGTTATACAAAAATGCACAGAAGGTTTGTTATATTGGCCGTTTGATGGAGAAGAGCTCTCAGGAAGCAGGCACAGTGCTCTCATAATACTGAGCAGACTGACTGAAGTGCCTAGGTGTAGTACAAATGCCTTTGAACTTGCCCAGTTGCTAATGACACACACTTGGCCTATTGTGCTTAACTAGGGTATTGTCTGCAAATTGCTATTAGTGGTCTTTTGTCACAGGCAGGAAAGATAACCTGTCTTTCCTACAGCAAAACATACAAGTGTTGACACAATCTGATGTCTCTATAGTATGAATCATGAGGGTTTGGCTGGACATACCCTTGCAACACAGAATGGTAGGAGGGGTAATTTCAAAATAATGTAAACATCCATTGAATTCTTACAAAGGTCACTCACTTCTTTCCCCTCCTTCCCTTTTTGATGCCAAAGGGAGCACGGTTAAGAAGTGACTAAGCCCTTTGGGACATCCCACCTGCAGATGTGAGGAAGCAGCTGCCTCACTCTTTAAAGGCTCTGAGGTGCTCAACTCCCTATGGTTTTTTTGAGGAGCTGAGTTTTACATTGCATCTGCATTGCCCAGTGAGTGAATTCTCTGCTGCTTGGTCCTTTGATGGTCCACATGGTACATACCTTAGTTCATTCTCAACTCCCTTCAGGAGTGAGAAAACTCTGGAACTAAATCTGAGCACTATTTTGGGGATATTTAACCCCAAGGAGAACATCCTATAAGCAACAGGTCTTGGTCCAGACCTCCAGTCCTCATCATTATCCCATCAAGATTTGGATGCTCTGAACTCCCTTTACCCGCATGCTTTCGCACCACAAGGCAGGCAACACTTACCTTCAGAATCATGCAGTAACAGTGGCTACAACACAGGTATTGCTTTATTTTAGGTCTTTTGATCTGAAAACATGCACATTCAAAAATAATAATTACATGCCAGCTGGAGGAGCCTAGAGGAGAGGAACCACTCCAGAGGGTTAGCCTCAGCAGCATGGGCATGAGCTGCTGTGCACCAGGTGGTTGGAAGGACAGAGATTGCTCCCTGGCCAGAGGATTTCAACACTGCTTGTGTATCTGTAGACTCTCTGGAGCAGCTTTCCAGAGGTACCTAAGAGTCTGAAGAGAGATACCTATAGAGATTCTCTAAAACAGGCATTTTTGCAAATCCCACTAGGCATCTCTGCATCTTTAGGCACCTGAGTGCCTTCAGAAATTTGTGTTTCAGCTTGACCCATGGAAAAAGAGTTCTAGCACCTCCAGACTGCACAGAGCTGCAGGGATGATACATATGAGTTGCTTATATATATGGGTCACTCAACTGTTAGGAATTTCTTGCAGCTTGTTCAAGTTGGAGACAAAAGCTGTGCCCTTAGAGCAGTTTAGTTGCTTTAATCTTTGTCCTTTCCCTTGATCTGTCAACTCAGAAGTCACCTGGGTTCATCCTGCAAGTTACCATGGGACATTAGAGACTGCTGGATGAAGTCTTCTCACCCATGCTTGGATGGAAGGAGGGACTAGAGACTATGGTTTCCCAGTTACAAGACCCCAGCACCAGTGGTCCCTTCTGCTCATGTATATGAGGGTCTAACTTGAGTTATAGGCTGTGGATGCATATTTAGCTAAAGCCGGTCACAAGAGCATTGCAGGCGCCTTTAGAAGACCTTGAACAGAATAAACAAGAAAACGAAAAAAGAAAGATGATAATAAAACCAATTAGAAGAACACAGGTGTGCATTCCACAGTAATGGGAACTTGGCAGAAAACTTCAATTCAATAGTTTATCTTGACCAATTAGACTGAGACAAGTTTCGCATGTTTAAGTTAATGTAACCAATTAGATCTTATGTTTATACGTGTGTATAGAGCTGGTATAACCAATTATATGTTATGTTTATGTGCATGGCTAAGTTACTATAACCAATCATAATGTTTGCTTATGCACATGTACAATGACTTTGCAGAAAATATAGCTATAAATATGTGTGTGTTTTAGCAATGAAGGGTCGTCTGCTTTTAACTTTACAGGCTTCCATCTAATTCAACCTCCTGCAACAGGCCACCCAGAAAACTGGGTTGGTCTGGTTCCCTTTCAGCGAAAAGGTCCAAATGAAGGAGGAGAGCAGCCCTTCTCCCCACTCTTCATGCAGCGGCTTGTGAAATTGATTAGCAAACACACACTGAGAAGAAAATAGGAAGATTAAGAAATGGAATCACCATTTCATAATAGAATGGTTGGCTTGATGAGGGGTAAAAGAAAAATTAAAAATTATAAAGTCCCTCAGCAGCATGTTGTATCCAGTGGAATGTCAGAAGAGGGCTAAAAAACTAAGAGAAAGACTGAGATTTAATATCATTGTCTCTAATGTGCAAAGAGGCAAGGACAAGTATGTTGCAACTTTCTCTGCAAATCCCAGCTCTTAGATGAGATCTGACAGGAGAACACAGGAGAAGAGATGTCTCCATGCCCTGAAGCTGGGGGATAGATGTCCTCCTCTCCAGATCAGATGAGTTGTTATGATTGAGTTCCTGCCTGTACCAGGTGTTTATAACATTTTCGGGACTCTGAACTCCTCTTCAGCCTTGTGGGGAGTAGGGTTCATCTCCCCCAACCTGAGACATGCAGACTGCAAACGCCACCAGCCGAGTTGATCGCTTTTGGCTCACCTGGCAGTCAGCAGCAAGAAATCCGCACTCCCAGCGGGTGGTCTGTTTCGGCTAATTTTGGTGGGATGAATCACACCATAGAAGTGCCATCGACTCTAAAGAGAGCTGAGGATGAATATTGCTAATGGAGATGTCGCTGTGAGTACTATGCTGTGTAAGGTCAAGAGAGAGGCAATCAGCGTGAAGCACCTATTCTGCAAACGCCGGCTTCTCATTTCTCTACGGATAGAAATAACCTCTGGCATCTAAGGGAGGTGATCTTACATGCTATAGCCACCTCTCTCCCTTGCCCAGAGAGGCCAGGTCTGGCAGCACCGTGGAGCAGGTGACATGAATTGCTCCTTACAGTCATGACTCTGTCAGGCACAGTAGCAGCACGTGGATCTGGATCACTCCAGAGCATCTGCTCTGTGTAGGGGTTTCCTTACAGGGTGCAGCTCCTTTATGGCTGTCCTGATGCAGCAGAGTTTTAAGAGTGACATGGATAAATCACTGCTGTGTGCCTGCTACTCCCACTCATGGGAGTGTTCCTCTTGGGAGGTCCCTAGCACCTCAGGATCAGCAAAGGCAAACCCCAAGGTGTCTGGGGTCTCTGCCGGAGGGACAGAAAGAGATGACCTAAGGATTCTGTTGTCTCTTTGATGCAGACACTGGTCCAAACTTGAATGCCACCCTCCCTCCCTTCAACTATGCAAGTAGAGTGTGTGTGTCAAAAGAAAAAAAAAAAGATTAAAAAAAAAAAAACAAAACAACCAACAGTTGCAAGGAAGTTAATGCTCCTTGTCTTCCCGAAAATACCACTCTGCTGGAGAATGAAGGGAAGGATTGTTTAGGTCCTCGCAGTCCAAGGCACTGGATGGAGTGTGGCACAGACAATCCTTTTAATACCAGACGTGACCTGGCCTGCTTGCCCTTCTCTCCCAGTGCAGGGCTTGACATTTCAGGCCAGCAATGTGACATGCTGCATGAGATCACTTTGCATTTGACCCAGAGTGCTTGGTTAGAGAAATACTTACCCATCTATTCCCCGCAACACTGCAGTGTTCATTTTGTAAGGCATCAATTGCAGCAAATTAGCTGTCAGTCACAGAGGCAAATACTCTTGCTAATGAAAACTTTCCATTTAGCAGCGCAAAACTCATTATTAATATTATCACTAACATTACTTTTTATTATTTTTAATTTATCCCTGTGAGGCATTGAGGTCAGGATCAGGGTTCAGTTGTTATTTGACTTTCCAAAACACAGTGGTGAGTAACATCCCCCGCCTGGTCAAGCTTACAGCCTTGATCTGCTTTGCTGGAAGTTTCAAAGGGATTACAATCAGATCAAGAAGATGAGCACTGACTTCCTTTTCCCTTTCTCCTTACTCTTTGTGGCAATCCTTTTTTAGCCGTGTGCTTGCATCCACAGCGAGAGATGGGAAGTGCTCTGGCTAAACCAGCTAGCTCTGCTATGGCCAACTCCAACCACAAGTTGGCCATGGGCAGTTGCCGAGAGTAGGGATAAAACTCCAGAGAACTGAGTTATTTGGTTTGTTGTTTGCAGTAATTACACCATCGGCCAACCAGAGCCATCAGGGCTGAGGCACTGAAGGGTTCCAGCAACTCCAACAGAGTTGGGAGCCCTTGTGTTAACACCCAACACCTGATGCAACGTTCAGTCTTTGGCCACTGGGTTCCTCCTACTTTTAGCCTTTCTCAGAGGTGAACAATTCACAGCACACATGGCTGGTCAATGCGGATGAGAGTCCATTTTGAGTGATTACTAGCTTATCCCAAGGGATGGGTACTAAAATGTTGTCTTATACCACACAGCTGTGTTTTCCCGGCTCAAGGAGATGAAATCTTCTAGTTGATTCTAGAAAGAGAGAGGCATTGTAATTTTAAGGAAAAAAATCAAGAACACAACAGATTTAAAAAAGGAAGCCCTAGTTAGATATCAGGGTGTCACTGGTAGTCAGACACAAATCATAATTTCAATAAGCAAAGGACAAAACTAAAAACACAGCAAGAACCTTTCCAAGTGAATTTGGTGTACGCTGCATTAATTCTGCATATTGATACAGACAGGCAAGCTGTAAACAATATTTACACCCTCACACCATTACCAGCTAATGATGATGGCCCACAGTAGCCCAAAATCAAACAAAGCCTCCCACTGCTGAGGTCTGCAGTGGCTGAAGAGCATCATTGTGTTTGGTGGGGTGGAAAGAGGAATCAGAACTGGTGGCTAATACATTTTAACAATGGTTTGACTCAGTAGAGTGAGGCTGAGGAAGATGTTCTGATGACGCATTCTTCACCCTAAGGATGACGTAGTTATTAAGAGCCCAGTTGAAAAAAACTCCCTTGAAGGTTCACCTATCCTGCCGTGGAATATCTTGTGAAAGAGGATAGGATACCATAAAGCAGTGGAAAAAAGATGGAATTTCTGTCCTGGGGGAAGTTCTGATGTTTCCTGATTGCTCCTGTTCTGAGTCAGGATGCAAACCTGAAGTACTAAAAAAAACCCAAACCCTCTTAATTACTCTTTTTTTACCTAGAAATTACAAAGTGTTTCACCTCAGCCTCTCCAGTGAAGGGAAAAGAGCTGACATGCCAGAATTGAAGCTCTGTGTTTGTTTGTTGAAATTATCCCAAATGTCACTTCTTTTGTATGCCTGTCATGGTTTCAGGACGGTGTTTCTCGTTTCTTGGCCAGAGCCCATTTTATTCTACCTGTGGTTAAGTTCATGTTACCTGTAATGTAACCAGTCAGTGGCCCAGATTTGCATGCGTATGTGTGTCTACATGCATAGAATCATAGAATCATAGAATCATTCAGGTTGGAAAAGACCTTCAAGATCATCGAGTCCAACCATCATCTG
>JANXJC010000055.1:46139834-46152295 GCA_027564655.1 Leptodon cayanensis
CTGTCCCCCTGCAGCCCAGGGAGGTCCACGGGGGAGCAGATCTCCACCTGCAGCCCAGGGAGAGAGGAGCCCACGCCGGAGCAGGGGGATGCCCGAAGGAGGCTGTGACCCCGTAGGAAGCCCGCGCTGGAGCAGGATCCTGGCAGGACCTGTGGATTTGTGGAGAGAGGAGCCCAGGCTGGAGCAGGTTTTCTGGCAGGACTTGTGACCCCGCAGGGGACCCATGCTGGAGCAGTCTGTGCCTGAAGGACTGCAGCCCAGGGAAGGGATCCATGCTGGAGAAGTTCATGGAGAACTGTCTCCTGTGGGAGGGACCCCATGCTGGAGCAGAGGAAGAGTGTGACGAGTCCTCCCCCTGAGGAGGAAGGAGCGGCAGAAACAACGTGTGGTGAACTGACCCCAACTCCAACTGACCCCATTCCCCATCCCTCTGCACTGCTGTGAGGGAGGAGGGAGAGAAAATGGGGAGTGAAGCTGTGCCTGGGAAGAAGGGAGGGGTGGGGGGAAGGTGTTTTAAGATTTAGTTTTTATTTCTCATTAACTAACTCTGACTTCTGATTGGCAATAAATTAAATTAATTTCCCCAAGTCGAGCCTGTTTTGCCCGTGACAGTAATTGGTTGAGTGATCTCTCCCTGTCCTTATCTCGACCCACGAGTCTTTCGTTACCTTTTCTCTCCCCTGTCCAGCTGAGGAGGGGAAGTGATAGAGCAGCTTTGGTGGGCACCTGGCATCCAGCCAGGGTCAATCCACCACAGTGTCACGTGAACTTTGCAAGAGACTTGCTCTGGAAAAACCTCAGGAAAGAGGCAAGAAGAAGAAAGGTTGTGTGGATTTGTCTTCTTTTAAAGAAAATATCTGTCCTGGCAGACTTTGATGTCTGAGCTGCAGAGGACTTACAGATGGGCAGAGGCATGGCCATGAAGAATCAAACAAAACAGCAATGCAATTCCTTCCATGGGACAGTCACTAGATTATGAGTTCAAAGTTTCTCACCTCTGTCAAGACTGTGCATTATCTATCAGGGAAACAGCAATATCCAAAAGGGAATAAACACTGAATTGTTCCAGGTGGGCACGCAAAAAAGGAGAACAAGTATGACCTACCCCAGATACTAGAAAGAGACATGGGTCCTGCTGCCCTGTCTCAGGTCTCACACAGGCAGCAGACACAAGGAATTGAGTGTAGACACAAGACACCAAACATACAACAGATGGTCTAGGGAGAGGGAAAGAACAACTCAAGGTGTCTCTAAGCATCCCAGGTAGCATTAACCAGCTGAGAGTCCAACATCCAGTCTAACTTGGCGTCTGTGCTCCCTTTGGAGTCAATGAGGACTGACTGGCATCTCCAGCAGGAAATTTGCCTCACCTCTCTGGGCTTGCACCAATATTAGCATATGAAAGGGACTGAACCCATTCTCTGGCCCTGTGGGAAAGTGCTATGACCTGGATCACGACCCCCTGGTCACAATCTGCTCCCTTCTCTCCCTCCCTCAAAAAAGTGTGGCTGTGTCCATTTCGCCTTCTAGGAAGAGCCCCTGGCCTGTGGTGCCCCCTTACCCTTTCCCAGCTTTGTTGAGGCTGTGTGCTAGCTGGAGGGCTGGCTGAATGAAGCTGGCCCTGTTTGGTTTGCTAGGTAGGACTGGCTCACCTCCTGCAGACCCTAGGTACCTTGGACTAGAGTCCCGCATTTCATGAATGAGCAGTAGGTGTACCAAATCCTATCTTTCTCTCACTAAATGGGTCGGTTTGGATATTTAACATAACAATGCTATGGCTGGAAGGTAAAATACTCTGTTTAGATATTGACTTTCAGCTTTCCTAGTTATAGCAGGATCCCAGCACATTAGGGATTCCCTCTGTCTCACTTCATATCATGTGAAACTCCTTTAAAAAAAGACTCGATATGCTTTTAATTTGTTTTGCAGGTTTGGGGGGATTGGCTGGACGTTTGTGATCCCTGATTCATGATCCCTGGGACTGTGGGGGACAGACTCCAAAGGTGGCCTTTTCCATCCATGTGTCCCAGCACTTTTAGGTGAAACATTGCAGAGCACTCCTTGTTATGCCCAGTCAGATGGAAAGAGACATCGGACACAGCAAAGCTCTTGCAAGTACTTTAGGTACCAAGTGATTTCTGAACACCTGGTCTTTTATTCATGGTGGACTGCAACCAAGACTAGAAATAACTCAAAGCTGCACAGCTGAGTGGAGGATTGTGTCCACCAGAGCCCATCACCACTCTATTCTACAAAGCCAGGGCTGGGAAGCTTAGCACATCTTGTGCAAACCACTTGACATGTCTGAGTGACTAGGAGCCACAGACCCAGCCAACGTGCAACCCCACATTATCGTTGGATTTGTTACCTTTCCTCACAGCTGGGAACTCTGCAGAGGAGTTTCTTTTAGCTGCATTTAAACAGGCGCAGATGGCAAAGCCAGCTGCTTGTTCTTTTGTTCTCGTTGGCACTGCAGCAGCGGCTCTCGGTCAATTAACAGTTATTGCTCTATGGCTGCTGGTTTTCTCAGGTTGGCAACCCCACCCCTGCCATGTAACAGCCATGCCTCAGTTAGAGTGTAGCACCAGAGGCCAGACAAGAGCTGGTTCTTGGATGGCAAATCCTGTAAAACACTCCGGGCTTTGGTGACAGCAGGTGGCTTCCATTGTTGATGTTTTCCAAGCCACAGTGATGCTGTAGCTGGATGGTTCAAGTGATAATGGTTCACCAAGTTCCCTTAACAGGGGGAAGTACAACAAGCCCAAGAGTTATGCTGCCCTGGTTCTACAGTCCCAGGTCCGGAGGAACCTCACCAGGCTGGAGAAATGGGCCAACAGGAACCTCATGAAGTTCAACAAGTGCAAAGTCCTGCCCCTGGGGAGGAACAACCCCAGATGCCAGTATGTGTTGGGGGCCACCCAGCTGGAAAACAGCTTGGCAGGAGAGGCCCTGGAGGTCCTGGTGGACACAAAGTTGACCAGCAACGTGCCCTTGCTGCAAACAAGGCCAATGGTATCATGGGTTGCATTGCCAGCAGGTCGAGGGAGGTGATCCTTCCCCTCTACTCAGTGCAGGTGAGACCACACCTGGAGTACTGGGTCAAGTTCTGGGCTGCCCAGTACAAGAGAGACATGGACATACTGGAGAGAGTTTAATGAAGGGCCATAAGGATGGTGAAGGGACTGGAGGGTCTCTCTTGTGAGGAGGGGCTGAGAGAGCTGAGACTGTTCAACCTGGAGAAGAGAAGGCTCAGGGGGTCTTATTAATGCCTATAAATACCTGGAGGGAGGATGCAAAGAGGATGGACCCAGGCTCTTTCCAGTTGTGCCCAGTGACAGGACCAGAGGCAGTGGTCACAAACTGAAACGCAAGAGATTCCCTTTGAACATCAGGAAACACTTTTTTACTGTGAGGGTGACTGAGCATTGCCACAGGTTGCCCAGGGAGGTTGTGGAGTCTCTATCCTTGGAGATCTTCAAAAGCCATCTAGACACAGTCTTGGGTAACCGGCTTGAGGTGGCCCTGCTCGAGCAGAAGGTTGGACCAGACGACCTCCAGACATCCCTTCCAGCCTCAACCATTCTGTGATTCTGTGAAGCCATAGCAACCAGCTTGCATATCCAAGGCTAAGTTCCGTATCCTAAAAAAGGAGCAAAACAACATTACCAAGTGCAGACTCACTAGTGATCCTGGGAAGTTCTGGCTCATCTCTTGCAGCAACACATTGTACTTTGAGAAATTACCTTTATTTTGGTGACTCTGTAGGGGTGGGCTTTAAGGAGGGTCAGGAGAGAGAGGGATGGTGGAGGGGCACTCACATGGCATTATGAGACAGCGTTGAGAACCTTCAATCTCAAATACACACTGAATGGTTCGGTGTGTTTCAGGGATTCAAGGGCTCAGGCACATGGCAACAACCACCATAATATTTGCCAAATGCTACCATGCTGATGACAGTTGTCACAGAGGAGAGGAGGGCTACTGACTTGTTAAATTGACTTCTCAGGTTGTGATATGATCTGGTACCACAGTGGTCCTTAGAGAAGGTAAAAGGGATTAGACCTTCCTCCAGGAAAACAGTGCAGGTGTCTCATGATGCATACATTCCATTACCCCCTCCTTGTAGCCTGATTTTCATTCCTTTGTCACACTCAAGAACCAATTCAATTTTTTTTCTTGAAAATGAAAACTATTTTGCATGGGTTTTTTGCTGGAATTTGTTTGTGACTGTCTTGTGGAAAAAAGCCGGTGAGGGAAAGCAACTCAACTTGATGAACAAGGCTTAGATGGTAGACACAGAAAGCAAACTTTGCCGGTAACCGGTGGCAAGCCCTAGCATGCTGGAAGCTCCTTAGCTCAGTGAAGTGTTGCTGTGGCATGGAAGCACCTCCTGAACTCTGCAGAGAAGTCACCAAGCAAAGGTCAGACAACTCCAAAACATCTTCCACTAAATGTCATTGCATTCCTGCATGATGGCATTTTAATAAGCACCAACTGTTTGTTGTTTGTCAAGATTTCCAAATAAGTGAGGACAATATGACACTAGAAGGAAAAGAATCATATTTAGGCCATTTCATAATGTCTATAAATCTTCCTCCCTCCAAAAGTTATTAACTGCAATTAGGAGCAAAATTTAAGCTCTGATAGCTGTCAGAAAAGTGTGCTGTAAACTTCTAGAGAATTTAAGGAGGTCTGCCAGTCACCACTAACAGGCACTGTGCTAAGGAAAGGGTTAACAGAAAGCCACAGACACTGATTTTAATGTCACATCAATTTGCTTTTCCCTGTGCTCTGGAGGTCTTTCCACAATCACACAAATGCTGGATTGGAAACCTTCTTGTTGAAGCCTGCCTGTCAGCAGACAGACAAGGGGAGCCCTCTGGAAAAGTCAACAGTGGGTTGAGGGCCAAACCAGTAATCTCCTTGGTTTAAATGAGCCGCCAAGCTGGCTGACCTTTGGGGATGTTGTCTTGTCCATAACCTGAAAGTCACCGCCCGCTCCCAACCTGCCCAGAGCTGTGAAACGACCTGCATTCATAAAGCCAGAAAGTTCTCCTCATTCCTGGCTTTTGACACCCTGACGGTAGAGTTTACCATTCTAGCTACTTCCCATAGCATTGCTGCAAGCAATATTCCGGTGTTGTTGCATAGGACAATGGCTTTGTGCCCTTGGTATGCTTGGTCATCTGCCTCCCAGGCAGTAGCAGGGACAAAATGTTACGTATCCCTTGGCAATGCTGGCCCGGCACTGGTTGCAGTGCGCCTGTCAGGAAGACATCACTCATTAAGATCCTTATTATATCTGTGGCATCAGAAGAGGGGGAGAGCCTGTGTGGACCTGCTGAGGCATACGGTACCCAGGGATGGATCAGGTTTACATGCTCTTTTTGCAGTGCTCCTTGTCACCACTCTTCTGCATCTCACGCATAGCTTTCTTGAGGACATCTTGAGAGCAACATCAGGTATGGCTGCTTCTTTACCTGAAAGGGAAAGAGTCATCATTTGACCAAGGTTTGAGTGTTCATGGTTGGAACAGAGAGCCCAGGAGATCCCTGAAAATCTTGGCTGCCTGTCACTGCTGCCAGGAAAAAGAGTGAGGACAGCAGCTGATGCTACTGGAAGAAGTCACTTTCTATTCCCCAGCAGTAACTACCATCTCACATACACACACAGCCCATCCCCAGTGGAGTCCAGCTTCACAGACTCTGGGGCAATGGTCGATAAGGTTTTGGTATCTCGACTATTTGTGCGCACCTTTGTGTTGTACCCACGCAAAGACAGGGCAAAATCGTAGACACTGGAGTTGTCCTTGTTGTAAAATCCCTCCTCCTTCAACTGAGAAAGCTTCTCTGAAATTACATAGGATGTGAAGAGACTTGCGCACAGCAAAATAGTTCTAACTTCACCCTTTTTAGGGCAGTAGAGCACACGCACAGACACACTATGCAACCATATACCCATAGTTATTCATGACATCTGTCAAAGAGGCAAAGTCCTTTGCTCCATGATGGAATGACTCCTCCGTGCACAACAAGGTATCTGGATTTGATTTTTCCCATCATTTGATGTGAGAGAGAGAGAAAAAAGTTACAAAGCAGTTGAGTGGCTTGCTGAAGGTCATGGTGTTCAAATGCTTAACAGGACCTTTTACCTGTGGTTTAATTCCCAGTCCTGCACATTGGCCTCTTGAAGAATAGATAGGATTTAAAAAATACCCAAGGCAAGAGGAGAGCTGAAATCCAGGCAATACATCTCTAGAATTTAAATTTAGCCCTAGGACAATGCAAGCAATTACTTAGCTACATTGAAGGGGATGTGTGTTGTGAGGGAGGCCACTATATGTGGTCATTTGAGGGACTTACTTCCATTCAGAGCTGGAGGGAAGCAGGATTGTGGGAAACTCAGGAAACACAGCAGTCCAAAAGCAAATACCAGCCCAGCATCCCCTTCCAACCCAAACGTAACCCAAACATAAGCCCACATCACAGTGAAAGTCTGTTCTATAGCCAGGAACTGAAACCATCTCCTCTCCCCTTAGAAACAAAATAAAACAAAAAAAGCCCTCCCTCTTCTTGCAGTTGAAAATCTGCCAGTTTGTTAAGTGCTAACTATTATTTCAATTTTTCTCTTCAGTGGCTAGAAAGTGCTAATATTTTTGGCTCTGTCCCAGCTGACCTGACCTCTCTGACATCCTATATCACATGAAAACCCTCCTGTAGATGTACACTGGTGACAGTGTCATAAAAAGCGTAGAAGGGGAAGGAGGCGAGGGACTGGGACAGGAAGAGAAAGGAATGATTAAACAAAGCAATAGCCAGGCACCCACATAAAAATCTGTCTAGGTGATGAAGCTGCAATAAATGTGGCACATCAGAGCTTTCGTATAAATGGTCAGGGTAAAATATATTTTTATATATATATGAAAGAGTAGTTTAAAAATTACTGTGAGCCCACATTCTCCCCCACCAAAAGAAAAAAAAATTGTCTGAAGTGTAGCATGTTATTGATTTTTTATAAGTCAGGGCCAAATTTATTGGAGAGAAAAGTTCATTATTTAGTAATCCCACAGCTCAATCTGCTCTGCTGGCCATTAACCCTCAACGGTTCCCATGATAAACTCCGCGTGAACTCTCTCCATGTGTTGCCTCAATGAACTGCAGATGAATTTTGCTGAGTGCTCATTCAGCCTTGCCTGGATATTCATTGTGCTTTTTGCTGACACAGATCTCAACTCGCCTGGGTTCCATAGCGGTGTCTGCACCCACCTTGGCTCCCACACAATGCCACTTCCAAGGAATCAGCCTCCAAGCCCTCATCACTCATTTATCAACCCTCTGTGGGCCCCATCCATGCTGACTAAGAGCAGAAGAAAATGAAGACTGAGCAACCACATGCATATGAATTAAATGCACTGACTCCCTTAATTCTCCCACAATTCTTAATTGAATTGGTATCAACAATTCATGAAGTATAAAAGTATAGGGAAAGGAGCTTTTTCACAAGCATCATGGCATCATTGGTGCTTGATGGTCATGTGTGAGTGCACATGCATAGGTAAAACACAACTACATGCAATTCTGCATTGGCACCAGTTACTCTGGACATACACATCAACGTGAAGCTCTGTGGTGGGTTGCTGTTGCAGCCCTACGCAAAGGCCCCAACGTTCTTCTGACCTAGTTCTATACATCAAGTCAAGTAACATTGGAAATGCTGTGGCACAAGTGTCATGACAAAATAGTGGCAAATTCTACTTTTCTTAGCCAATGGCATTTTATACCAAACTTACACAGGTAGAAAGCTCTGCTCTGGCTAAAGGCTTGCTGGGAATAAGGCAAAGGAAGCAGAATTATAAAAAACAGTGTTGTGAAATTATGAGGGGAGGCAAAATATATTTGCCTTGTATGTGAAATCTATCTTGGTAAGTCATTTGATAGAGTAGATGAATTGCTCATCCGAGGCAGGTTGAAATACAGAGTGTGAAGGAAAGAAATAATTGAAACCAGCCATTGTAAACATTCAGGGTAAGGGAAATCATGCGTTCAGGAAAGGTCCTAATCATCTGGTGACCATGAGGCAGGTTACGAAACACAGGGCAGCGTCATGGAAAAAGAGCTATTGCTTCACGTACCACTTCACTCCAATTCTCGTAAATCGGTGCTCTTTCAGCACTCCCACTTCTCAGAGACACCAGGCACTGATCCCCCTCGCGTTGGATAATGTGTTGGCTTGATGGAGAACCCCTTGAGTTTCTTTGGCCCAGAGATGAGGAACGCAGCACCAGTGAGGAGAAAAAACACAGGTGGACAGTCAAATTATGATTAATCATTGAGTTATAGCTAATCAGCTGAGATGCAGGTTTCATTAGGGCAAGAGCATACACTAGCCAGTTATGGTGTCTCTGCTGACCAGTGGTAATTTATTAATTTGTGTCTATGGATTTCGGTGGGATGCTTTTTGGCAGGGCATCTAAGCAAAAGGAGCAACGCTCAGCCACCACTAAGGTGCAGGAGAGTTGCTAGATGTACACAAGCCCTGCTTTGAGAGCTGTGCAGGAAATTTTTTGTATGGGAAGCTGGCTGGCATGTGACTCCCTGCTCTGCCAATGCAGCAAGCAATTGCACTTTGGGCTTAATGGATAGACTTTATCCTGCAGAAGGCTTTGCCTCTCTGCAGGCATCAGCTAACTGAGAGTGTCCAATCTCCTCCTGAAGCAGGAGTGGGAAAGACCAAGGCATGCTCCTGTCCCCTACCTGCCCTACCGCTTCCTCCTTCTTCCACGCTCCCATAGTGGTTTGATGGGACAACATTGGTGAGAAGTGGTGAGGACCTATCATGGACTTCAGATCACTCACCCGCTGGCTTCTCCTGAAGGCACCTGCAGGAAGCTGGGGAGCAAACGGGTTTGGACCAGTCCCCAGCCTTGCAGGCTGTGGATGCTTTTTTCCCCTGGAGTTGCGGACCCTGTTCATCTACTAATGGAAGGAGGGCAGGAGGAGCCCTCCAAGCTCCCCACAAAGAAGGTACTGTTGAAACTCACAGGCTCTTTTTTTCTCCAATGCCTTGCAACTGCCCTTCAAGCAGCTACAGCTAATCTCGCTAACTGTGTAGGATAACAGTGGTTTTTCTGAGCTGGGCCTGCCTCAGAAGCTAGGAGATCACCTTGCTCAGCACCAGCACTCATTTCCATGCAGAGCAAGTCAAGCACCTTTGCTAGGGTCCCAACCACAGTTGCCTTCACCAAAGCTGCCTTTTTGCTTTTCATAGGACAGTGCTGGGCTGTGACCCCTCCTGGGATCAGTCAATGATATGTGCTTGTCGATAGGTGTAAAGCCACCTGAATCCAAGTGGGATAAGGAAAGTTTATTACATGGTGTTACTGAGCTTGCGCTTTGCTAGGCACTACCAGCTCACCCAAAGGTTCATGGGATGGTGTTATTCCCCAGTCCACCCATCTCCATGCACCTATAGGATAAGCCACGAGGAAGAAGTAATGACTTGAGCTTATCACACTACTTCCAGAAAAAAAAAATCTACAGTGAGAAGTGACATCATAGACTTCAGATGGCCAACCATAATCAAGAATCATAGAAACGTAGAATCATTTAGGTTGGAAAAGACCTTCAAGATCATCGAGTCAAACCATCATCCATGCCCACTAAACCATGTTATGGAATACCCCGTCTACGTGCTTTTTGAATACCTACAGGAATGGTGACTCAACCACTTCCCCAGGCAGCCTATTCCAATGTGTGACAACCCTCTCAGAAAGAGTGATCAATTTATTTTGTAAATAATGTATGTCTTAAAAATGCATTATCTCCACCATCTCTGGAGACCTAGATGATTTTGAAGTCACATTTCTGAGGTGGTTCAGGTGTTTCCTCCCTGCACTAAGGAAGCAGGGGGGTTGGGCAGGAAGGGCAAGAAAATCCCATTAATGGGGAACCTTCTAGTCTGGGGACATGCATGTCACAACACACAGAAGACCTTCTAGATCTGGCCAGCTGAATAGATTGAGAGGGTTTAAAAGCATCTTCTCTCACCCTCATCCTTCCTGTCCCATGGTTGGTGTGGAAGGGAAGGGAACCAAACAGAGCCAGAGGGAAATGCTGCCACCAAATAGCCTCTGTCCTTTAATAAAGCATCATGTCATGTGTGAAAACAAATCATTCTTCCCCAGGGTAATGAACTCACTTCCTAAGAACCTGCCAGGAGGTTTCTCAGGTTTAAAAAAACAGCAGGGCTTGGCGTTTGGAGGTTATTTATTTATGTGTTGGTTAATTCTGAGTCCTGTATTCATATGACAAAGGCCTCCGGGAAAAACTGGGTTTGAACAGGTATTTCAGCTGCTCCCTGTGACAGGCCAGTGCTTTATGCAGCCAACACATACATGGAGGCAAAGTTCCTTGGCAGAACCCAGCTAACAAACATTGCACCTCTTGTGCATGGTCCCTTCAGGCGACTGCAAAATGAGGGGCAGGAGTGTCCCAGGGAGGAGGACACGTGGGACCGGGACCCTTCCTGCCCTGGTGCATCCCAGTAGCCGTTTCCAACCTCCCCCTGTGCTGGGATGGGGGGATAACTGTAGGACCTGATGCCTGCAGGGGAATCTTCATGGCTGTAAAGAATAAAGAAAGAGCTCTGAGCTGTAGCTGCTATTTCAGACAAATCCAAGAAAGAAGCAGGTAAAACAAGAAGTGAAGTTCAATCTGGCTACAAATATGAATAGCACTGGGGCTGGGTTTTCCTAAAAGCAGCTTTAATTGTTGGCAAGGCTGTTGCTTATGCCTCAGCTTTGCCAAAGACATCTGGTCTTCTCCTCTGTGCTCACGGCACCGATGCAAACCTCTTCTCCAAAGGCTTGGATGCAGCCTCAGATACGGGAGGTAACAGAGCATCTTGGATGCAGTGGGTACTGAGGAAAGCTTTTGACATCAGTGAGGCTGACACTCGAGCTGGACCAGGGCCCCATTTCGTGTATCCTGGCTTGACAAGTTAACAGAGCTTTGCCAATCTGCAGAGACACTTCAGACTTCCAGGACTGCACATCGCTTTATCCAGGTCACTTGCTTTTTAGGCCTGACAGGGGCCAACACAGCTTTTCCTCTGCCCGCAAGCACTGGCTGTGTTTGCAGCCGTCTCCCAGAAGTAAAGCAAAAAGTTTTAAATCCTCTTTTTGCTTCCAGGGTCAGGGAGGTAAAAAATAGTTCTGAAAAGTGCCCAGGAATTAGGAAAGGATACACAAACTTGTTTTATGAGGGGACTCTGGCTCGTGAGCTTTTCAAAAGAGAAATCTGTTTGCTTTTTGGACTTTTGGACAGAGGGACCGTTGCATCCAACGGTTGGGAGTGGATCCTGGACATGATTTAGTGAGGAGTAAGGCACACGTTTTTACCTAAAGGACATGCTTAGTGCTAAATTATTTTGGTCAATGACCATCTCAACATTTGTAAAGCAAGATGTGTCTTATTTGGTTAAGATAGACCAAGGGCAGATCTGATCACCAAAGGAGATTTCTTTGGTTTGCAGGAGTTCAGCCCAAAATCCTGTGTGTTATTAGGTGTGATTGGTGAAAACTACTTTTCCCATTTCCAGGACACAATGTTGTGCTTGTAGAAGCCTTTACCAGCCCTTCAACTTGTGTCAGATTTTAAAGAATGAGCAAATCAGCCCACCTATGTCTCATAGGAGCAGACTGGCAGCCTTTAAATCTCCTTCAACAGCAGCTAGGGAACTGAGATTAAACGGCATGGAAAGCCAAGATTTGTGACCCTTGCAACATCTGTGATTTATGGTCCACGGACACAGAAAAAGACTTTTTTCCATCCCACCCCTTATTAAGCTCTTCCATTGACTGCTAGTTAAATTTTGTCTGGGAATTGCTCAGAATAAACATTTAAATCTCCAACAGCATATTGAGTAACATCTTTCCAAGAAGCGTAAATAAAACAGATCCAGGTCTTCAGCCATCTGCATGCAATCGCATACTGTTTATGTTTCAAGCCCTGGTCCAGTGAACTTCAAGACATAATGTTTTAGAGAGATGCATCAGACATAAAAGTTCCTCCATAACGCATGAGCATTGGTACAAAGTGGAGATGACAATGCTGTCTTGTGGTTGATGCAAAAGCTATCAGACCTTCCTGGGAGGAAAAACTGCGGCTGGAAGGCAAATGGTTTATAGTTACTTGGCTGCCTTTATTCATGGAGAAACAAAGGTCCAAAGAACATTGGTCCCCAGAGCTGATGGAGTTTGAAGCGACAGAGTTTGGCATTTCACTGCAGCTCCCACTCCAGAGAAGGGTCTCCTGAGGGGGGACCTCATAACTCTCTACAACTACCTTAAGGGGGGTTGTAGTGAGGTGAGTGCTGGTCTCTTCCGTCGGGTGGCTGAAGATAGGACAAGAGGAAATGGCCTCAAGTTGAGGCAAGGGAGATTCAGGTTAGATATTAGGAAA